>LNAC01000648.1:602764-669251 GCA_002007465.1 Ailurus styani | reverse complement strand
TTTTTTTTTTTTTTTTAAAGATTTTATTTATTTTGTTTGACACAGAGAGAGAGAGATTACAAGTAGGCAGAGAGGCAGGCAGACACAGGGAGAGGAGGAAGCAGGCTCCCCGCTGAGCAGAGAGCCCGATGCGGGCCTCGATCCCAGGACGCTGAGATCATGACCTGAGCCGAAAGCAGAGGCTTTAACCCACTGAGCCACCCAGGCGCCCGCAAGATCCTTTTTGAGCCTCATTTTTTAATCCGTAACTTGAGAGTAATACTTTCTCAGCCTACGTATATAGAACGGTGAACAGAACCATTATTTGTGAATTCACCAATGCTTTTGAAAATCAAATGCAAAGGCTTTGCAAATTATGAATCAGTGATTCTCAACCGGGGTAGGAAAGTTGGAGGAGTAAGATTGGTAATTACCTTCATTTTTAACTTAAAAGAAGACTGTAGCCAGACTTGAGGACCAATTCATGTAGTCAATTCATGATCTTTCCCCTTCAGTTTTAGGATTTGATGCTTCTAATTCTTGGTTAATATGGCCCCACATCAGACAGAATTTTGCACGATTAATTACCATTGAGTTAGTACTCTTGTATATTTAACAGCTTGGATAATTCAGGCCAAAAACAAAAATTGAAAACTTAAATAAGTTTTTTGCCAAAAAATTTTTGCTGGAAGCCAAACTCGAAAAAACATTTTTTTAAACTAGAACTTGGAGCCAAATTCTCTAGAGTGTCATAGCCGTGACATTCCAGCCCAGTGATTCTCAACGTGCGGTCTCTAAAGCAGTAGAATCAGCCTCACCTGGGAAACCTGTTAGAAATTCTGGTCCTCTTCCCCAGACCTAATGACACAGGATCCCTAAGGCCAGGGCCCAGCAATCTACGCTTTAAGAAGTCTTCAGGCAATTCTGGCCCACACTCAAGTTTGAGAATCACTCACTGATCTGATCTAATTCTGTCGACTTTGGTCACGTTGATCGTTTGAACAATTACAATGATTCTTGTCTCTCAACCTCTACTTCTCTCTCCTTCTAATCCCTCCTTTGCCTTATCAGTACTGATCTTCCTCAAGCACCATATTAATCATATCCATTCCTTCTCTCAAATTGTCTCAGTGGGTCCTATTACCAGTCACATACATTTATGCAGATATTGTGGCTAAAAGGGGTCCTCACTATCAAATCCAACCATCTGGGAGACCATTCTGAGGCAGGGAATGAGGGTGGGCAAGTCAGATGAGAAATCCCTGACATCACATTGGCCTATTTCTATCCTGTTAAAATGTGGCTGTTGACAGCTTTAGTTGTGTGGGACAAAGTTGGTGCTGTGAGCAGGCAACATGCAAATTGGGGTGTGTGTTTAGAAGGGGCAAGAAGTCTAGGATCCAAGCCTTTAATTATTTGGGATAGTCAGACTCCTTTTTGTGTTCTTGGAACTAGCTCATGGGGTGTATTAGTTTGCTAGGGCAGCCTTAACAAAGTATCACAAATGGCATGGCTTAAACCACAGAACTTTATTAGCTCCCAGTTCTGGAGTCTAGAAGTGTGAGTTCTGGGTACTGGCAGGACTGATTGCTTCTGAGGGCTGAGAGAGCAAGGATCTGCTCCACGCCTCTCCCCTTGGCTTGCAGATTGCTGTCGTCTTCTTCCTGTGTCTTCGCCTCACCTTTCCTTTGTGGATACCTCTACATCCAAATCTCTCCCTTTTATAAAGACATCAGTCCTATTGGATTACGGCCATCCTAATGACCTCATTTAAACTCTTTAAACTCTCGCTTTTAACTCTTTAAGAACACTATTGTCAAATAAGGTCGCCATCTGAGGTACTGGGGGTTAGGATTCAACCTGTAAATTGGGGGTGGGAAAAACAATTCAACCCATGACATGGACTTATTACCATCTTCTCCTCTGCCCTTGGATGGTCTAGTGCAATGATCCCAAAAGGAGTAGTGTGAGGAAGAGTGCTGAGTGAGCAGGTGTTGTTCAAAGCCTTTTTTTTTTTCTCCCAACGTGGGAAACAACTCTGGTGTTAACTCTAATTCTAGAAATGAAGAACGCTAACACTGGAGAGTCTTTTAGAGAAATTTGGGCCTGACCTCATCATTTTGAAAGAAGAGCCCACTGACGGAAAGAGTTTTGCCCACAGTCACAAATCGGGCTTCCGATTTCAACTACTGTGCTTTTGAGTATGCTGCATCCTTAAGTGGTGAGGCCACTGACCAATGTCACAGCAGAGGTAGGACCCCCAGGCTCAGTTCTCCTTACAGGACACTATGCCCCTTACCATTAGTGCTCAGGGGCACATGTACTTCTGAACACTAAACATTATGTAACACTTGTGTGCATAATCGTAACCTTCCAACGTCACTTTCCACCTGAGACAGCTCTACTGTTGTGACCTGCTGGAGGTTTCAGCTTCTTTCCATCAAAATGGATTTCTGCCACATTTTTACTGAACAATATTTGCCTGACTTCATAATACCTCTCCCAGCTTGTTTGTTAGAACTTTTGTAAAAATTGGTACAGCAGAAGTAAGGAACAGACTAAACTGATGGGTCTCCAGATAAAAAGTCACCTATTTCCTGCAAATTGTCAGAGAAAAAGAAAACAGACTGAGACAGTTTTTTTACCTCTTAAGACACACAGCTGCAGAAAAAGAAAGAGTTGCTGATCAGTTTCTGCCCTTGGAAAAAAAACCTAGGATAAAGCCTCATTAATTTAGACTTATTGTGAGTCTGTGATTATATGAATATATGGAATCATGTAAATAAGATCATAAGGGGAAAGATTAATTAGAAGAAAAGTTTTTCCAGTTACACAAGATGCAATCAGGTGAAGAAGCAATTCTCTCTTGTTAACCTATCTCTCGCATCTAGCATCGGCCTGGCAAATAATACGTGCTCAGTAAGTTTGTGTGGAAAGAATGAATGAATAAGTGAATAAAAGAGTATGCTTATAAGATAAGCCGACGTCGGCAATACTTGGGCTGGCGCCTGGATATGATAATCTAATTGCAAATCTTGCTTCGTTATTTATTAAATTTGAATCTCAACGAAGCAGTTCTCAGTCTAGTTTTAATTACCATAGATTCTTTAAAGCAATAAACCTGAATTTCATTAAAAGAATTACATTACCCAAACTTCATTAATTCATACTCCTCTTTTCCTTTATTTAGGATGGCATGGTGAAGTCTAATTTCATTGAAATGACCCAGAGGGAAGTAAGCGATACCAAACGGGAGAAAGGAACACTGATTAAAGACAAACTCCAATGTTTACCACCATCCCTGTCTTTCCTTATGAAAGTCAAGCTCACCTGAGACAGAGAGAAGAAACAAAATATGTTTTTACAGAACATAGAGAGATGGCTGTGACTGTCTTGGGTGCCTGAGAAATAGTCAGGAAGTATAGAAAATAATTGCTGCTTTAAAGTTACAAACCATAGATTTCTCCCCTGCTGCAGTGAACACCATCACCCACATGGAAGAAGCAAACTTGAAATCCAGCCAGTTATGTAAATCCTATGAGAATCACACACTATATCTTACTTGACTCCAAGAGTGAAAAAACTACCTCAAATCTGTCACCTTTGAAGATCTTGTTCAAATTCTTTATTTTAAACTTCATTTTCCTTTATGTCGAGGTGAGTGTAGAGAAGTCCCTGTGCTTGATTTTACTGGTCACAGGTATTTCATTTTACAGTAACTCTCACATTCTGAGGTGACTCCATTTGGCCACCTCAAATGGTTAACTGAGATTGGCCCTGGGCTCACCTAGCTGGATCCATTCTTTTCCCTTCGCTTGGGAGCCAAAGCTGGTTATAATCAAGAGAATAGACGGGAAAGATAGACAATGGTTTCCTTTGGCTAATCGTGTCTGTTTTAGAAGGTCAACTCCCTAGATTTTCCGTAAATAATCACAATTTTACCTTATTCCTGGTACCAGGACTTATTTTCATGTTTATCAGTCCTGTATTTTTCTTTGACGTGTTCAGCATGCTATTGCTTTTCTAGTGATCTGTTTCTTTTCCCAAACCATGAATGTATTATCCTTGGGCCTGTTCTCTCGCATTAAGCAAATAAAACTTCTATGGCTCAGTAAGCCTTCACAGCCTTTATTATTAGCAATGGCATTCTACTGGGCCTAATGGAAAACCACTACATAATAATGAGATCTCACAGAGATGAAAACCAGCATGTTTTCCTTTTAATTGCTGAGTATGATCAGAATGTTGCATTTTACTGCCGCCAAATATTAAGAACTACTGTTCATTAATAATACTTTCCTTTTACCAGGCACTTACCATGCGTGTAGAGTTAATCTTCACAACAACCTAAATATGTCAACTTCCTTTTATCACATAAATACAGATGCGAAAATCCAGGATTCAGGTCACCAACAAGTGGCAGAACTAGCCTTGGAATGAACTCTGCCCAATGCTGAAGCCCCCTAGTCCTTCGGTAAAGAACTGCCTCTCAACATAGTCTGTGGTCAGTAGTGAAAAGAAAGTTCCCAAGCATTCAGATCACTCTAAAATGCCTTTTTAACATGGCATTTTTCCTAAATACTAATAAAAGCCTCTACTCAATTGTAACTCTTCCTAATTAAGTGAAAAATAGGGGGGAAAAATCAAAACAGAAATAGGAGCTTGGTAAAAGGGAAAATATTCCCTTCAACCATATGCCTCCGTGGCAGCTATAAACTTGTAGTTCTTTATGAGTGCTGGCCAGAAAGGAACAGGGTAAGAGAAATGAAAGCAGAACCAGATGTGGGCAAGTCTAGGTGACCTGCCAAGTAGAAGATAATATTCTATACAGATGCAGACACAAACACAGTGAATAAAAATCTTAAAGACATACTCATCTCCATTCACTGGGCACCAAACAATGAGAAAAACACACATCTTCCAAGGGTGATGTTTTAAAACTTCGCTCTAAGGTTTGGCATATAGAATTCTATTTCCATTCTGAATTGTCTTCAACTTCCTTTGCTGAGCATTATGGGACCAAAGTCTTAACTGACTGCAAATGTTTCTGTGGTAAAGTTTTCCATGGGAGTCACCAGCTGGATTCAGCAGGGCTTTTTCTTTTGCAATAAAACTTGGGAAGGAGTGGGTAACATCAAAATCTTCCTGTAGGACATCATTGTAAAAAGTTGTCAATAAATGTGTTTTCTGTGTTTGTTAAAGTGCAGGGTACTCAGGAGCAGCAGGTAAAATAAAGCCATAAAAAAAAGTACTTGGACTCTAATTCCTTCTCAGCCAGACGACTTCTAGTGGTTTCAGAGTGCAACCCAGAAGTATGAGTGGTTTCCAGAAAAAATAGTGTAAGCGTCCAAACCAAGCAATCTACCTAAAGTGGGCAAAGCAGAGCTGGATGCCATTATGAGTTTGAAGCAAGAGACATTCTTTTCCTTCCTTCTCTAAGTGGACCTAAGAATTGAGTGGTTTTTTTTTTTTTAATTTTATTTATTTATTTGAGAGACAGAGAGAGCACGAGAGGAGGGAGGGTCAGAGGGAGAAGCAGAGGCCCCACTGAGCGGGGAGCCTAATTCGGGGCTTGATCCTGGGACACCCGGATCATGACCTGAGCTGAAGGCAGACACTTAACCCACTGAACCACCCACTCAATTCTTACCTCACCCCAAGAATTGAGTTTTAATAGGGAATCAGGACCTGAAAAGATTGCCCAGAAGAAGGTGAGCTCTTAGCAGTTACTCAGTTCTGTCATCTGTTGTATATTTGCATGAAGAATTGAAATTCTTCAAAATAAGCTTTCCCATCAGGATTAAAAAGCAGAAAATCTATTATCGCTACTTCTCGATATTCCTCCTTACATTTCCTAGGGGTCAAAAGTCCTCATTAGAACATACAGCCATCCTCAAATCAGACTTTCCTAGAAAGGGCTTTCTTATTTAATGCATCTTCAGTAGAAAGACAGCTGGGTTTTCTTTTACAGAGGACAACTGTGAACATAGCAGGTGGTCAATTAGCACATTAACCTAAAATATTTATGTTTGTTTGTTTGTTTGTTTTTATTTTTAATTAAAGGTGAAGAGTGAGGTTCTTCCTAAGAGAAATTACTTTTCTTTGCTCTCCAGATATTGACAGAAATCACTCCCTATAGCTCAACCTCTAGGACTTCATAGGCACGGAGGCTATTTCTTTTACCTTATCATTAGGGAGGAAACCAGAATGTCTGAGGGCAGCAAGTCCTTTGGATTGGCAGGGAGGGAGTTCTCCCACATTCTTCACAGGGTGAGGCAGGCTTAAGTGGAGCCCATTTATCCTCGGTCTTCCTTGCATACTGTCACTTACTGTCTGTGGTATGTGGAATCCCTCTCTTATCTTGGGATTTCTCTCCAGAGGCCCAAGACCTCGTCCTGGAGTTCTACCTCTGCAAGGACTTATGAGATGCATTTCTCTTATCTTATCCTTTAGGTGTGACTGGCAAAGCTTTATGTATGAGGTCTGGGGCTGACCCCAGAGAAATAAATTTCTAACTCTGTTAATATCGTACCTTAACTGAGCCACCCAGACGTCCCTGCTCAGCTCTATATTTAGACCCTGGTGTAACCTGTCAATTCCTGTGAGAATAAACCTCCTGGGGTTGGGGTGGGGAATTCCTTGCAGACACTGGACTTGGCAACACCAACCCAACCCATAGCTGGGGACATTCTAGATCTGTGGTTTAGAACCTTTATGTCTTGGAGGCACCCAAAAGAATTGAATTCTAAATCAGGCAGCAGTGCCCTTGAAAAGATGAAAAGATAAATATCAGTTTTAAAAAAGGGAAAAGTTTTGGAAAACTGAAAAAAATTACTGAAGTGACTATCCTCTTCAAATAATTACACTTTGGGCCTTCAGCTCCACTCCCCACTTGAATCTAGTTTCTGAATGCTCTGATAATACTTTCCCCTCTGTGAAGCAAGATCCTCACATGTTCCAGTGAATGCTCAGTTCCCTTTCCTGCTAGACTGATTTTAACCTCTCATCTCTTACCCTCAGCGAGGAATACTCTAGTCCATGTTGTACTGCACGGTCAGTCAGCCCAGCATCCTGTCTGATGGACATCACCAGAAGGAGTCCTCAGTTGCAGCACAAGTATATTTTACATACTGAGCCCGAACTCTACACCGAGGAAAGGTCTGCAGTGAACTAGTGTGTAATAATTCACTGAGAACCTGTACCCCAGAAAGCCCTCACCTTCTGCTCTCTCCAGCCTCAGAAAGAAGGAAAGCATCAAGAGCAGGTATGTGAGAGGTAGAAAAGCCTCCATTGGGCGCCTGGGTGGCTCAGTGGGTTAAAGCCTCTGCCTTCGGCTCAGGTCATGATCTCAGGGTCCTGGGATCGAGGCCCGCATCGGCCTCTCTGCTCGGCAGGGAGCCTGCTTCCTCCTCTCTCTCTCTGCCTGCCTCTCTGCCTACTTGTAATCTCTCTGTCAAATAAATAAATAAAATCTTTAAAAAAAAAAAGCCTCCATTTCTGTACATCTTTTCCTAACTGATTTTTGTTAAGAACTGTCCAGGCTTTGAGATTTTTACCCTACTTGCAAGCTAGCAAGTGAGACCGCCACCATTTCATGGATGCTGGTAGAAGAAAAAAAAAAATTCCTAAGAAACAAAAGACTGTTTATTGCTCACAGTGATAGCAATGGTCAGAAAATGAGCATTCTTTGCTCTTTTGCCTATTCCCTGAGTCCCACAGGGTGATGGAAACAAACGAACAAACAAACAAAAATGGGGGCCAAGGGACAGCCTCACATGAAGGGGGAACTCTGAATTTAGGGAACCCAAATATTTTACAATGGGCAGTAAGCATTTCCGTGTTTGCTCTCAGGGAGGCATTATCTTTATTGCACTGGAGGATAAGCATGCAAAGTATCTCTCTTTGTTTTGGAGGGAAATACTGTCTTTTCCTTCCAAGGCTGTTGGCTGTACAAACATCCTTGAAAATATAGTCCAGAATAAAAGAGAAATCAGCGTTTCTCGTGCAACACATGCAGAAGCGTGCGACCCACGGAGAATTGTCTCCCACCAATTCTGTACTTGTACTGACTGAGCTAGTAAAGCATTATTTTCAGGGTGAAGGAGAGTCAAATTATTTCTAGCCAGGACTCTACCTCCATCCTAGGCCACGTTATCTTCTGTAGGGTTGCTATACTAGTTTGGGAGATTAAAGAAAAGAAAAAGATAAGAAGAATTGTTCTTGAGAAGTGAACGTATTTAAGGACTCGTAACTTGTCAGTTCTTAGTAAATGCTAAGTTGTAGAAGTAAATGATTCTTCACTGAATGGTTATCTTTCTTTTCAGGTTATTGCTCCTGGGTTCATGCCTCAATAAACTACTAGTGAGCGCCATCTTTCCAATCTTCAAACATCACCCAACCACTGTAAGATCATTAAAATTTTTATACCATCCTTCCCCACAAACAAGGACATTAACCTCAGTACTAATAGGTAGATGCTACCTTCAAAAATCGGTCCTCTAATTGTCACCAGAAACAACCACCACCACCATTTATAAACTGGAAAGCAATTATTGTTTTGTCAGTTCAGAAGTTTATAATAGCAATCTTTTAACTAATTAAAAATGATACATAAGGCTTAAACTTCAGTTGACTAAACATACAAAAGAGGGGAACTTTACCATTAAAGGGGGCTTGTTTGAGGAGTGGAGCGAGGAGGATAATTAAAACAGCGTCTCCAACTCAAATGGGCTCGGGTCAGTCGCCTCTCTGAATAAAACAACATTTTCTCAGTGGGAGTGTGGTCTGGTGAGCAATTAATTTTAAATGATAGTTTTATATGTTCTGGGAAATGTAGATATCAATACAAAAATGATTTCCCCTCCCCTTTCGTTATATGTTCCTCTTTACAAGGTGGATCATATAGCAGGGTTAGAATTCATACAGAGTCTCTCTGCTAACCAAGAAAGAGCTGCCTGATGAATGCTCTTGGAGAACAGAGCTTCAGCAGATAAAAAGAATGGCGGGGGGGGGGGGGNATTATTTTTCCCTGAGGAAAAGGACAGCTTCAGCCTTTTCTTTTGTGAGCTCTCAGCCTGCCATTACTCTTCTTCTGGGTCTCCACCGTGAAGTAAATAATTTCCAGGTTGCTTTCATTTTGGAAAACAGAAAATACCCTGAGAGGATTTAGAGAAAATAGCCATGCTCTTCAGAGATACCCAGCCTCACGACTCTTTGCTCTATGGAATTCTGAGGGAATTCTGAGGGAGATGGAGTTTGTTATGCTGTTTCCGTGGAAAATATATTCATGTTAGGAATTAAGTTCCATGTAAAATGCAGAGAAAGAAATGTCGGGTGCATGCTGGGATAGAAACTTTCTTGAAAGACACCTTTTCCTTGTTTCTGTATATATTGCTGAGGTACACAACATATATTTTTCTTTTAAAATTAGATTCCAGTTGGTTATGAAACTGTTTCTCTAAGGACCATCTTTTTCATATAAGTTTCTGTCCAAAGGGTATAATTTCTTGGGCTTCTAGAAGGCCCTTTTGTTCAATTCATATACTACTTCTCTTCTCTGCTCATTATTGTCTACCTTTTGTCTATCCTGTCTATTCAAATATATCTCCTGTTGGTGATAATTACAGAGCCTTGATCCTATGCTAGTTCACAGGGGAGATTACAAAGGTGAACATCGTTTATGACTTCAGGAGTTTATGGTGTAGAGCTGTACTGTCCAATACAGTTGCTACAATTTGTCCAATATGTGGCCACATATGGCTACCGAACACTTGAGGTGTGGTGAGGGTGAATGAGAAGCTGAATTTTTTATTTTACTTACACTTAATTAACTAAAACTTAAAATATCTCAAATTTTTAAACATTGGTTACATGTTAAAGTGATAAGAAGCAGGATCTTAAGATTTATTTCCCTGTTTAGATGGACAGGCTTACCAAATAAAACAACAAAATGCCCAGTTAAATTTAAGCTTCAGATAAACAAGGAATGACTTTTTAGTGTAAGTATATTCCTTCTTTAAAAAAAAAAAATCTGGCAAGGCTGCCTGTTTCCATTACTTATATAAATATGACTACTAGAAAATTTACAGTTACGTATGCAGCATTTCTAGAGGACAGTATTGCTCTAGAAGAAATGTTGTTAGTCTGGCTTCATTACAATACAAACTTCATGAAGGCAAGGAAATGTTTTTGGTTGTGTTGGCTTCCATAAATGTGGCTGAATTTTCAAATGTAAGATTGCTACATGACTATTTTTCCTGGGAACAAAAGCGATGGTTTTAGAAGAGGTGCTTAAAGTTAGAGGACAAAAATGTTCAAGGGCAGGGGTTTTCTCTAGGACTCCTTACATTCTCTCAACCCACCATTCCCTTCCTTTCTTAACTTTCCTCCCCAACCATAAGTCCATGCAGTATTATTTCAATAACACGATGGCCATTACCACTAAATGAATTCACCTTTGGCTTTCTGTTGCACCCAGCAGGCTAGAAAGTCCTCCCCAGGTTACCCATAGATCTGCCCTTCTTGAGCTTGGATCGCCCAACCCATCCTGCCTGTAGCAGGCTGAACAGCAGGGCCATAGGATCTGCCATAAATGTGTACTCAACAGCTGCAAATGGAGCTGGTAACTTGTTCCAAGTTTTTGCTCAAGTCCCACCCCCATTTTCTGAAAAGACTTTCAAACTCTCTGTTCCTCAGAATCCTTCAACTTCTCTATCCTTTCCATTGCTCTCAGCCGATGATATTTTCACTGAGAAAATGGAAACTACTAGATAAGATTGTGATCTCTCATCTTCCCATTTCCAAACATATCTCTGCCTACATCTGTAACTAATCTATTCTTCTTTCCTCCTGTTTAATAGAAGAGCTGTTTGCATCCTCTCAAAACCCAATCTGCTCACTTGTCCTTTAGATTTGTACTCCAAGTCCACCTCTGCCTCCCTCCCTACCCAGCCCCCACCATCGTATAGGGAGATTGGCCTGTCCCCGTCACTGAACTGTGATAGTTCTTATTAAGATCAGCAATGGCCTCCGTGTCTCTAAATCCAATGGACATTTTCAGGCTGCTTCTTACTTGACCTCCCTGTGCTGTTTGTCACTATTGATCATTTCTTTCTTCCCTTGACTGGACACAATCCTTTTCTGCTTGCTTCCACTTTGTGGACTTGTTATCTTCGCAGGCTCATCCTTCTCTTTCCTGACTTTAAATACCAGAATTCACCAATGCTCGGGCTTCTTTTCTCTTTTCATCTGGTACTCCATCCCTAAGCTCTCTCGTTATGCCTCCGGCTTCTCTTACCGCCAACATGCAGATGACTCACAAACGTGCAACTGAAGCACAGTCCAGACCCATGTTTCCCTTTGACATTTCAGGATTGATGTCTTGAAACACCTCGAGCTCAAAACGTCAGAACTGAATCCATTATTTCTCCCTTTCCCCAAACTTGGTTCCTTTTATGCGTTATCTGTTTCCGTGACCCCTGCCCTCTCACCTTCACAAAGTTCAGACTTAACACTGCAGTCTGACATCTCTCTCAGCCTCCTCCGATGTTTTCCCCAAGAAATCTGTGCACCTTTAATTCCATCCTATTGTCCGTTTTCTGGACTAATACACAAAGTAAACAGAAACCTTCCCTGGGAGATGAAGCAACAATGAAATATAACGACTACTATAATAGATCTCACTGAGCTCGGTCCCTTTATTTTCACAAGTAAGGCTGTTGAAGCTTAGAAATCCTTAATTGGAATGGAACTGAACAAGACCTGTCATCTTCAAAGTTCATAAGCATAACCTCTGTTGCACTGCCTCACCTGGTTCACAGCTGGTAAGCGTAAAGTTTCCTCAGAGGCAGACAGTGGTTCTATTCTCAATATGTTTTTAGACATTTTCAAAGGGTAATTTTAAATGTGAGCTCTAACGCTATATAACACATGCACAGAAAACGGCATAAATCATGTGTCCTTCTCGGTGCATTTTCACGAAGTAAACTCACCTACACAACCTCCCACAACAAAATACAGAGTATTCGTTCCTCATACTGCACAAGACCCTTGAGGCTTCCCTCCAAGTCACAAACACCCCTTCTTCAAAGGAAACCACAATCCAGACCTCTAATAACAAAGGCTAATTGTTAATTTACCTTTATGAAGTAGCTCAAATCTATCTTTTTTTCATAAATTCACAATGCTTCAAACAAGTAGGTATATATGTGTACTTACAGCAATTCACCATGAAATCCTCAGAAGGTATTTTGTTCACCATTTCAGTGCTAGAGTCAAGGCCCTTTCCCACTCCTGACCCTGTGATATTTTGTAAGAAAGACATGGCATCTTTGCCAGAAATTGGGCAGGTTCATTCTCCTGTTAACCTGGAAAAATTATTTAACTCGAAGATTCATCTTCCTCTCTATAAAATGAGGATAATAATATTATACAAAGATTACCATCATCTGGAATAAATAAGTTCATGCATATATCATGGTGCCCAGAAAATAGTATAACTTCAGTGAATGTTAGTTTTATGGGAGTTACGATTAGTATTTACTAATATACAAAAGTTCATACCAGAACTTTGTAGAGGCAATGTGCTAAATTAATGCTTCCCTATCCAACCTTGGACACATGATTTAATTTTTGAGTGTTTGTGCTTCTCCTCTTTTCTAAAGAGACAAATAGTGAAGAAACAATTAGAGCTGTTTTTGTAAGCACTGAGCTCTACAGATGAGAAGATGAAAGGTGCCTTTTAAATATACAAATTATCTTTTTGTTTCAAAGCACGGCAATGCAAAGGCAAGTCACTATCCTCTTGAGAGATGATTATTTTTGAGAGTAAAAGTCATATTGACTTTTGAAATCCCTCAAGAACATTTATTTGGATTACATTCGAATGCAAAAACCTCTATCTCCATTACAGATAAAAAGATGTCAAGAATTAGTAGATTGAAAAAAGAATCCAAAATTAATTTCTCCTGAAGCAATGAGATTAAAAACCACAAAGGCACAAATGTACATATATTGTTGATTATAAATGGTAGGGTTGGGGAGGTAGATGCTAGAGAGGAGTCAGGAATCCTGGAATCTAGTATCTTCTTTTCCACTATCCAGTTGTATGCCCTTGGGCAAGTCTTCTTACTTTTTCAGGACTCAATTTCCTTGACTGTAAAGTGAAATTGCTGGTTCAATAACTTTATATTAACTGTTGATGGAACCGAGATTTTTTTAGATAATAGTCAAAGACTAAAGACTGAATTCAATTCTCTCTGTGTGTGTGTGTGTGTGTGTGTGTGTGTTGGAGTGGTTCAGATGCTGGAGAGAAATGAGTTCGTAAAAAGGGAAAGAGGATACCATAGGTGACAAGAGAATGAGTGTTTATAATGTTATATCCTAGATTTCTTGTTTCTGAATATAGCTTGAACCTAAGAGTTCTCAGTTTGGAATTAAGACAGGCAGTGTGTACCACAGTGGAAATAGTACTGAAATAACAGTCAGGGCTCTGGATACTAGTAGCTGCTTTGTGTGATTAGCGGTATGGTATTTGACATATCATTTCATCTCCTGGTATTCTCAGATGTAAAAAGAGGTGCTTGGACATGACTACTCAGATATCTTCCAATTCCTAAAGTCTGATTTTTAAAGAGGAGAATGAACCAATTTTTCTGTGTGGTGTCGGTACTGGGTGGAGTGGCCCCATGGCATTTTGGGATCAATCTGAAGCTTATAATTAGAGAAGAGTCCAGGCAAAACTTTGTGCCTTCTTTTTTTAAGGTCACTTGGGAGATCTGGAATTCAAATTTTGTCTCAGTCAGCTATATTCACAATAATGCCATATACTAACCACTGCGAAGCTCAGCAGCTTCTAGCAATAAAGTCCTTTATTTCCGACACATGCTTCTGCAGGTCAGCTGAAGTTTGGCTGATGTTGGCTGGAGTGGACTCCAGGTTGCAGGTTAGTTTTGGCTGTCTACATGGGAGCAGTGAACTATCCTGAATATGTGGACTAGCTCAGGGCTGTGTAGGTGTACAAGATGGCAAATCCAGTTGCTCAAGCAAATTTCAATTTTTATGCATAGGTTATCTCTGCTAATGCCCCTGTGGCCAAATCAAATCATATGAGCAAGTCCAGAGTTAAGGGGCTTAGAAGTGCCCTCTACTTACTGTAAGATTATAGCAAAAATACAGACGTATGGTACTATTATAAAAGAGTAAAAGACTTTGGATTAATAGTTCAACATGTGACAACTTGACATAGATGTGTGAGCATGTGGATGTGTAATGAAACAAGTAAAGTGAAAGAGATTTCTGAGTTGGTTAGGAAAGAGACCAGCACAGGATTGAGAAGAAGGGTCTAGGTTCTATAATTACATGCCAATCATTCTATACCCACTAGCAAAGTTGTTTCTTGTACTCTGCATTACTGATTGAATGATGCTACTAATGAATTTCTACAAACCGTTCTTATCATGCTCAACAATGATCTCCCTATTGCTAAAATCCCATAATTGCTAATTCTCATAAGACTCATTCCTCAAGTCTCACAATATTTGACCTGTCAGTGGCATTCGACCAAATGCCCTGTCCACCAAGTACGGTTTTTTCAGTTGGCGTTTTTTGTGCTCAGAAGCTGTTGACTAGAACTAGTCACATGGCTCCTTCCAACCGCAAGGAAAGCTGGAAAAGTGAGAGTCCCATGGATATTCAGGGATTTTCTGATGGACTCTCTGAGCCCACTTGATTTCCCCTACTGCCACACCTTTGGGGGTATGCCTCATTGCACCTCTCCCTCCCGCCAGATACTGAGGACAGTCCCTAAAGGTAAGCATTCCCTAAAAGAATACATGATGAAAATGGCCCTCAAGAAAACACAGGAGGAAGGAGAAAAGAAGTAGCGAACACACAAATGATGGTCTGTACAAGTAAGAGGCACTAGAGGGTGGGCACCACTTCCCACCTGGTGACGGGAGCAGCTTATTTAACCCTCTGTGTGCTTCCGTTACCTAATCTGTAAAGGCAGGAGGGACAGCGAGAGCACCTTCTGGCACAGGATCCTTCTGAGGACCAAATTAATATACATGAGGCACTCAGAAGAGTGCGTGGCACGGGGGAAGCCCAGTAAGTGCTAGCTATCGTTATTTCATGCATTGAACAATTAAATTCTGAATAATAGAGAACTGAAAAGTGATAGTAAATTTATAAAATTTTAAATCACCTCCCATAGAAACCCTAGCCTAATGAGGAAGAGTCTCATTTTAATATGTTTTATTACGAGGATTATGGAAACACATAAAAAATAAAAACAGAATGTGTTCTTTCTCTGCACATGTGGCACTTTGGCTGGAGGTACATTTTTTTTTGGAGAGGCTGAACTAGAGCATTTTGGAAATGGAACAGAGCCAATGAGTAGGGGGCACTTAAGATGCGTTTGTAATTGCACACCATATTGTTTTATCGAAACTCTTCCCGTTCTGTGTCAAGGGAGTGTGATGAGTGTCTCAAGGTCTAAGGGGCTTGTTAGAAGCCTGCAGAGAACTCGGACCCACCCCTGCTGATGTGGCTCTGTGGTGACGGCTTTTCTTCTAAATTGACAGCGGGAAGATATTCTTGCTGCCTTCTTTCCCTCTGCATTTCCAACAAGGAAGAACAGCTGAGGCAAATGAGACCGAATCTTTTTCCAATTACATAGTATGCATATTTCACTTCAGCCGCCGCCAATGAGGAACATGATACCGAGTGATTTAGTGGTGCTGAGGCAAACCCAGCCCACAGAAGAGTTGGGGGTATGTTGTTAAATTTCAAGAAGATTATTTGGGTGAAATGGCATGGTAGGTTAATTATCAGACTGAAAAGAATAAGGCTTTTAGTTGCTTTCGAGGAGAAATTGCAGCCCTAAATACAGTCCCAAATTACTCTTGAAGCACAAAATGGTAAAAAAAAAAAATTGTGACAAATCAAACTGGCTTTTTAGACTATAATTGTCTTGAAGGGGAGAGGGCAGAGCTTTTAGAGGAGAGGTGATTTACTTGGTGGCACTTAGCTGCTAACTTTTACTTCGAAGAAGGGTATATGTGAATTGACTTTCTTTACTTCACATCACCATATAACTCTTAACTCTTCATAAATGTTCCTGAGGGAAAAGGCCAAGTTGGAATTTTCCCTGTGCTGAACTAAGTAGAACATCAGCCCAAATTCAAGCCAACATTTTTTGCAAAGGCATAACTTCCGAATAAGAATCTGAACAAAGTGAATTATATTTCTTGTTGCTATCTCTTTCTTCCTCAGGTCTCATCACCTTGGATCCTCCTCCTTTTTTCTCCCTTGGATTAATCCGTCTTTATTTCTCTCCCCCACCCCAATCCCCTCCCCCTCCCCTTTTTCCGTTTCTGTCTCAAAACTCCTTTGATATCCTACAACAAAGCAGATACTATGCAGTGTGCTGGGAAAGGGGTGGGTGATGTGTGATGAGGAGGGATGAAATGAAGATCTTTTCTTGGTTCTCAGGAAATATGCAAACTTCTGAGGGCTAAATCCATATATAAGCACACTCTTTTAATTCAGGATACCTGGACTGGGGCTTTTGGTCATGCTGAAGTCTGGAAGATCTCTCCCAAGTCTCCTAACTTTGGGGTATATACCAGTGTAAATTTTAGCTCTGCTGCTTACTAGTTGAGTGACCTGAGGTAAGAAGTTTCTGAAACCCCTGGAACCTTCATTTTTCTGACCTCTAAGATGGCTATAAGAGTAGGTTAGTTGAAGATCATTAATAAGAGTGGGTTTCAAATACACGGGAAGATGAATGAGCGGTCTACTACAATAGTAATACCACAGAACTGCAGGTAAAATGAAGGCTTGAAGTTAAGGAAGGATGAACGGTATCAAGAGGATGAGAAGGGTGAAGTTTGTAGAATCAGGTCTTGGGTACCAGGTGATGCCGTGAACTGGGAAAAGAAATTCAGTACAGATATAATTTACTTTGGGCCTTTGGTTTTGAGGTACTGGCTGAACATTCAAGTAGAGATACCCAGAGGGTAATCTGAAACCTAAGTCTGGAGAAGTCATCAAATTTCAACACATATTTGTGAGGCATATAAAACGTACTAGATAATCCGTGAGACACTGAATACGGAATGGCTATAGAAAGATTTAATTATTTCTTTGCTTTCTGGAGAAGGAGAAATATGTAAGATAAACACTAATGCAGTGAAATACAGAACTAAAAATATATAAGTTTTATGAGGAAAGTCATACGTTATATGAAGGAAAATATATAAGTTATATGAAAATATCTAGTAGGGGGTGCTAATTTAGATTGGGAGCTTCAGGAGGTCTCTTTGAGGAGATTTAAGCTGTGACTGAGGATAAATTAGAGTTAATTTAGTGTAATCTACTAGGTGGTACCTACCACAAGGTCATTCTCTTGAGTTCACCCTGGGCTGCAGGTTGGCAACTACAGGTCTAGTCAACACATCTACATTGTAGCAGAAGGAATTAGGAAGAGGAAGGAGTGCTGCCTATCTATTGTAGGAACATTAGCATAGACTTCATCTTACATCTAATTGGGCGAAACCACAGCACAGCTGCAAGGAGATGAAGGAGATGGGCTTGGAAATTCAGGTTGGGGAAGTTGGCCAATAGTGTCTGCTATATTAAACAAGAATTATGCCTTCAAAATAGAGAGAGAAGGAAGTTTCAAGAAGGTAAATTGGCAACAAAATCAAATGTCACAGAGGTTGAGAAAGATGAGCTCTGAAACGAAACTATGGATTTGACATTTAGAAGGGCAGAGACCCTGCCCATCATGCTCTCTGTTGGATTCCAGGCACCTTCTCCAGCGCCTGGGACAGAGTAGGCAATTAATCACTGACTAGGGAAATTAATCTGGCTGCAGTGTATTAGATGTATTGCATGCATAAAGGTCTGTATTGATCATCCAGTATAAATTAAATTCTAATTTTCTCTAAGTAAATACTTTCTGGAAAGAGTGAGCATCTAGAGAGTTATCCTTCATATGTACATCAGAAACCAGTGAGGAGGAATAGACTAAAAGTTAAAAAATATTTCCCCAAAGCTCAATGAAAGCAAGAGAAAGAAACTACCGGGAAGAATTTGCCTACCTCTATAATTTTAGTAGCTGTTTTTAGTAGGGACAGGTGGTTTGTGGACATGGAAAAGCTGTTTATGTAACATTATAGCTATGTATTTATATGCCCTCTTGTTAGGAAAGATTCAAAGCTGTTTTCTGTTACAGGTTGGTAGAAAAATTTCCAGGACAGACATTTGTGTCATCAAATGTATTCAATCAGTATCTTACATTTGCATAGCACTTTAGTGTTCACAAAACACATTTTAATGTAACATCACATTTAATGATCTCAACTATATTGGAGGTTATTAGGGCAAGTATCATCAATCCCCCATTTTATCACTGAAAAAAAAAAAAACACAACCAGATCTTAAGTAATTTACTAAAAATCACACACGTACTAAGAGATTGAGCCAGGATTCTAACATGAATTTTAATTCTCAGTTCAGCGTTCTTCACCAAATAAACTTGGCTTCCCAATAAATAGAATTAGGTAGTTAGTTTCACATTGTCACGTAAAATCTACCAACTAGTAGCTGCTTCTGTGGGATGGGGTGGGAGTGCTTATTCAAATCAGTAGCTAAATAAGTTTTTGAGATGTTCCCTTCTCCTTGCAGAGACAGCTAAAAAAGGATGAAAGGGGACAGCCTTTCTGTATGGATGGGAGTATTAATTGCAAGACAATTCAGGGATCCTGTGTTAAGTGGTGGTCTTAATGTAGGATAACTCCAAGGAAAACTTCCTTTTTCCCATTCATTTATGGTATTCTCTGCACATGGCCAAGAATTTACTGTCCATGCATTATTTTAGTTGGAAATAAGAAAAACTTCATAGAAGTAAGGTATAGGTACATGTGGTAACCTGATCTGATTTAAAGCCTGATTAGATTTAGCGTTTTTAACTCCTTGGGGGGACATGGTTTCCCTGGTGGACATTCTACCTTTCCTCTTGGTTTACATTTCTACCTCAGTTCAAAACTGAGTTTTACCTGATGTCCCTCCTTTCTTCTGGAATCTTCTGCAGCTTATCATATGCACTTTGAGCCCTTTTAGAGTAAGTGTTGATATGTTTACTTGGATCCTTTCAATTCCCCATCTCATCTTCCTTGGGACCAATGACAGGAATATGCACCCATCTTTTTAAAAAGAGAGGCACTAACTATATTTGTGGTCTATAATTCCAGGGTTTTATTTTATGAAGGGAAAAAAGACAAAGAAGAAGAGAAATAACTCACTATTCTCTCAAAGATACTTACATTGTAAATTATTGCCCATTTGATTTGACAAAGTCTAAGTTTGCGGGCCTTGAGGCTAGGAGCAGTTCTGAGCTGCCTGAGAGATAAATGAGAGCTGCTGATCCAGGTGAGCAATGGAGCTGAGGGACTCACTTGTCACTAGGTGACTTTGGAGATTATGACTCTGTGTGCTCTGAGAAGCCTTGCAGGTGGACGTTTGCAATAAATCAAAACTAATCATATCCTGAAGAGAACAACAGCTGTGTTTACACCCTTATGGGGTTATGTTGACCCTCCCTGGTGGGCCTTCTAGAAGTGTTAGATGTGATGACTTGCTAATAGTTTATCTGAAACAGCTTTTGAATCCATTTATTAAAGTTTTAAAGATTCATTTTATATCTTTCTTCCAGGGTCCAGCGTTCAGTACCTTCGTTCATTCACTCAACAAACCATTCTTAATGTTATCTGTGTGCCAGATGTGGGCTGGTGAGATGCAAAGAAGAAAGAGACAATGTCTTTATGATTAAGAAATTTACAACCTAGTAAAGAAGGTAAAGCACACAGATGACAAAACAAAAAAAAATGTGGCATGGGAATATTTATTATAGTATTTTATATATTAATATATTTAATAGAAAGAAAAATAAGAGAAAAAATAGGAGTAAGAATATATTAAAAGAGTGGCAACGAGAAGGCTTGGTACAGACATAACAGGCTCCCATTCTATATTACTGCCTGCTTTCATTTGCAGAACACTTTTTTGAATATAAATGACTGCAGTGATATTCAGTTGAAATTATCTAGTCATAAGAAATTTTAGTGAATTTGTTCAAAAAGCAAGCACAATTACTGAGGTTTACAGATAGGCAAAACCCGGCAATTATAAAGTGATGAATTTGTTTGTGTTTATCTCTGTGGTTGTCCACATTAGAGTTCTCTGTATAACTTTTGGCACTAGAATTGGAGAATAATATAGAGAGCTTGGAAATATTCAGAACTAAAGTCCAGAAATTGATTTTAAAACAAGGTTCTTCACAAGGACAGTACCAAATGGCTGGGGGGCATTTAACCCTCCGAGGACCCTGCTCCACCCCCAGTAAAGATGCAATGCAAGTAAAACTGTGCTCAATGTTCACAGGTGGCTTCAGGACAGAAGTTGGCATCCTAGCCAGCAACCAGATTATTACCTCCAGGGCCCTTTTAGGTAGAAATTCTGGAGCCTCCACATGTTGCTAAATGATGGCAATAAGATTTATGAGCAATATCTATGGGACTTTCAGCGTCTGCTTCACCCTAAGTAGTCAAACATACTTGTCAGAATGAATGAAGATGAGAATGAGAAGTGAGTCCAAGACTGACTTAGCTTTTATTTCCTGTACCTCCTCTGCACCTCTTTTGGATTTAAGTAGAAAATTATTATTGAATTTGTTAATATTGTTAAACATGGATGGAATGGAAGGCTCCATACCATCGAAGGATCCAGTGTGCAAAGTAAAGGATTTGGGGTAGACAGATTATTTCCTTATTGATTTGGTGGACAAGAAAAAATATTACCCGGTTAACTTATAGGACTCATTTTCAAAAGGAGAGTAGATTTTCAGTAATCTGGGATAGTTTCAGAGAATAATTTGAAGACCTATCAAAGTTCCTTTCTGCCCTATGGGTAATAATATAGGACTATATCTACATGGAAAACTTAATGATATGTGAAAAAATGATAGATTCATGGAATCATTATTTCATCAATTATCAAGCTGTCTATATTTTCTCTGTCCACATATCCTATTGCTTAACTAACATCCATCTCTGAAAGTTTTCCTTTATTCATTGTAACATGTCTTCACTGAAGACCTGCAATAGCAGACACTAGTGCAAGGGACTGTGGGGGAGAAAAGATTACTAAGAAATGGTTGTTCTTTGCTTTTAAAGAGCATACAAACTTGTATGAAAGAAAGATGACCCTAAAGGGGCTTGAAACCTCAATCTCATGATTTGTAACAAAATACCTATTCAATTGTTAACATCTAACATTTTATTGTATTGTACCATCCTTGCTTCCATTGTTCTGGGCTTCCCTCCCTATGCAAAGAAATGGATGACACAGGGTTGGTTACAGACTATTTGACCAGCACAATTTTGGCTGTAAATACTTCACTAACTAACTACACGCTTACACACACACAAACACACACATTCATACACACACACAAAGTTTTCACTGATTATTTTATGTTAGCTTAATTCCGAGTTGCTTTTCTTCACATCAGAAGGCGGTGGTATGTTGAAGCATATTTTGGCTTTCCCAAGGGTGTGGGCTTTCTCCCTGGGTTTTCACATTTTCCTTTGTGCTTCTTGTGGAATGGCTTGTGGAGACTGCAGAAAACAGAGGCCTTGCCTGACTCCTCTCCCTTCCCCCACCACTTCCAACTCATCAGAGTCTTATATAATCCAAGAGAAATCTGTTTTTGGTTAGAATGCAGTTGAGAGCAAAGTAAGATTTTTTTTTTCTTTTGGACATGAACATGTTCCAAGTTTGTATGAAAGTCCTGTCAAAGCAACAACTTTTAAATGGAGGCAGCTGGAAATCATTAAGGAAACTTGCAGTGGACAGTGATTAAAGCAGGATGGAATTTCCACTCTCTGTCTCTCTCTCTCTTTTTATGGTACTTTAAGCAAGTTAGTGTTGCTTTTGAAACTTGAATTAGCCCTCTGACTATGAGAGTTGGAAAATTATTTTACTCTTTTACTTCCTAGAGACCACTCCACTGATTTTCGAGGCTGTTACTGCAAATGAATAAATGAACACATTTGGAACTAACTGGTGCTCGGCAGCGGTGTGCCTCATATTTCATGATTATCCCTGCATCTTCCTGGTCTGAGTCTGATTTGAAATGATAACCACTGAGGAACATTACGAACACTTTGTGGCTACTTTCCTAGTCTTATATGATAACAGAAGGCTACTTTCTAAGGCCCCAATTTTTACCTCCCACCTTTCTTCTTTAATGGTTGTGCCACTTTTAATGACAAGAAATAGTTGCAAATGAGTCACTCCAAGTTCTGTTTCTGTTCCAACTTTCTATGGGTTCAGCCGCAAGGCATACAGGGACCTCAGTAGCAAAGGCTGAGGGGTAGTGGCTGAGATCAGAGCTGGGAAAGTGTGGCTGTGGGTGGGTCGGGTGTTGCTATAAAGAGGTTGAATCTGGTCAGTGGAGCAGGGCAGAGGAAGCACAGATGGATGGATAGAACTTGGCAGGCACAGAGAGCCTAGGAGATTAGTCTATTGGGAGAATGACCCTGGCTCGTGGCAGGGTATGTGGGACAGAGGGTTCAGGTCTCTCCAGGAGAGTAGATTACTATTACACAGTCAGAAAACAAACTGGTCCGTTAGTATGGGGCATTAGGAGAGATCATGGTGGGCCAAGGGAAAGCAAACAGCCTCAGCTGGTATTGAACTCCTGGCAGCAAAATGGTCATGATTGTTTGCCTGCCTCACTCAGCGCTGGTGAAGCATTGGGCTTCCTTAGTAGGACTGGGCTGGAGAGACTGGGGGATTCTTTTATCACCTGTCTCCAGCTCTTCTTCCCCCTTAACCATATCAATATCAAACAAAGAAGTCTGCGCTCTTCCTCATTCTCCCCTTTAATACTTATTATAAAGACCAGAATACAGAATTTATTAGAATTTTGATGTGCCAGAATAACCTTGCTACAGTGAATGAGCAGAGTGGAATAACACAACAACTTTGAGCTTTCCCCCCTCTTCCCATTCCAAACTCTTTTTTGTTGCTGGAAGAATTCCAGGAAGAACACAGTGACTCTTTGATCTGTTAGATAGTGAGAAACCCTTTGTGCTCTTCTAGTCACCCAAGAGATCTTATTTCAGTTATTAAAATGGTGACGTCCATGTAATAAAATTAATGTTATTTGAAGTTGAGGCTTATGGTCTTTCTTAGCTTAGGTCTGCAAGAGACGACCTGCAGGGGAAGGCAGACTGGTGAGCTCCATCTCAGATTCACCACTTCCTGCTTCTATGCCTCCTCCTCCTTCTCCACCCTGCTACTGCACAGGAGGGGGCTGAGGGAGAGGGACGAGGTCAGAGGAAAGGAAAAGGATTATTTGATCAATGGTGAAATTAGCTGATGTCTGTGTTCTCTGTCCTTGGCAGGTTTTTTAAAGCTGACATTTTCTCTTGGCAAACTTTAGTGCATTATTTGAAAACTGCCCACCCTCCACCCCCAAATCACTGGGGTATCTGACCTGCAGTTCTCTTGATGTCCTGGGAAATTCATCATTGCCGATGCTTGCTTATTTGATATTCTCCCTGGGTCTCTGGGAATCTAGCATACACTCCTTTGTAAGAGTTACTGTGTACCTTGAGGCAGTCATTTGGGGCAGTATTTAGAGGACCTCAAGGCTCTTTTCTCTTGCATTCATGTGAAATTTCACACTTCCTCTGCACAAAAATATTTTCATAATCTTTCTTTGTAGCAATCCTTCTTGTCTTCCATCAGAGTAGAGTTGCTGGTCTGCTAGAGTTTTCTATTCTGTTGTCCTCTGTCAACACTGGGGCACACCTTGATCTCTCTAAGTGGTTCCATCAAAGCCACTTTCTGTGGGTTCAAGATGAGGGAAATCATCCCTAACTTTCCTAACTCAACACTCACCAACAGCACTCTTACCAAATCATATTTTTAAATTCCAGTTCCCCTTTAGCCTCCAACCTCCATTATATGGTAGAGATGGGTGGTTTGGTCAGTCTTGCTTGCCTATTTCTTTCTTTACTTAACCATATCTCAGCAAGCCTTATGTAGGTATCAGACTTCTTAATGGTTAAAGAAATGTTTAGCACCCATTGTCTTGGGACCTCTATAAAACTAAAGAGAAAGAATCCATTCAAAAAGTCTTGTTAAAACCTGATCCAGACACTAAAGGTGTATTGTCTCCTTGGGGGTAGAATCATCAAGAAAGAATGAGAGTTTTCTTTTCCCTCCTAGGTTTATCAGCTTTGAAGTGTTGTTGTTCTTGTTTTTAATTTAACATACGCTCTCGATTTTTACAGAAGTCTAACTGCTAAACTCAACTTCTGTATATGAATCTATTATTAAAAGACAACTCTTTTTAAGAATAACAAAACAGGGCGCCTGGGTGGCTCAGTGGGTTAAAGCCTCTGCTTTCGGCTCAGGTCATGATCTCAGGGTCCTGGGATCGAGGCCCGCATCGGGCTCTCTGCTCAGCAGGGAGCCTGCTTCCTCCTCTCCCTGTCTCTCTGCCTGCCTCTCTGCCTACTTGTGATCTCTCTCTGTGTATCAAATAAATAAATAAAATCTTTAAAAAAAAAAAAAGAATAACAAAACAAAACATTAATTTGGCAGAGGTCTTAACGTCTATAGTTGAGTAGACAAACTTAGATTGATTAAAAAGATTTTCATACAAAGGCAGTCTATAATTTGCTGAGCATTGTATCTCAAGGTTAAAAAATCCTGGCTACATTTTAAAGCAGGGAAGATCAATTAAAACATTCATTAGATTCCTATTTACACTTTAATTGTCAACTCTGCTCATTTGTTGGAACCCTTTTTTAGTCATTAGTGTCTGTCAGTAAGAAATATGTCTTAATTTCACTTATATTCGTTTATTCATCCTTTCATTCAATCAACAAACATTAATAATGTGCCAAGCTCTTTGCCAGCTTTTAAAAATATACTGATGAAAAAGACAAAGCTTACCCTCAAGGACATATTCACCTCAAATTTTCATGTTTTTGAAATTAGTATAAAGGCATTAGGTTTTACTAAAGTTAGAAAAATAATTGCCTTTCACAATGGAAATATATAAAAAGGACCCTAATAAATGTATAACCTAATTGCTCTTTTCTGTCTGTGGTTATTAATTATCCCAGGTACTTTTCAGTTTTAAGATACCTAAGTATGTTTTGTTTTGGTTGCTGTTTGGCCTTGCATCTGTTGGAGACCTCCGGGGAACAGACAATATATACTTCCTTTTTAAATTTAGTTTTACTTTTCTTAGATGTTTTCATTTGGATTCTGTAGGACCATAGAATCAAGGGTCAGTAAATTCCCCATTTCCTGTTCGGAAGAATAATTTCCCTATCTTAGAGCTAGTAGAATTTCTCAGATTCTGAACAAAGGGATTTCTGAGTATAGCAGGTAGTGGGGCTCTTGTATATGTGAATCCTTAGAGGAAGACTGGAAGCTCTCCAAGATCACCTACATGTTATGGGTATACTTTAACTGCCTTCCAATTGGGCAGCTTAACTTTTGATTACTAGATAAGAACTACCTCCTCCTTTTTTTTGGTGCTTCTGGACAAGATCTGGGTCAGCAATTAGGCCCTCCAGAGCTGCTGAATGCATGACCCACACATTTCTGAACGCTTTGCATCAGAACTATAACATGATTTCTTTTCTTGATATATAATCCCAGTGATAAAATAATTTGCAGTGGAGGTATAATGCTAAATTTTTCAATTTGACGTGAAGTGCTTTCTTGCACATATGATGCTACCAAACGTTGTGAAGGATACAAAAGACTTATCAACCATGATCTTCCCTATTAGACAGACACATGACAATGGAGACAGCACAATGTGGTGGCCAGAGAGCCAGTCCAAGAGCCAAGAATGTCTACTCTGCCATGAACTAAATATGTGAACTTGGTCATGTCACAATTTCTTTGGGCCTCGGTTTCAAAAAATATTTATTTCATTTGAAAAATCTGGAAATATTTCAAACACATAGAAAAATACAGAGAATACTATAACAAATACCCATGTATCCATCAATAACAGTTGTTGTCCTTAAAAAAGAGAAAAAGGAATAAAATATCACAGAAAAGGGTTGAAACCCACCCTATCCTCTTTTGTGTCCTTTTTATCCCAGAGATTACCACTCTTATAGTGGATGCCTGTTCTTGCCACCCAAATTATTATAATTTTCAAAAACTATGTAGAGTACTGTTTATATGTTTTTAGATTTAAACCAATGACGCCATATTGTGTGGGTATTTTTACAACTTCTTTTGTTCACTTAACATTATATTGGAAGACTCATCCATGTTGATACCCGTAGCTTGATTTATTTTCTGCCTGTTGTACCATTAAATAAATGTACCTTGAATTTCCCTTTCCATATATTTGAACATTAGGTTGTTTCTAATTTCCTACTATTTCAAACTATGCTGTACTGAACATCATTGCATTATGTCTCCTTGTGTTCACGTCTGAAAGTTTCTCTAGTGCAGAGCTTCACAAGTTCCCAACTGATGTACTATACCACATTAAAGTACTTAGATCTGTTTCAATTCAGGTCCTTGGAGAAGCAGATGACCAAGATGGGAAGTAAATGTATAAGGGATTTATTTTGGAAAATGTTTGCTAAGGATAAAGGGGAAAAGAATAGGATGGGGCAGGAGAGCCTTTAGAAGTCAATACAGATTTGACACCGGTAAAAGAAGAGAGCATAGAGAGGACTGCATTGGAAGAGTCTTGGTCTCAGCACAGTTCTGAGAAAACATCCTCCAGGCTGATGGGGACTCCTCAACCAAAGGTTGCTGGTTGGAGGAGTCCAGGATCGGGTAGGAATGCACTGGCTCTTGTACTCTATGCTATGCTCAGCCTAGAGCTGGGGGCAGCCAGGGAAAGTACTGTGAGCCCCATAGTGCTAGAGAAAGAACTGAGGCAGCCAGAGATACAACCAACTGGGAGATGCAGAACCTCTAGGAACTGAGGCAGTGTTACTTGGAGTTTACTGTTCCTGCTAAAACGAATTTTCTTTCTCCCATTGGCTCTGGGGATCCCGCTTTCTTTCTTTTGAGCCAGGCTATGTACTGAAATGTTTTTTATTTCATTCTATTTTATCATACATTTCTACATGGTTTAGTAGAAATGGGCTCCTGTTTCTTCAACTGCCTGTGCTATCAGAATTGGAAAGACTTCATTTTCTTAATCTGTGAAATGGCAGTTTGGACTCAATGATCTGAGGCCACTTTCTGTTCTATTAATCTGATTCTAATTTAAAAAAAGAAAGAAGAAAAGAAAGTGGGACAGCCAACAATGTTAGTGAAATGATGTAGCCAGAGCTAACCTAAGACAAAAGTTTGGACTATAGGTTTTGAAAGAAAGATGGGAATTGTATGAACTGTCATTCATCTTCATTTCATAAAGTAGAGGTGTCATGTAAGTTTGACTTCTTTTGTGACATCTTTGATGGAAGGATGCATGGCTTACTTATCTGTGTGTATATGGCCCTAAATATAGCAAATTCTTGGGTCGTAAAATTAAAAAAAATGTGTATTAGATAGAACTTAATAGAAGAATCACTACTATTGTTCATTATTGAGACAGGGGTTTAGTCTTGTACTTAAAAACCTGCATTTTATTTTATAGTGACTAACATAACACAATAAAAAACAAAAAACCTACATTTTACATTTTTACGATCTGTTTAGGTAGGCAGGAAGAATAGAATTTAGGTTATATGTTATATATGTGTGTGTGTATGTGTGTGTGTATATATATAAATTATACTTAAGCAGTGATGGAAAAGAAGACCGGGAATTTGGGGTGAGATGATCCTGACTTCATTTTGGAATCTCAAATACAATAGAATTCTTTTGACAATGTTATTAAAACATAGACAAATTATTACTTCTTAAAAGAATAACAATATAATGCTCAAGCTGTCAGTAATGGCAATAACTTGGGTCTTTCTATATGGCTTGTCATATCACTCTTTGACAGCAGCTAATAATATAAGAAAGGGGGCAAATGGTCCCAGATTGACCAAATCAAATCACAGATGCCTAATTTGCAAAACTCACCATTCTCATTCAGTCAGATGCCACAGAAGCACATTTGGACTTTCCTCATGATTAGAATTGCTCCTTACTCAACAGGTCTGTTTTTAAAGCTGCATTTCCTTTGTTTAGCTGAATCATAGAGGTTTTTGTTTTTTTTCTTTTATCAGTAAATAAACTGAACTTTAAAGATCCAATCTCAGTGTGCCCAATTTTCTCATTTAGTACTGGTGTTAATGTCAGTATAAGTCTGGTGGTTATAACCAAAGCATTAGGCGGCTTCTCTTTCAGTTAAGTTCACATGAATTTGAGTCTGTTGATTTAGGGTTCTGGGATCTCCTACTCTTCCCTGCATTTATGAATTCAACTTGCATTTTCAGATTTCCAAAGGCCATTTGAGGGTTTAAGTAATGCCTTTAATTATAACTTAAAGTATAGGCAATTGTATTTCATGAAGCTAACAATTATCCAGAGTATATTATTAGAGAGTGAGTTATTGAAGTCTGCATAGTTTGTGAAAACCCATCAAAATAACTGGGGGAGAAAAGAGATAAACTAGATTGGAACAATGAAGCTTGAAAACAACTTTGATTATGTCTGGAGTTTACATGGTAATGAGTCCTAATTCTCAGGCATTAGGGTTCTTTGTAAAAATCCTTACAGTCTCTCTTGTTTACCCTCATTCAGAAATAGAGATGTTGGCAATGTTTTCATTAACTTTTTGTATATAAACACTGAGTGCTAAAGTGGCAGGTGACTATGCTTTTGCAGACTTTATTTTATGTAATTCTTAAAATTTCCCTGTGACATAGGTGATAATGCTCTCTTGGGAATGGATGCTAAGAGAAGATAGGCAATTTGCTGGAAATCACATACTTTAGAGGTAGGAACACTGAATTGCAACTCATACCTTCTGCTCTAGAATCTAGACTAAAAAGCCCATTACATGATCAAGTGACTAGAATGGTAGAGCAATTTTCCAGTATTGAGGCATTTGCAGGTGATTTTAAAAATTTGAGTAAGTAAATACTCTTAAGAATGACGTTGAAAGATACATTGATTTCAGAATCAATAACAACATTTTTTTTCCAACCTGGCCCATTTTTCCTAGTCAGGTTCACATGTCCCAACACCCTAAGGCTGATGGTAAGTCTGGTGTAAAGGAGAGAAGATGTATTGCAGTCCAACATGGTTTGAATCCTAACCTTCATTTGTTAGTTGTATAACCTTGGGCAAACTCTTTGGTTTACTTATTTGTAAAATGGTAAAAATAACAGCAACCCCGACAGGGTTTTTTTTTTTTTTTAGGAATATATGAATGAGATGGTGTTTGTAAAGTGCCTGCCATTCTAGGCACCAAACAAATGTCAGTCATTCTATTTATAGTAGTGCCGAGAGGGGCATCATTTCAACTTAGAACGTCTCACCCCTTATAGAAGTTAGATAGTTTTAAAACACATCATGGGAGATTTGTGATCATTTAAGTGACTCAAATAGGTTATATTTTCTTGGATTTTTAATGCAATGGTTTTCTATATGTATTTTTATTTAAAAATCTAAAATATGGGATGGAATATTCATAGCCCTTTTTACAGTGTTTCTTTTGCTTCCAGGGACACTTTAAGTCCATAGCTGGTCTTATTCTTTGATCCTAACATATAGAGTTCTTTTTGAATAAAAATTTTCAGCATGTTTTGAAAACTCAAAGATGCTTTGGGTCAAAACAATCTTCCTATTATGTTTGTGATCACCTGAGATGTTAGTCTTATTTGCTTACCATGGTCTCTCTGAATGGAATAGCATGACGCTAGCACTAGAATGTCTTAAACAATGGCGTTTTTGCCTCCGTCTCAGTAGAAATCTGCAGTGAACATCCTTGGAGGTGGGCGCCTGGGTGGCTCAGTGGGTTAAAGCCTCTGCCTTCGGCTCAGGTCATGATCTCAGGGTCCTGGGATCGAGGCCCGCATTGGGCTCCCTGCTCAGTGAGGAGCCTGCTTCCCCCTCTCTCTCTCTGCCTGCCTCTCTGCCTCCTTGTGATCTCTCTCCCTCTGTGAAATAAATAAATAAAATCTTTAAAAAAAAAAAAACATCCTTGGAGGAGGTAGTTTTAATGTACCTTCTTTCATTAGGTAGCTTAGATGCACACTTGTGAGTGTGTTGGAAGGAGACAGAATCACAGGCTCGCAGTCCTTCCTCATCCTCTCCTCCCTGGTCTTCTCCCTCCTCACCTCTTCTCCTCTTAGCCCTCCTCCAGTCTCACCATCTCTCTACTCCTTTTATAGCTACTTCTGCACTGGAAGATATTTATAAAACAGGACTGAGAACATCTTAGTGTGCTAGGCAGCTGGGCAGTTTTCAGGGGCAGTAGGAAACAGGTGCCTTTCCCATCTGTAGCATTCCTTTAAAGATATATTTAAAAAAAAAAAAAGGGGAGGTGCCTGGGTGGCTCAGTCGTTAAGCATCTGCCTTCGTCAGCTCACGTCATGATCCCAGAGGGGATCAAGCCCTGCATCGGGCTCGCTTCTCCCTCTCCCACTCCCTGTGCTTGTGTTCCCTCTCTCACTGTGTCTCTCTCTGTCAAATAAATAAATAAAATCTTAAAAAAAAAAAAGGAAAAAAATATATGTATGTAACTTCAGAGATGATCCCTGTAGTGACAGGTTAACATTTCTTTAGCACTTGCTTATGTGCCAGGCACAATGTACGTTGCATAACTTCAGACATTTCTTAGGATAGTCTTACTATTTGGTCCTACTATGGACCAAATTGTGTCCTCCTAAAGTTCATATGTTGAAGTGCTAACTCCCAACACAACTGTATTTGGAGAGGGGGCCTTTTTGGAGGGAGTTAAGGTTAAGAAATTGTAAGGGTAGGCTCCTGGTCGGATGGGATTAGTGCCTCTATAAGAAGAGACAGCAGAGAGCACCCCGCCCCCTGCCATGTTAAGGACACAGTGAAAAGGCACAGTCCACAAACCAGGAAGGGAATCCTCACTATAAACTAACCCTGCTGGACCTTGATCTTGGGCTTCCAGCCTCTGGAACTGAAAAAATACATTAATGCTGTTTAAATTACCTAGTCTGTGGTATTTTTTTATGACGGCCTGATCTGACTATCATAAACATAACTGTAACCCCTTTTTACAGATGTGGACACTGAGGCTCAGATTACTGAAGTAAGGGATTCTGACCAAATTCTAATCCTGTTCATGATCTTTCTGTGCTTTCTAGCTCAGAGTGAAATTTGGGGGTTGGGGACTGCTTTGTATTTGCTTTCTCTAACCACATATTTGCTTCCATTTCTCCCTCTGATCTTTTCATCTTTCTTAAGAGTTATTCTCTCTGTGCTCAGCACTCTTCATTTTCTGTTTCTTCCCAAACCCTATCACCCAGCCGCACGAAGACATTTTGTTGTTGCCTGGTTCAACATGCCTGTTGTTGCCTCCCTCATCTCTTCAAAATGTTTTCTGAGAACCATTTCCTCCCTTGATGTTGAGCGTTTCTCTCACTTATCAAGTGTATCCTTCCCCTTGCTCTATTACAATGTTTCCTCGGTATTTCCAGTTGGATAAATATCTCCTGGAAGACACTGTGTGCTTGAGTTTTTCATCTTTGGTAAAGTTTTTGGTAATCTGAAGGCAAAGAGTAATAAGAAAATAGGCAGATAACGTGTCATTTTTCTAAGTCAAGATTTAGCGATTCAACCTCCACTTACTACCCATTTCTTAAAGAATTAGAAGATGATTTATTTTGTGTTATTATAAAAAGGCATCCTACCTCTTCCTTTCCTATTTTAATTATGAAGTAGTCCTTCGAAATTTCCAATTCTCCACCCATAGGGGTACAAATTCTCTGTAGCTTATTGAGCTGACAATATCAAGACACGCAATAATGAACTGTAGACATGTTTTTAGTCTTGAATACCCAGGGCCATCTTACTGTTTACATTACTCATCTTTCTTATGTAAGAGAAAAATAAAGATATTCCCCATAGATCTTTCATTTTAACAATTTTGCGAGTCATCCTTATTCTCCCACTCCCTTAACCTAAACTTGTATTGTAATAAATCATCAGGTCTTGGAGATATAACTTCTTAAATACGGTATCTCTTGCAATCAGTCTTCATGTCTCCAGCCCCCCTGCCATTATTTCAGGCCCTCTTATTGCTGCCTTGTCACACTCTCCTCTTCCTTATAACCCTTCATGACTTCTTGAATAGCGGATAACATACATACACTGCAGGGCACATGCTCTTCTGAGCTTTAATTCTTATCTATAAATGCAATCTTATCACCTACCCTTTCTCCAGCCCTGTCCTTTGCCTGGAAGTTTTGAATAATTGATTCATTCTGTGTACAGTGACGGCTCTTTGGCAGACACTCAGCTGGATGCTGGCGACACAATGGCGATCAAGATAGATATAGTCTTGATATGGCCTCCTAGAATGTGCAATCTACAGGGAATATAGATAAGTCTGCAGGATTTACACTAGAGTATGTTAAGCTCTATGGTAGGGAAGTAATGGAAGACAGGGAACATAGAAGTGACATCTAACTCAGACTTGGGGAGATCAGAGAACTCACTATAACCAAGAACAGAAGGTTGAGAAGGTGGTACTCAGATCCAAGGCGTAGGAGTTGAGGTCAAGGAGTAACTGTTTCAGAGAACATCACTTGCAAAGGTGAGAAAGTACATGTTATTCATATTCAGAGAACAGAAAGTACTTTACTGTGGTGATTGCAGAAGCGGCTAAGGGAGCTGTGCTGGAAGATGAGGCTGGAGCGATAAATATCACCAACAATCAGGCTCTTTTAGGCCATTGCTCATGCTGTTCCTTTTGCTTGAAATGACCTGGCGGCCTCCCACTCAGCTTAACCACCCTCTCCTCTATAAAGTGTTTCCGTGTGTTGCTCAATGATACAATTTTTATCTAGCATATACTTGGGTTTATCACTTATATCACTAATCTGTCTCTCCTACTACAAGGTCAACTCTGAGAGGCAGAGATGATCATTTATTTATCCTCACATCCCCCTGTGTTTAGCATAGGACCTATTATAAAGCGCTTGCCCAATCAGGAACATCTGCTAATGTTGCGCTTTGGAAAAGATCCTATTTTTGCCATGGGTAATAGAACATTTTGGTTCATTCAAAGGCTTGGGGTTGTATAGGTATATAATGCTTTACTTTAACATGTCCATTGATACATGGAGTTAGGACACTATACAGCACAGTTATGTGTATTTGATTCTATAGACTGATAAAAAAATCAGGCATGACTTACAGGAGTATGATCAGGGGTCTAAATGTTTTGCTTTGAGTACTGATTTTTCTATGAGGTTTAAATGAACAAAGTTTGGGGGAGAAGGTATGTGTTAAGTGTCTTCTATATTGAAGGTCAAGGGCTGAAGCCCTGCTTCTGGTTTCTCCTGATATGTGGTACCAAAATCCATCCTGGCCTCACTCCTGGTAGGCCAACAGGATTGGATTAGTAAAATGAGTGAGGAAAAGAGAAGAATCAAGATGTGGTGGTGAGAGCAAGAGGATATCTCTGTAAGCCTGGGATCTTTGGGAAATGCCTCCAGAATGAACTTACTACTCATTTTTAACTGAGCATCTAAGAAAGAATGTCTCCTCTGCCCTTTGGGCCATGACCTATAGATCTCGGCACAGTGGCCCAGACCTGATGTGCTAATCTTCCATTGTACTAGCTTCTAGCACATACAGCTTCAAGGGTGGATTTCCAGGAGCCAGAACCAAGGGCAATCAACTTTTACTTCCAGGATTTTTGTGCATAGCAAGATTAGTGGAACCTTGGAGAAAGAGGAACTCCCTGTTCATTTAAGAAAGCAAGAAGCCATAGTTGTTATGCTTGGGGGTACAGCTGTTTGTTTCTCAAGGTGGTAAAACCTGGATTTAGGTTGCACAGTAAGGCACATATGCACCAGAAAGTGCCCCAGATGGGTGAGGTATACGGCAGTGAGCTGAAAAAGCTTTAAAAAAACTAAATAAAATAAAACAAAACCCTTTGGCATATGGTAGCAGAACTCGGCAGAAAATGGCCAATCTTCTGAGTATGTTGGACTTAATGAGAAACCCAGATGCTCTTTTCTTTTTTACTTTTCCCAGAGTGTATTTAAGGGTTTTGAATCCTCATAGTGGCTTCCAAATATGCTCTTCTTTTTCCATAGGCCAACTGCTACCAACCCTAAAATTTTCCTCTCTCTGGACATACGGTCTTGACTCAAAGGAGAGGAATTAGTATAAAGCTTCCTATTTCTACATGTTGAGACTGAACTGTTGAATTGGAGTGGGATTCTTTGTGCATTATCCCCATCTGCTTTCCTCAGGACTGAGCAGAGTTCCAGGCACAAGCACTCAGTTGTTGATTGGTTGTGAGGACAAAGGAAGCAGCAGCCATTTAGCTTCTTCTTTGGGGTTACAAGAGACTGGGATTGTGAGTGAATCATAGCTTTAATTATTTCAATAGTCAAGACTGTACATGAACCTCTCCATTCTCTATTTGATTCTTTTAAGATTGATCTTTCTAATGGCCTGTATATGGTATGGACCAGCAAAAAGTTATGACAAGTGCAGAAATGGCTTTGTGGTTCATTTTAATGGAAGGTGTGTGTGAGAGGGGCATGGGTAAAGAATACTGGGGATGGGATTTTTTTCCCTTGATATGGCTTCAAAGCAAATCAATGCAAGAAGCTTGCACAACCCTGAATGTTACATTCCAGAATGTTCTCTTCATTCTCACTGCTTTGCTGGTCATATCAGTTATCTATTGCTGTATAATCACCTGTTCCAAAATGTAGAGGCTTAAGAACAATAAAAATGTATAATCTCATAGTTTCTGTGAGTCACAGATTTGGATGTAGCTTAGCTGGGCCGTCTAGCTCAGAGTTTCTCACAGTGCTGCAATCATAGTGCCGGCTAGAGCTCTAGGCATTTCGAGAACTGACTTAGGGAGAATCCACTTCCAAGCTCACTCACATGGTTGTTGGCATGGCCATGATGGCTTTTGGCTAGAGACATCGGTCCCCTGCCATGTGGCCTTCTCCACAGGGCTATTCAGAACCTGGCCACTTACTTCCCTTAGATCAGGGAGTCTGAGAAAGAGCGCAAGATGGCAAACAAGATGGCAGTCACATTCTTTGGAAAGGAAGTAACCTAATCTTGGGAGTGCTATCCTGTTACTTTTACTGTAATCTCTTCATGAGAATCAAATCACTAAGTCCAGCCCACAATCAAGGGGAGAGGATAACACAAGGGCAGGAATATGAGGAAGTAGGGATCACTGGAAGCTATTACAGAATCTTCTTACCCAATTTATTAATAAGCAAATATTTATTAAAGATCACTATATAAAAAGCTCTGCTCTGTGGACTGTAGTTTCAGAAGGGCCCCAAGTGCAGAGAAGGATGCAGTGGGCTTGTTTTGTTCCTCAGGATGGGATTTGCAATCTATCTGAGAAAAAAAATGTTTGTATTTTAAAAATAGCCTGCAATAATGTGTCACTATACATAAGTGCTCAGAGAGTAACAGAGGTGGGAAAACCACCATGGAGACAATTTAGGTCTGTGACTGACCTGAGAGAGAGATGGGTCCCCATCAGACTCAGCTGCTGCCGAGTGAGGCACAGGAATGGATGATTACAGGAGGTCCATTTGGAACTGAACACAAACCAGATGAACAGCTTTATCCTTTTCTAAGATATTATAGGACTCTCTCACAGTTTTGCTCCAACAATTCTCTTCCATTCTACTACCCCTCCTCCCCCCAGTATGGCTGGGAGCAAAAGAGAGAAAAGATGAGGACTTGTAGTTCTGTACATCATGACTTTTTTCTGATTGTTTCTGCTAATTTTCTTTTTTTTTTAAATTTTATTTTTATTCTTTGCCCAAGGGGTACAGGTCTGTGAATCATCAGGCTTACATCTTTCACAGCATTCACCAAAGCACAAACCCTCCCCAATGTCCATAACCCATCCACCCTATCCCTACCCTCCCACCCCCCGGTAACCCTCGGTTTGTTTTGTGAGATTAGGAGTCTCTTATGGTTTGTCTCCTTCCCCATCCCATCTTGTTTCATTTTTTTTCCCTGCCTACCCCCCACGACCCCCCACCCTGCCCCTCAAGTTCCTCATATCAGAGAGATCATATGATAATTGTCTTTCTCTGATTGACACATGAGAAACTGCTCAACATCACTACTGGGTATTTATCCTTTTTCTTTTTTTAAAGAATTTTTTTAAAGATTTTATTTATTTATTCGACAGAGAGAGAGATCACAAGTAGGCTGAGAGGCAGGCAGAGAGAGAAGAGGAAACAGGCTCCCCGCTGAGCAGAGAGCCCAATGAGGGGCTCGACCCCAGGACCCTGATATCATGACCTGAGTGGAAGGCAGAGGCTTTAACCCACTGAGCCACCCAGGCGCCCCTCTTTTTTTTAAAGATTTTATTTATTTGAGAGGGAGAGATCATGAAAGAGAGATAGATCACGACCAGGGGGAGGGGCAGAGGAAGAAGCAGATGACCCATTGAGCAGGGAGCCAGATGTGGGACTAGATCCCAGGACCTTATGATCATGACCCAAGCTGAACGCAGATGCTCCGCTGACTGAGCCACCCAGGCACCCCTGTTTCTCTTAATTTTCTGAGATGATTTACTGTGGAGCTCCTGTGCATCTTAACTGTTTGTAACTGCTAAGTAAATGATGATTATATGCTTTTTTTTTCTGTTTCTTTTGGTTTTAAAAAATCTGTCCATGGCTAGCTTCTCGTTTTGTCAATGAGGGGAACAATATCCAGAGAAGTTCAATGACTTGCTCATGTTCTCTAGCTTACAAACCACTGCTCTTTCATAACATCCCACAGTCTCCTACCTAATGTGGATTTTTTATCCACCGTGTCAGATGTCATTGCAAGTCCAGTGACAAGGTGGCCCTTACCTCATATGTGAGTTACCGGGTCAGTTTTGGATGTGAGACTTTTATTTACTCATACCAAATCGTATTAGCACAGATTTTTGAAAGCATGGTACATACGAAATACCATTTATTTCATTGAGATGTAGACCCTCTCTCTCAATGGAATACTCAAAAAAGAAAACTGAATACATCTTAGTAATATGCTCTTGCAGACACAAGGGAGCATTAGAATTTTTTATATGATATTTAAATATGAGATTCAGAAGAAAACCGGTTTGCATTTGGTAATGACAGAAGTTCACAGAGACAATCTAATATGTACTACTCTCTTAAGTGGTTGTGAGTTTCTGGTAAGTTTCACATCCCAAAATGCCACTCTAGGGGAGAAAACCCAAACTTTTTAATTGGAAATTTCAGAAACAGAGTCTTTTTAAATCTAAATTTTAAGTTTTCATTTACATGTGAGCTTAAAACAATGTTTCTTATCTCAGATTTTGAACTTCGCGTGTATTTTCCAGGAGATGTCTTCCAGACATGGAGAGGAAATGAAATAGCATCACCCCTTAACTATTCCTTTATCTTCTCTGCACTTTCTTTTTCTTCTCCTTAATTTTAAGAATTTATCGTGCTACCCTGAACTTTCATAAACCGTAATATTCCTGCAGAAAGTGATAACAGCCATGTTAGATGCTGTGATTTTTTTTAATAAAAGTGATATACCATCTCTCCCTAACAGAAATCCCAAACCCCAAATTAAAATACAGTTAAGTATTACAGATGATGTTGATATCAGTGTCATTATTTTGTGAAGACTAAATATTTTTGGAAGAGTAATGGTGGGTTCAGTTTGCTGTGACAGAATGATCTCTGGTGAAACTGTCAAGCAAAACTGATAACTTGAAATTAAATAAAGACTCTCGTTGTAGTTGTACTGACTTATGAAACAGCAAAACCCTTTATGAGGACCTGTTAAGTATCAGGAAAGACCTGAAGCATTTTCACAACCATTACAATGTGGGATGCTTTCAAAGGTATTATCTTATTGCACCCCCGGATTCTTCTTGAAGATACAGCTGTCTTCTCATTTCACAGAAAAGGAAAACCTGACATCAAAAAGACAAGACATACCCACGGCCACACAGTCACTAGAGTTGGATCCTAGGTTTCCTGAGTCCAGGGTCAGTACTTCGATACTTAAATACTTCTGAGAATTTGTGATGGGGCTATCAATAGGCAAGAGATACACAACAAATGCTCCTCTACAAACACACAAGTGAACAAACATAAAAACAGACTAAGCGATGCGCTTTTTCCATGCCCCCCTCTTCCGGACCACTTGCCATCTCTTCTTCTCACACTATTTTCCCTTTCTGGGATTTTTCTATCTTTTGTCTTTAGATTGGACTGTTCTTTATCTTCTCTGTTTATTGAAATTCTAAGCATTATTTATGGTCCATCTCAGCTATCTTTCTTTAGTAGGGTAGTTTTTCTTGATGTGAATGGAATATTTCCTTCCACCACCTTGGCTCCTCCAAATGATGCCATTTATGCATGACTTTGGATGCTTTATCATGTGGTGCCTTGTGTTAGAGTTATGCACATTCATACTTGTCCCTGCTTGGCAGGGTCAGCTTCATAAGACCAGAGAACATTGTTTATTTTTTCTGGGTCCTCCAGTGGCTTATACATAGAAGAGGATAGGTATGTATGAGATGAACTGAAATATTTGTATGAGCAGTTAATGCCAAGTCCTATCCAGGAGATAAAGAGCTTACCTTCATGGGTCTGAGCAGTTGGGTTCTGAACTCCTTTAGATGATCAGATGGTACTTATTGGGCAGAGGGGGAATAGTGGACTCTGGAGGCAGGGCCGCTTATGAAGGCAATGGAAATAAGAGACTAGTAAGGAGAAGGGGAGACCAAGGTTCCCCTTTAGAAGTGCTCATCCTACTTCAGTTGCCTGTTCTAGTTTTCATCTTTCCTGCTAGAATGAAAGCTCTGCAAGATTATTCCCTGCTGTGTCCTCAGTGCCCAGCACAGGGCAGGGATAGAGGAGGTGCTTATAAACATTTGTTGACTGAATGACTAATGCATGACAGTTGAGACTCTCACAATAAGAATAGAAAAGGGGAACACATGTCATGTACAGATTGTTTATTCGCTGATGATGGTCTGTGCATAAAGTGTTTTGATTTCTTAGTGTGTATTTTGGATATTTAGAGGGTTTATGCCTTTTGTAAATTTTGTGGGGTTTTTTTCTCATCCATATGCCTCTCTGTTTTTAGTTACCTTTCCACACTGCCAAAACAAAATAAATCCAACAGCTGCCTCCACTTGAGTTTCCCTTAGTATTGTTTTACAGTTTCCTATCTCCTTTAAATATACCCGAGTACATTTTTTTGTGGGGGAGGCAGGAATTTGCAGAGAAAGCAGTCAAGTCAGTCAATCTTCTCTTAGCACAAAAATTTACTCCTAAGAGTCTAGCAGTGGGACTAACTTACCTCCGCTTTTTTCCCAAAGATTCTTTGCCTGTTAAGTATCTTCTTCAACAGCTTCTAATTATTCGTTATTTTCTCAGTGTAAAACCAAATCAGTAGGGAGATTTTCCTTCCAGGAATAGATAGTAATAAGACTCATCTCACTTTTTTTAAAAGAGGAGATTCCTAAACCTAGGCGGGAAGTTTTATTTAAAATATTCTAGATGTGAGGGATTTAAATATATTTAAAGAGGGCTAATTTAAACAATTTAATATGTACTCTCTCGAGGGAAATGAAACCTCAGCATATGTGACTTTCATTAGTGGCTTTACCATAGAGATATAAGCCAAAACACTTAATAGGGAAAGTTTAATGACTAATTAATTGATCCTTAAGTTGTTTGCTAATGGGTATTACATACTCATGAAACACATCTTTTGTGTATTTTCTGAAGTGCTCTCCTAGGGAAGAAGCAAGATGTTACTTAGAGTAAATCAAACCTTGTCAGTGATTGGTAAGGCAGCCTGGGTCCCATCCCTGAATATCCCAGACTAGGTCTTTTCATTTTCTCAGATCATGAGAAGTGAAGGAAACCATCATTAGATGTCAAACTAAAACATTATTTTGTGGTGGAACTCAGAATGAGGTTGTCATTACAATACGATACAGTAACTATCATACCACAAATCAAGCTAATGTATATGTACAAGGAAATGAGTTAAATCATAAGAGGGCAACACTATGGTACCTTGCTGACTGATTGTACTTTTATCCAGAAAAATCGAAGTTTCCTAACATTGAGAACCACAAGGAAACACGATCACAAAGTGAGCCTAAAATTTAGTAAGGTTTGGGTCAGTCTTTCATTACATCTTTGCTACATTTTTGTTCAAGCAGACACTGAAGTACAGCTAAATGCCATTCATGTTGTGACATACTGTTTTTGTTTGTTTAGCTTAAGAAAAGTGTTTTAAATATCACCTGTGCCAAATACATACTGATAGTTCCCAAATGTTCATGTCTGGCCTGGACTTCCTCCTGTACCCCAGACCTGTGTGTCCACCAGCACACTTAACATATTCACCTGATGTGCAACAGATATACCAAATTCACCCATCCCAAAGGGAACCCCAGCTCTTCCTCACCCCTACCCCTGGGCACCTCATGGCCTTTCTCACCTAAGTTAATGATAACTTCATCCATTCCGGTTGCTCAGGCCAGAAACTTGGGAATTACACGTGACCTTTCCCTTTCCCTCACAGTCTGCCAGGCTTCAGAATGCCCATGGAATCTGATCATTTCTTACCACCTCTTTCTACAGTCAGGTCTGAGCCTCTGCCATTTCTTGCCTGGATTTTACCGGAAGAGCCTCTGAGTGGCCTCTCAGCTGCAATCTTTGCCCCCTGCAATCTATTCTGAAGAAAGCTGCCAGGCCGATCCTTTAAAAATAGAGGTATATCATACCACTCCTCTGCTCAGAAACCTCAAGTAGCTCTTCATTCCAATCAGAGTAAAGTCAAAGGTCCTTAAAACGGTTGTCAAAGCTCTCCATGATCTGGACTTTTAATACCTCCCTGACCTTATCTCCAACTATTCTCTACCTGGTCCACACAGCTTCAGCCACACTGGCCTAAGTCCTGTTCCTGGAAAATACCTCCGCCTGGAAAAATCTCTCCTGATACCCACATAGCTCATTCCCTGTCCTTCAAGTCTTTCCTCCAGTGGCAACGTCTTAATGTGGTCTTCCTTCCCTGATGCCTTTGCATATCACCATCTCTGCCTCAGCGGTGGAAAGGGCAGATCTTGTATCTGCATCCATAGGTTCTGTTCGTGTTCTGGACAATGTGTTTTTTTCTCTCTCTGGGTCTCAGTTTTTCCACTATAAGTGAAGGGTTTTGGCAAAATGTTCCATAAAGCCCTTTGGGTTCTAAAATTTAAAAAATTCTATGAGACCAGTTTGGCCCTGATAAACTAGTCAGACTCAGGCTCGAAAGTCTATTAGCAGTGAAGGAGACAGACCCCTTTTCCCGGAAACTCAGCTCTTGTGGGAAATATGAAAACATAACCCATATAGCTTGCTAAGACTACTGTTACATTTTAGAAATAAGTCTTATTTAAAAGCTTGTTTGTTTTTGCTGGTCCCAGTTTGCTTTGGCTCCCTAAATAGTTAGGAGGCCTTAGAAAAGGAGATTGAATTCTCTGGGTCTTGGTTTCCTCATCCATAAAATGAGGATATTGTGCCAGATAATCTCCAACTTCTCTTCTAGATTTGGAACTCTCTTTTTACAGGAGGAAATCACACACTTTCCCTCGTTGTCACAACTCTTCATCTAGTTGTATGAAATATTCATATGCAAGTCAGTGACTAGAGTCATCACTTCCTTGGCTTTGGGAAGCATGGCACCATTCCCATTGAGTATAATTGTAGGCATTTCTTATTATAGTGCTGTTCATATGCCCAGCCATCCTACAGAGGGCTTGGCGTTTAGATTAAAGTGAGTGTGACTCCAGGACACATCCTTTACGTTTATTTTCAGTGTTAGATAATTACGCAGAAAGACAAAGTAGAATGCATAAACACAGCAGCTGTTTTGTTCTCAAGTATTGGAAAACTTCTTGCTACAACTGAGAGTTCTGTTATGCTTGACTATAATGGCCAGAGGAGCACGGTTCTCTGACTATTTTAATGCAAATACTCAAAACATTTTGGAAGGAAAGGTGATTTTTTACTCCATGTGCTTAATACTTTCAACTGGGAGAACGATCAGTTTTATGTTTTCCTTCATAAAGGATACTAGTGAATAATACCAACTTAAAGTATCAAGTTAGTGAGTCATTTTTCTCTTTGCAAACTCTATTTAAACATAATTATTAAACTATCACTTTAATTAGTAAAGACTATTTCTACATGGAATTGAGGCAAATGATTTTTGTAAGTACTTTCTAGATGTGTGACTCCTTATAGCTTCAAGGGTGTGATTATGTGACTAACCAGAAGGATTGTACAAAAAAGAAATTTTCTGTTCTTATTCTTTCTCCATGAAACTAGGGATAAAGAAGAGAATTGGGTAGTTGAGGTGTACAAAAAAAATCAAGAGCGGATGTAATTTTGGTATATGGGGGCAAATATATATTCGGTATGTGGGGCAAATACACCTTTGTGTGGTTTTCAAAATGTTTTTGAGGTGCTATCCAACAAATTCTCACAAAGTTCCTTTGAGAATAAAAAACAAATAATATTGAAACGACGGCTGTCCACAGGTCAGAGCCTAGAAAATGGAAGAATTCTCTAGACTTAATCATGCAACATTTGATTTATTAGGTCATGTGACTAATGTCATTCCTTCCTTCATTTATTAGCTATATACTGTTCCAAGTTAGGCTTTGTTAAGGATTTGGGAATGTGATCGTCTTGTTACTGGAACTCTATCAGAAACAATGCACTAAAATGCCCAAGGATAAACCAAGGGGCCTTCAGCAACACTAGTACTTATTCTAGCACTTTTTCCATTTTGTAGGAAGGCTATTTTGTGGAACTGTGAACTTAATTGAAATCATATGTCACTACTCTTCGTATTTCCAGGCAGGCAGACTAGAATCAGCTGCAGAACAGAAACGCGACGCTCATGATGTTTTCCTCTTTACTACTAGGGAGGTTTTTAAGAAGACTAAAAACTCATGAGTAGTTGTACAGTCTGAGAAACACTTTCAGTTATAAATTTCTGGAATTTTGTATTCCCCGGTAGCCAGAACCTAATTTTATTTCTTTTAAAATTCCCTTCTTATTAAAGTTACTTCTCCTCAGTACACACGAACACACTATCTTGAAATTATGGGGAATTTTTCCTCATTTCTGACCAACCTTTTATGTCATATTCTCATTTTCTTCCTCCAGTTGAGGAGGGGGTCCTACCCAGAAACCGGAGGTGTTTCATCTGGGTTGGCCCGAGCAAGCTGCCTTGTTCTCGGTAGTCCCCTTTCCTTCGGGACAGCGTGCTGCTTCTCTAGGGCATATCTCCTGGTTCTTGCCGCGAAGGGGCAAACTTTCTAGAAAAGGGGCAATGACCCTTCTAAAGGGATTTATTAGCCTTTATTTTAACCGCTCCGAGCCTAGCTGATGGGGGAGGGGGGGAAAAAAGCCCAGTCTTTGAACAACTCCAATAACACTTGGTTGCCGCCTTTTAAAAAAGAATGTTTTCTAAGCACAAGCTATGGAAATGAAGAATAATGGGAAGTGGGAAACACTCCTTTGGAAGGAGAAAAGGAATAATGGAATGAAAAAAAGGAAGGAAGGAAGAAGGGAGGGAAGTAGGGAGGAGGGAGGTAGAAAAGAAGGGAGGGAGGGAAGAAGGGAGGGAAGGAAGGAAGAATTAAGCGAAGGAAGAGGGAGAAAATTAAAAAGAGGAATGAGAGAAAGAGAAAGGGAGAGAAGGTGACGTGGCTGTTAGTAACATTAGTCTCAGAAACCAGCTGGAATATTGTGTGTCTCTTAGCTTCTGCATAATGAATAAAGGTTTTCCAAATGATATAGTTTTGGTTCCAAGAGGGAGGAGGCCACGTTAGCACACTCATTCCTTTAGAACCACAGTATTGCAGACTGCACTGTCTTACTGCCTGTTTTCCCTGTTTACTAAAGGGAAAGGGGGTGGAGTTGCCTTTAATTATTAACCTTTAAAATATCCTCTTTATTATTTGTGGTCCTGCCAAAAAGCAAAACTTATGTTCATAGATAATCTCAATCCTTATTTTAGCCCTTATTTTCAGCCTCTCCCTACTAAGCATTTTACCTGAACCAAGCCTAAAATTTAACAGATGTGCTGCAGTTGGACCAAAGGGAGAGAAAGCAAAAGGAGTCAGGTCCTGTATGATGCTCGCCTCTGGTGAATCCAGAGAGAAATCCCTGGGGCTTTCCTGTACCCACCTCTGGGGCACTTCTTATTGGCTATATCATTTCAATCATCCCAAACAGGCAAAATAAAGTTCATCCCTTTATTATACTCCTGAATCATCTGTGAGCATTTTACATAAAATTAATTGTGGGTTCTTCAATCAAATTAGAAATACCTTGTTAAGGTGTTAGGAATAGTAAATGTCAAGAAAGCGGACAAATTGACCTGAACTTTTATTCAGGTTCTCTCATGTCTAATTTTTTAGTGAATTAGCTTTGAAATCTATAGGTATCAGATTTTTCATGTATGAGACTTACGGTGTGAATCTGAGTCATGACAATGATGCCATGTATTGATTTCCTCAGATCGGCCCTACTAAAGGTAAGCAATTCTATCACTAAATGATAGGAGAAGAAAATTTCTCTTGGCATTTCTTTTTGGTGGTAAGATGGAGTATTGACTTTTAGGGTTCAAGATCTATTGTTTGTCAATTATAAGCAGTATTTAGCATTGTCCTGATATATATCAGGACATTGCTTGTTTAATGGATGAGTGCTGACAGGCATGATAGCAAATATAAAATCAAATGCATGCATGAGCATAGTTTGCCTGCTAGATGTCCATGTGGAAACAGTAAGAAAAACAAGGTGGCTTATTCTTTCTCTTGAAAATTCAAATTGACAGGTGACTGAAATTATTACTTTGACACATAATGCATAAGCAGTCCCCCGCTCCAGTGATGCAGGTTAGTGGCTACTTTTTGGTTTTTCTGTCACTTATGTGTAGACTACAAAAATAAGGAACTACATCAACATTCAGGTTTTGGAACTGTTAAGTTTTTGTGATTTAGAAATATCCACCTAGGGATGGTATGTTTAATGGTATAACACACACGGCCAGACAAACATTTAAATATATATTGAAATGAGCACATTTTGGGGATTATATTAGGGATATAATTGAAAGCTAATGCTGTGTCCTCATGAGATTAAAGAAATTAGTGTTTAATAAAACACTGTGTGGTAATCATTGAGGCTTTTCTTTGCTGGGTAAGGAAGTATTTGATCTGAGTTCAATTTTTTTTTATGAGGGCATTTCAGAGTCAAATGGCACAATGTGTCATCCTACTGGGGAAACTAATTGGCGTGATAAAATGATGGTGAACATTCTATTCTTTCCATGTGGTAAATTTCTAATGCTAGGTTATAAATAGAAGTCATTATTTAATATATCTCTATTTACTAATTCTAGAAGCTCAAAATGAAATAGAATTTTCTGGAAATTTTTCATTTATCTCAATTGGAATGAATAGTTAGAAAATAGACCATAATAGAAAGGGCCAGGCAAATCTATGGGTCAAAACAAAGTCTGTATCCAAGAGTTATTCATCTGTGAACAGTGAGCATGTAAAGATGATTCAGGATGAGAAAATCTCTTTAGGGGAAGGGATCCAACTAAATTGTATACAGTGATGTAAGTTGGCCCAGATTTTGAGATTTTTGAGCTCTACCATTTTAGCCCAGCCAGTAATGGAACAGAAGATGAAAAAAATCCAGTAAGCATGAATTTATCCAAAGTCTGAGAATCAAAGGAATTTTTAGGAAACCAAAGAGGGATGCTACCACTTAGATCCAAACATGAAGGAAAACAAAGGCAGGATGATTAAGGTCAGGTTAAGGTATACAGAGCCTCAGATGAGACAAAAGGCAGATATTAGCCCCAAGGCACTAGAGGCATAAGAATGACTAAATTTTGAGATAAAGGACCATAAAAATAGAGACGTATGTATACCATCCCCTACTTAGACTATATATTGGCCCTTATATAATAAATGGTAGACCTGAGCTTGAAGGTGAGACTTTTGTCGACACAACTGCCAGTCAGGCTTCCCTGTGTTTAGCAACAGGTTCAGGAGCCTCAGGGACATTATTATGAACAGGACATTATGTAATCATCAAAATATATTAACCTTCCACGGGATATTCTTGTGATGTGACCTTATGCATACTGCTTTTGCATATCTTTTACCAAGCATAGCATGGTTGACCCTTGAACAACACAAGTTTAAAGTGCACAAGTCCACTTATATGTGGATTTTTTTCAATAAATACCGTATAGTGCTTCAAATGCATTTTCTCTTCCTTATGATTTCCTTAATAACATTTTTCCTTTTTCTACCTTATTATAAGAATGAAATACGTGATTCATATAACATACAAAATACGCGTTCGTGTTATCGGTAAGGCTTCTGGTCATCAATAGGCAAGCTATTCGTTGTTAAATTTTTGAGAGTCAAAAGTTACACTTGGATTTTTGATTGCACGGGTTTGGGGTGGGGGGGGGTTGGTGCTCCTAATCCTCATGTTGTTCAAGGGGCAATTGTTCAGTTAACAGATCTTTTTTTCAGTTTAGGTGAGTTTCAGTAGCTTTTTTGTCATTTGCAACAAAAGAAAGCTGACTAGTATTCAACAGACACAGCCTCTGCTGGGACATAGAGTCTGCGAGGGAGACTTAGAGTTAGGCCGGCAATGCCAAGGAGATGGCCAAGGTGCCGGCACCGGGAAATGCAGGTGCTGGGGATGCAGAGAAAAAGCAGCTGACTGTGCCAGGGGAAACATCCCCAAGCAAGTGTCATTTAAGCTGAAATCAAAGCACCTCCAGGTGAGGGAAGAGCTGCAGGCAGATGGAACAGCCTGTTGGAAGTTTCCAACACAAAAGAATGCAAATCATATTTGGAAAAAGGTAAGAAGTTCTGTCTGTCTACTGGGTAGTCAGCAAGGGAAGGATGTTAAGAGAGGACGCTGGTGAGTTAAGTGAAGGGCAGATGCGGAGGAGCCTCATCAGACCCTGTGGAGGGTTTTGAACATTAATACAAGGAAAATGGGCATATGATGACTATTTACTCATTCACCTATCTGGTTCCTGAAATATATTAGGACTTTCATTTCTTGGTGCCTTGGTCTTCTCATTTAACATAAATTAAGTGGGTTCAGGTGGCTCCTTCAGGGAATACGAGAATTTAGGAGTATTTTATGTTAATGTCCGATGCTCTTTCTTCCCTCCTTTTTTTTTTTTTGTTGACTATTTCAGTGACGAACTCAGTAGTAAGCTGTTGAGTCCTATGTTTGGTCATATGGAAAAATAACATAAATTTCCATACACAATGGCCCCTAATCAATCTAGAAAAGTATGCTGAAAACTCTGTGTTAAAAAGTATCCACCAAATTGTTCAGCACAGTTATTCTGATTCTATGAGGACCTGCAGGTGAATCAATGGTATTGGCAGAGGTAATTGTTTAAAGCGGCATATTGTGAATTAGTTATCTTTGTCGGGTGAACATAGTAAAATATTTGTGCAGAATTCACATAGGTAACATGGGAGTTGAACTTTTTTTTTTTTTTTTAAATCTGTATGCCCTGGAACAAAGGAGGTAAGGGTAGTAAATTAATCAGCAGTGAGGGTGAAATTATACAGATGAAAGACTTCTACTTAACAAAAATTTCTTTATTGCCTCTTTTGTCTAATGGCAATAATGCTGAGAAGTGGAAGGGTTGCCATCATACCTAGAGACAAGTGCTGTTCAGTGCTTGATTAAGACGAAGGCCAGTCTTGCTACTCACCTCCATTGTAGGCACTCATCCACTGTGGTGGTGAAATAACGACGACAATGCTATTATTCATCCCAAGATTGTGTTGGCAGTTTTGCTATTAAAAAGGGGCAGGGGGACTAGGGGACTAGAAGGGACCTAGAAAGGACTCTTAGCTAATCTGAGATAGATAACCGCTGATCTCGTTTTTTAGGGTTTTTGGGAAAAGAACATTTCTATCTTTTATCTATAAAAGATATTTCAGAACTGGTCTTTCCAAGAGATGTACTGCTTCTTCATTTATTTACTGGCTCACAAATTCAACAACTATTTATATAGGGTCTACCATATATTAGGCAATAAGGTAAATACAATTCTACACCTTTCAGGGTCTTTATAATCTAGAAAGGAAGAAGGGAAGTAAAAGAAAATATGATGAGTGATGATAAATATTGTAAAAAGCAAAATATATAGGGTCACAGGAGCCCCTTATGGGGATTTCTCACCTAGATTAGGGGCTTGGTTGGGGACGACTTGTTAGAGGAAGTAAGTTTTAGGGTATCAGAAGCAAAAATAAGAGTCTCCAAGTGCAGTCAAGTTTGAGGTGGGGCAGAGAAAGGGGAATAAACGAGAATTTTCTGGGCAGAGGAAAGGTGTGTGAGGGCTGGAAGATAAAAGGGTTCAGGCTATAATCCAGGATCGTGATAGCCTTGGGCATCAGGCTAACGGTGGACTTTTTACAGCAGGTAGTATTTCTATGTTTGTTTGTGTTCTGGGTCATATGTCATCCATATTACAAAAATTGTGCAATCTCGTTATGCTCCTTTTCATACTTTTTGGTGGTGGGACTCCACCAGAGGTCTGGGCCTAGGCTCCCACATGACTTGGAAGGAGGGATATGGGCAAAGTTCTCCCTGGAGCTCTGGTAGGGTTAGGGCCCTAGGATGATAAGACCCCAATGGAGAAGAGGTAGTAACTAAGAGTATATAGCTCTGACATAACAAAATCCTCAAAACTCAATTTTTCTACTTCCAAAATGTAAGACTCTGGGAGAGTTAACACAAATTTACAACTTCCTTCCCATATACACTTTACATGGAAGCCATAATTAAAAAGATCTTCCTTATGATGATTCAAAGAATTAGTGAGAGGAACACCTTAGGACACTGAATAATGTTAATTGCTACTGTTGTCTTTGTCGTTATTATTTCTATCTCATCCGATTCAGAGGGGTAGAAGAAGCCAGTTTATTCACTGTTACTGAAAAGAGCCATCACGTCTCTTATTCTTTGTTCTTTAGATTGATTTCAGAATCATGGAATCTCGTTCCCAGACTTTGATTTTACCATCCCAGCCATGGGCAGTCCATAATTGCCAGATGCATAGCCCGGATTTAAAACTCCTGGGTGTGTTTGTGTCACTAATTTGGGGGGAATATTTGAGTGATGACAACTCCAATCTAACATCTGGTAAGGTGTCTCTGTTTCTGACAGCATAAGGCCGGAATATGGCTTTCCCCCCAGCTGTGAGAAAAGAGGGGAGACTGTCATCAAAGCTCCTTAGTGACAGTCACAATGACATCTGCTTTTTAGACCTGGACCCTGTTTTCTCAGAACTGGGATTTGATGCATTATATATTTTTTCTTCTTGAGGGAGAATAGTGAAAGCAGACCTAAGCATACCATAATCATGAAGTGCTGATTGTTTAAAAGGCAGAAAGGTCATGAAGATACGGGAAGGGAAAACCACATGCTAGAATCACTAATTCTAAGCCCCAGTGAAAGATGAATAGGCTCTTATTTATACATACTGGTCTCAACACTGAGGCTACTTAGGATAAGAGGCAGAAAGGCCCCCATTTCAAATTACCAGGCATCTGTAGCTAATGACTGTATTCAGTTATAGTGCATATGGCAGGTGAACGTTCCCCTCTCAGACTTGTTCCTGCTATTATCCAGATAGCTACTCTTGTTTTCTTTTTGCTTTTTTTCTTGCTAAAATCACAGAGCTGAGCAAAGTAGTAGCAAGCCATCGGGACCTGCTAATCAAATCTGAGAGACTAGGGCTCCAATCTCAGCTCATCATATGACTTAAGAGGCCCTCATTTAGACAGGATCTGAAAAGTCCCTTCTAAAGCCTTTACAAAGTGAGAATAATCTTCATTAAGTGCTACAGATTTCACAGCGAAAAAAAATGGATTAGGGGCTTGTCACAGGAAAGATAATTAATGTGCTGGAAAGAAGTATAGGCAATAGAAAGAAAAATTTCTCCATGAAAAGAAAAGAAAAAAAATTTACAACAGCTAGGGTGGATAATGATTAAATGTTAAGAAGTAGTTCCTGCTGGCTTGATTTTTACAGTATAATTAAAAGAGAGAGAGAGAGAGAGAGAGAGAGAGAGAGAGAGAGAGAGATGGGATGGGAAGAGACACATACACATATACACAAAGAAAATAACTCATACACACAAAATATAATCTCAGGATTAAAAGGTACATGAAAGGTTGTGTATTATTGGATTGATATTTATTTATCTCTCCTGGATCTAAAAAGATTAGATCATTTACTATGTTAAAGTCCTCTAAAACATCTTGCTAAATTGCCTTTCAATATATTCTTGGTCAAAATATTGTCGTGGGTTGGGAAATTATTTTGAAGTTATTTTCTAAGTTATTTCATAGCTAAAGAAGTCTTAGCAATTTTTCTCTCCACTGTTTAATTCAGCTATCTTGCTGCTCATAGTTCTTGCTGAAATTGGTGTTATTTCAGGCCCTGAAGCAAATGGTCCTTTGCCCCTTTTCTAATTTCCTCCTTGCCAGACAGCAGGACTTGGCTTTTTATCAAGGAATCAAATGCCCACCCAATGGGCCTGCTGGGACTTTTTCCAACTAAAACACATTTCTTTCCTGCGAATGTGTAATCATTTGCAAGTGAGTACACGGCTGAAAACCTGTTGATAGGAAATGCTGGAAGAGCCAGTTCTTTTTCTGTGGTGCTAGATATATCTTGGACACAAATAATTAATAATCATGACTAGCTATCTATTAATTATGATTGCCATAAAAATTAGAAAATGGCAGAAAAGAAGACATCAGCTATTACTGAGGTAGAGTGTCATGTGATGTCTATACTTGAGTGGGATTGTCTAAACTGAATTCAGAATCAAGTCCTAAGCTTTGCATTTCAATTGGATTCTATCCAATCGAAATATATATTGTAGGACTATGATGGATCTGGTTCTGTGTTAGGCACACACAAAAAAATCTAAAAATGAAAAAGGCAGTATTGCCTCGTGGTTTTCTAGAGGAGACAGACACAAATAACCTCAATAAAATGAAATGGTCATAATATAAGATGAGCAAAATGCAATACTGTACTGGGCAGATGCCCTCAGTGCTCTTTGGGGGCTGTGTATCAGTTCAGATTTCATGGAGAAGGTGACCTTGGAGCTAGGGCTTGAAGAATTGAGTAGGGATCACCTGGCAGAAAAGTAGGAAAGGACATTTCACTGCCATCTGAATTATCTTGTGAAATAAAAATGTGATCATGACATGCTTTTGCTCCAAAAATTCCAATGAACTCACATTATTTAAATCTTAAAAAACCCAAATACTTAGAACTCATCCTTCTAAGTCTTTTATAAACATTTGTCTGTCAGTGTGAAGTTCTTCTAGTGTCCTTGAGGGCAGTTTCTATGCACAGAAAAGACTACTGGTGATTCTTTTGGATTTTCAATTAATATTTGACATATTATGGATCCAACTTAATTTTTTCTTAATCTTTTATATTCAACTTAGGAATCTTATTATTCTATTAACAGTGTAACTTATTTCAGCAACCACTTTCAAGGGGATCTTTAAGCCTAATTAATTAAAATTGTTTAAACATTTTAAATTAAATTTATAAATTTAAAATACTTGATTTTTAAAAGATCTGAAACTGTCTAATAAGAAAAATCTTAAGTACTTAAGTAAATATTTAAAAATCCAATTAATTAAGCTTTGAAATATTTTTTTAAAGATTTTATTTATTTATTTGACAGAGAGAGAGATCACAAGTAGGCAGAGAGGCAGGCAGAGAGAGGGGGGGAAGCAGGCTCTCCACTGAGCAGAGAGCCCGATGTGGGGCTCGATCCCAGGATCCTGGGATCATGACCTGAGCTGAAGGCAGAGGCTTAACCCATTGAGCCACCCAGGTGCCCCTAAACTTTGAAATATGATGAAACTTAAGTTCTTTTAAAATGTCTTGGTACTATTTATAAACTTAGTACACTCTTCCATGCTTTTAAAATTAAAAAGTTTAACAAATTATGTAATTATACAATTTAAATAGGAATCACAAAACTAATGCACTGGATATTCCAATATACCAAATTCTCTTATGCATTAAAAATATAAAAAGAAATAAATTGTGTTTATATATTACGCTCAGATGAATTAATACTATGGCTTTAGTTTGCTTCATCAATTATTTCTAATTCCCTAGGGTTATATTGACACTTAGCCACTTGTAGCAGAGATTGCTAGCTGCCATACAGTTTCTAGTATCTCGTTCTTCCTTACCAAGACGGATCTTGGTTTTATTCAGGGTAGCAGTAGGCCAGAGAAAATACATTTCCCAACTTTTTTTGCATCTAAGTGTGGCCATGAGATCAACATCTGTCCAATGAAGTGAGTATTGTGTGTGACTTCTAGGAGAGTTGTTTAAAGGAAAATGACTTATTTGGGAATAGAGTCCTTTTTATCTTTTTGCCTTTTGTTTTTTGTTTTTTGTTTTTTTCCCAGGTGCCATCTTGAACTACAAGGTGACTTTGAAGATCAAAACAGAAAGACTCTAGGTGATCATATTAGTTTGCTAGGGCTGCTATAACAAAATACCACAGATGGGTGGCTCAAACAACAGAAATTTATTGTCTCACAGTTCTAGAGGGTAGAAGTCCAAGGTCAAGGTGCCAACAGGTTTGGTTTCTTCTGAGGTGTCTTCTTTGCTAGGAGATGGCAGGCTTTTCACTGTATATTCACTTGGTTACCTCTCCTTGGTCTTTGTGTTATCTGTGCCCTAATCTCCTCCTATTATAAGAATACATTGTATTAAAGCCCACCCATATGATCTTATTTTACCTTAATGTCCTCCTTAAAGGCCCTATCTCCAAATGCAGTCATAGTCTGAGTTACCAGGGATTAGGACTTTAACATATGAATTTTGGAGGATCGCCGTTCAGCTGATTTATTATGGTTGTTATGGGATGAATGTCTGTGTCTCTGAAAATTTACATGTTGAAGCCCAATCCCCAATGTGATGGTATCTGGAGGTGGGGTTTTGGGGAGGTACTTTGGTCATGAGGATGAAATGAATGGGGTTAGTGTCCTTATACAAAGAGATATAAGAGACATAAGAAAACTTGCTTCCTTTCTTGACAATGTGGGGATAACAGCAAGAAGGTGGCTACCTGTAAGCCAGGAAGTGGAATCTCACCAGACACGGGATATGCCCGTGCCTTGATCTTAGACTTCTCTGCCTCCAAAATTGTGAGAAATAATGTTTATTTTTTAAGGCGTCATATTTTTGTTATAGCAGCTTGAACTGACCAAGACGATAGTGCCATAAGAACTGACAGGATTTTTACCAAATCATGGAAATCAAGGATGGCTTCAAAGAAGAACTGCAAAATGAACAAAAATGTGAAGAACAGAAATTAACAATTGAAGATATGGTGGTAGAGAAAGGTCTTGTCTTGGAGGAGAAAATGTGAGAACAAAGGCCTATGGGGGAAAGGAGGAAAAATGGTTGGGTTTCTAGAGGAACAGAGCACCTGGTGGGAGGAATAACTAGAAAGGAAGTGGAATGAGACCAGGCAGGGTCAGGTAGGTTAGGGATTTTTGTCTTACCCAAGAGCAAGAGAAATCTTCCTATTATTTAAAAAAAGGGTGGGATGATCAGATTTGCATTTTGAAAAGGTCACACTGGCTGCAGTCTGGGAAACAAACTGGAGGAATTCCAGAATCAATGGAGGAAGCAATAGAGAAAAGAAGAGAAAATTACATAGGCCTGGGTCTGGAAGTGTGTCAACATTTAATGGCTGGGGAGAAAAGGATAAGCCTATAAACAACTTTTTCCAAGAAGTTGCTCTTAGAGGAGGTGAGAGAAAGATTAGTAGCTGAAGAAGGGTATAGGGTTTAGATTTTGTTTTTCCAATTAGAGAGATATGAGCATGTTCAAAATTTGATGGGAAGTCACTGTGAAAAATGACTTGACAATTCCTGGAAAAATTAGGCATAGAATGACCCAGCAATTCCACTCCTAGGTATATATCCAGTGGAACTGAACACAGGTGATTAAACAAAAACTTATACACAGATGTTTATAGCAGCACTGTTCGCTGTAGCCAAAAGGTGGGAAAGCCCAAATGTCCATTGGATTATGAACAGATAAATAAAATGTGGTATATTCCTACAAGGAATATTATTCAGTCACAAAAAGGAATCAAGTATTGATTCATACTACAATTTGAGTGGACTTCAAAAATATTGTGCTAAGTAAAAAATTCCAGGCACAGAAGTCATACATTACATGATTCTGTTTATGTGACATATTCAGAATACGTAAATCCACAGAGCTAGAAAGCAGATTAGTGGTTGCCAAGGGCTTTAGGGAAGGAGAAATGGAGAATGATTGCTTAGTAGAAACAGGTTTTCTTTTGGGGTGATGAAATATTTGGAGCTAGATTGAAGAGATGGTTGCCCAACATTGTGAACATATTGACTGACTGTCACTCAGTTACATACTTTAAAATAGTTAGTTTATGTTATATGAATTTTACCTCAATTTTTTTAAAAGGGAAGAAGAACCTGGGAAACTTGCAATGAAAAGTAGAGTAAAACATTAATAAGAGTGGTAGATTTCTGAGAATTTGTGAAGAGATAAAATTAAAGCAAGGGCGCCTGGGTGGCTCAGTGGGTTAAAGCCTCTGCCTTCGGCTCAGGTCATGATCTCAGGGTCCTGGGATCGAAGCCCGCATCGGGCTCTCTTCTCAGCAGGGAGCCTGCTTCCTCCTCTCTCTCTGCCTGCCTCTCAGCCTACTTGTGATCTCTCTCTCTCTCTCTCTCTGTCAAATAAATAAGTAAAATCTTTAAAAAAATTAAATTAAATTAAATTAAAGCAAAAGTAGAAAGATTATCTAAAATAAGTATGTGGCACAGCCCCTTTGTGGTAACAGGCAGGAAGTAAGAAAGATGGGCATCTATACATGGGTTTGTGCATTTGCTATCAAGAAGTTGAGGAGAGCCCCTATTAGGACGTCTATTTTCTCTATGAATTAACATGTGAGATCACCATGTGCTGAAAGCAAAGGGGCTGAAGGACGGGCTAAAGACTTAAGGAAATTAAAAAACTTTTTTCAAGTCATTGGAAAAAGTGAGATAGTGCAGACTAGAGATATTAAGATAGAGTTGGTTAAGTTTATAGCATGTTTGAGATGGGGCTTCTGAAGTTTTAAAGGAATTAACCAGTCTGCTATTTTATGTGATTTTTTTTTTCCTCACTAGCTATGTTTACCTATGCAAGTACAGGCATGGAAAAAGAGTTGGATAACTCAGGACTGGGGTTTTGCTGGACCTGTATCAATGAAAAGATAGCAAGAGAGTTAAGATATCAATAAGAATGCTATTGAAACCACGAATCATGAAATGAGGTTATCTCAGGAAGAAAATGAGGACAGAGAGAGAGAGAGAAAAAAAGCTAATGACTAAGTAGGAGAAAAGAGAGCACTCACCCCACTGCAAGTGCTGATGCGGTTGAAAAAAGGCTAAGGAGTATCCAGTCCAGTATGCTAAAGGTAGGAGGGTTTGTGAATGAGAAGGGAAGTTAGTGAGTCTGGTTATGGAACGGGTCAAATAGAAGCAATGACAAGAATGAAGGGCCAAATGGAGTAGAAAAGAACTTGAGAGAGGCCAAAAAAACTGAAAGCAGAGGATGCTGAATGGGTCAGTAGGTTATCCAAGCAGACACAGAGATCATTCAGGCTTCCGACAGGGTTTAGATGATAAAAAACAAGCTCGGGGCTCGATGCCAAAACCTTTCATTAAAGAAAGGGAGTAACCTGGGCACAGATGGGATGGTAAAGATTAGTAAAAACCAAATGGAATTGGTCTAAATGAGCAGGATTTGAGAAAACAGGCAGGGAGGCAGTCTGAATGCAGCAATAGGGAGAGATGACATTAACACTATCTCCTGGTCCTAGAATAGCGGAGGCAAGAGATGATAAACAGTGACCTGTAAGTGTTGTGCAAAGCAAGAGTGTCACTGAGGAAGAGGTCCATTTTAATTAAGGCAGGAAGATGGAGGAAACCCTTGAAAAGGGGGTTCGGGGTATTGGTTGTGTATCAGACAGGGACTGGTGGTCAAGAAAACAAACTATTTCATGTTTTTCTTTTTTTTTTTTTTTTTAAAGATTTTATTTATTTATTTGACACAGAGAGAGAGATTACAAGTAGGCAGAGAGGCAGGCAGAGAGACAAGGAGAGGAGGAAGCAGGCTCCCTGCTGAGCAGAGAGCCCGATGCGGGCCTCGATCCCAGGACGCTGAGATCATGACCTGAGCCGAAGGCAGAGGCTTTAACCCACTGAGCCACCCAGGCGCCCTATTTCATGTTTTTCATACTGTGGGAATTTAATTCAAGGAACTGGTTACAAAATGCCTGGCAGGATGAGAGGAACAAAAGGAGACAGAGGAGGTGGCTAAAGCAGTACAAGGGGAGAAGTGGATTCTTGGAGATCAGAATCCGCTGATGCCCGTAAGCCAACTTTTGCTGCTGTGCTACTGGAGAAACTGTCACAGTCAGTTCTGGGTCCATCTCACCCAGGGCTAGAACCACTAAGAAGGTGCTGCCCTAGCTGGGCTGCCAGAGTCCAGAATTCTCAGATTCCTACTGCCACAATTGCCAATAACTACCACACCATCAGAGCCAGAAGCAAGAAATTGCTCCCTCCCTTCCACCTTCTGTTCTCCACACTGTCTTCTATTGGCACAAGGAAGGCAACTGGCAGGGGGCCTGCAGAAATATGTTTGCAATCTCCCAGCCCCAGCAATATAGATCCAAGTGGAGAAGGGTAAGTGTGGGCTGAAAGAAAACATTGAATTAGCTTGCTGGTTATAGATAAGCTATTCTGGTGGGGGGGGGCAGTGCAGAGAAGGGTTTGGATGGTGGTACAGAGGTGATAACTGGGTCAGGGATAAAGTGAGGGGGATGATGAGAAACATCTTTTATCCTGATTCTTCATCAAAATTGGAGAAAATAGAACCAAATGGAAGAAAATGTCTGCAATTTCCCATTACCACCTCTAATAACCCACCAAGATCTGTCTTGACTCCTGTTCCTATCCATGAACTTCCCAGCTTCTTACCCAAAGCCATTCATGTCCCTTTCTCCCTTACTCTAGGATAACACTCCAGTATCAGTTACTTTTTTCTTTCTCTGTTGGATCATTCCCATCAAAATAATTATGGTGTGATTTATCTCATTAAAAAAATAATAAAAGGGAAGGAGGGAAAGAAACCCCTCTCCTGACTCCATCATATCCTAAATTGCAGTAAATGGTGACTCTTTCTCTCCATTGCTCAGGCCAAGAACCTTGGGATCGTCTTTCCTTCTTACTCTCACTGTCCCCACCCACTTCCATCCTTTGTACCAATCTATCTATTGAATCTTGGCAGCTCTATTTTCAAGGTTCATCATCATCTATGACCACTTTTACCATTGCTATCTTAGTCTATCCTACATGTGCAGCCAGATGATCCCTTTAAAAATATTTAAGGTTATGCCTCTTCCTTTCTCAGAGCCATCTAAAACCTTCCCATCTCATCTAGAGTGAAATCCAGAGCCCATTTATTTGCTTACAGGCTTCTATGGGATGTGCCCTGTTTCCACTTTGACCTTCTTACCTCAGACTTGTCTCCCCTTCAATTGTTCTGCTCTAGCCTCACAGGTCCCTTTGCTGTTAGTAAAACATACTCAACATGCCTCAGGGCCTTTGCATTGGCTGTTCTCTCTGCCTGAGACAGTCTTCCCACAGTTATTCACATGACCCCTTCATTCATTCTCTTCAGGTCTCTGCTCAAATGTCATCTCTGTAAGAGCTTTTAAAATTAATCTCTTTGAAGGAAGAGCTCCTACCTTCTTAGTGCTTATCACCATCTGCCATACCTCTTATCTGATTATTTCTCCCTTCTCTGTCTTCTTCCACTAGAAGGTAGGGTTCAGGAGGGCAGGTGCTTTGTTTTTTTCTTCCCACATATTCGGAATCCACACAGTGCCTAGAATGCTATAAGCACTGATGAATGAATATATAAACGCATAGAGGATAGATAGATAAATATGCTACATTTTATAAGGAAGATGCCACAACTGTTGCCTGGCTCTGTTCTCTAACTTTGGATATAACTCTGTGATACCCCTGACACTTGTGAACCTATAAACTCTCAGGGGAGGCCACTGTCATTTCATTCTGACCCCTTCCCTTTCTACCTTGAACCAAATGCACTCACTTATAATTCTAGAGCAAGCATTTTAGTTTTCATTTTTGAAAGGCTGAGAATTGTCTTTGATTTGTTTTCTTAATTTACTCCTGAGAAAGAACATAAAAGAGTTAATACTGATGAAAAATAATATCTTAATCCATGAAATGTCCTGATTTCAAGTGAATGTCTCTTAAACTTGGTGGTTGTTTTGATTAGGAATATGAAAATTGAACTCCAGGTTCTGAATTTTAGGCAGAAAAATCTAGACTTCTGAAACACATTGATTTATATCTGTTAGGAGATCTGAGGTATGTTATTTTCCCTAAGCAGTGTACTTTTTTTTTTAACCTCATAAAGGGCAGGTTAACTTGTTTAGAAAATGTATTTATATATTTTCTTCTGTGTTGAATACTTTGGTTGCACTTGAGTGATTATTAGTGAATTATTCTGATGCCCATCAGGGATGTGGATGTATGCCAAAGGGACTGTGCTCTCCACTCACACCCCTGCCTCCTCCCTTAGGGACATGCAAGTGAGGAGTTGGGAATGAAAGGGTGCAGGCAGAGAAAAAGCAAGAAAGAGCAATAACAGAGAAGAAAAGTATGCCTGAAGGCGGGGAGAGAGTTGAAAAAAAAGGCACTCGAAAAAATCTGAGAGGCCAGCTTTAGGGGTAGAGAACAGCTGTACTGCATATTGCTTTCTGACAAATCAGTTGAAACGCTTCATAAAAGTCCTCAACCCTTTCAGCAAATGGAGGGGTTTTTGTTTTGTTTTTCTTTTTCTTTTGAAAAGCATATAATGCGGTTGAGAAGGCAATGTTTAATTAAGGGGAAAACAGTTCAGTTTCTGTGAGTAAATTAATATCTACCTTTAGGCAACTTGGTGGAGTGTTTCATAAGCCAAATGGAAGACTCTGGAAAATAAAGAAGAGTTCAAGTAGCTGATCCTATGAAAACAGATTAAGGTCTAAGATTTTTAGAGGAATAGACAAGAACATTTTCGAAAGGTTCTCGTAGTAAACCTGTTTTGTATTGATTAGGCAAACCAAATCAGACAAATGGACACATTTGGTCAATTCCATTTTCAGAGACACATCCCCATAGTTACATGGTATGGTGGTGATCTGGAGACCCAGGGTGAGGAGGACTTCTGGGAATCCAGCTTGATATGATTATTCAACTTGCTCATTTTACTTGACGGGTCTGTGTGGTCGAGACCTAAAGGTTTACTTTGTTTGTATTGCAATTATATCTGCATGCACTAAAGAAAACTCCATCTCTATGTTAGCAGACCATAGCAGATGACTGAGAAAAAATTTTTAAGTTGTTGCTCTGGTGACTGTCTTGTTCATTGCAAGGTTGCAGGGAGGAGGGGGGTGTTCGCTGTTCGTTTTTTGGTTTCTTTCTGATACTGTTCAGCATATTTGAATAAACAGGACAGAAATATTTACAAACAAGTCTGTGATGGTTTCCCCAGCTAGTGCTGAGGTGGTGAGCTGGATTCCAAGGGACCACTGGCTTGTGGTTTAGGTGAGTGTGTGTGTGTGTTGGGGGGAGGGGCAACCACACTTCTTCTCCTTGGGGGCTTACGGGGCTTAGGAGGGAGAGGCAACAGCTCCTAGTGCTATGGAGTTCTTTTTATTATTTTTTTAAGATTTTATTTATTTATTTGACAGAGATCACAAGTAGGCAGAGAGGCAGGCAGAGAGAGAGGAGGAAGCAGGCCTGCTGAGCAACAAGGAGCCCCACTCGGGCCTCGATCCCAGGACCCTGAGATCATGACCTGAGCCAAAGGCAGAGGCTTTAACCCACTGAGCCACCCAGGTGCCCCTAGAGAGTTCTTTTTAAGAGCACCATTCACAGGCAACTCCTCCATGGCCCAGGTTTAGAGCTGCCATCCTAGATTCAGAAAAGTTTCTAGTATGTCCCCGTACTGAGATTTGCGGGCCTCTCATGTCTTTAAAACTTGCTGTTGGGAATGTCAGCAAGGTTAGAAGCTGCCAAAAAAAAATCTGCGAGTGTGGGAATAAGGGAGAAGAAACTGTTTTGATTGTTCTTTCAGTTTATCATCTTGCTGTCTCTCCCACTCCCTCCCTTGTCCCTGTCCCTCCCCCCACTTCCTTTCTCCCTCCTCCTTCCCTCCTCTTCTTCCTCCTCCTTCTTCTCAGCTCTAAATCTCTCTTTTCATCTAAGAAGTTGTTAAAAGTTATAGCTTTTAGATGTAACTCTCTCTCCTTCCTTTCCTTCTCTCTCTCTCTCTCTCTCTCTCTCACACACACACAATTTTAGAGGAAGAGCTGTAGTCTCTCACAGAATTTCTCTTCTGATCCCTGTCGTGTGTGTGTGTGTGTGTGTGTGTGTGTGTGTGTGTGTGTGTGTGTGTGTGTGTGTGTGTGTGTGTGTAGTTAGTTCAGGTACTATGGAAAGGCTGAAAAGAAAACTGGCTATGGTTCTGCCCCCTCAGCTCTGAATCTGCATTGGCCCATATCTATATTTTCTGTAGGTGGTCCTAGATGATGGGGAAGGAAAAGTTTTGCTTGTGTCATGAATTACACTTTTTAATTTTCACAGGCTTTCAGGACATTCTGGACCTTTCCGTAAAGAATACTCTGGGCTGGGAGGTCAAGTCTGAGGGAGGGGAAATATTCCCCTCAGGCACGTTGATGTCTTTCCTCCGCAGAATGCTGTGGGCTCTCACAGGGGGAGATTCCATTTGTCTGAGCCTGTGGAGTCTGACTCACTGGCTATGAGGGCAGAGTTCAGCCCCTAGTTGGGAGCACCCCCCCCCACCTTAAAGGCACAGCGCAGGGACTCTGGCTTAAGAGAAGGATGCTATCAACTAGGCTCCTCTGTAATTTCCAGCTGCGTTGTTTATGTGGCAATCACTGATAAGCACAAATCCCAGTAAAAAGGAAATAACTTACTTAAAATCTTCTTCACTTGGGAATGGAAAAATACATATTGGATTTTACATGCCCTTGTGAATTGAGATCACCTGCATCATCCACATGAAGAGTAAGAATATTTATTGTATGATTAAGGTTCTGATCCATAGGGGGAGGAAAGATCATTTGAATGTCACGATTTATCCGCCTCCTTGATTCTCAGCCCACTCACTTCATAAATTAACAACAGGTAGCATCAATCTCTCTTCAAAATATGTAAGACACATGTAACCTGGGGGGCTCAGGCTTCGTGAGCTGGTGAAAATAGGTGTTGTCATTAACTCGAACACCCACATCTTAAAGCTCAAGACCCTGCTTGCTTGGCTGTAAGAGTTTTAGAGAATCCTCCTCGAAATGCATTGCCATGGGGCAGGCACATATATTTATAAATCACCACTTGTCCTTTCTGTTTGAGATGACCAATAAGCTAGAACTCAACAGTCTCAAGCCTTGACACATCCAGAAATGGCTTTTGAATCTGGCATTCTAACTGTGTGCGGGGCATTGCCACTTGGATTTGGACACGTTACAGCCCTGCCATGACGGCCGCTGGAGGGGCCAGAACGCAGTGATACACCCACATCGCTGGAATGATGATGCTGCCACTCTACTCTGGGGCCACTCCTGGGAGGTGGAAAGATGCCAATTACTTCTGTGATCTGTTCAGTTAATGGGTGGGGGTGAGACAGATTATTTTCCCTTGTACTTGACAGGTTTTAGATGTGTATGAAGAAGTAACTTATATTTAACATTTTTATTTGAGAAACTTTGATGTGTACTTCAATTTACTAGCTATCACCTTTAAAACTCTTTGACACACAGAAATTATCTGGTTGATTTATCATTGTCTTTTGAAGGTTGACTCATTTAGGAATGACATGACATTTGCATTTGAAATCAGTACTGTATTTATTTCATTGTTCTGAGCCTTACTAAATAAATCTGGGTTTTTTTTTTTTGGATAATTGTGAGAAAAATAATAATGTAACAACCATTTTGGAATGTATGGGTTATCCATAGTTCACAGCTCTTTCAACTTCAATCTTCACAAACTTTGCTCAGAACAGACAAAATGACCATGTTCCACCACAGGGAAAATTATGTTCTGTTACTGTGGCTGAAGCAAGATTAATAATAGTAACAATAAAAACTTTAAGAACAAGCAATGTGATTTTATCAATGTTTCTTCACTTTTAAAGTGAAAAGTTTTTTTACTCCTTTGAGAAGAAAGTAATAAAACTGATCTTAAATGTAGGGAAATCAAAATCTTCCTCATGAGGATAAACATACAGAAGTCAAGACTGGCTGAACTTGGTTGAAGCCTGTCGATCTGTGGCTTTGGATCAGCATAAGGACACATACTACACTGGTTTTTAGAAGATGCTATTAGTCAAATTCCTGATAAATGGGATGGATATTGCATGTAGGGCTTCTTAAAAAATTATTTTCCTTATACTTGATACCTACTTAGATTGCTATGTGTAGAATTTGGACTATCGTTGATCAGAAAGAGAAAAGTTTGAAATAAAAACTAGAATTCTGTTCAAAAGCCCCAGAAGCCAGTTACTTTTACGTATCTAAATTCAAAATATGGGAAGGAAAGGCCATGATACAGTTAAAGTGAAATTTTATTGAGTACCTACCTTTTATCCCACTTTTTTCTGATTCTTTACATGAATGTAGCCACTTACTCATCCCAGCAACTCCCTGAGAGAACCATTATTATTTCCATTTTCAAGATTAAAAAACAGGCTCAGGGAGGTTTTAAGAGACTGCCCCCAAGCCCAGAGCTAGTTAGTGGGAGGGCTGGGATACAAAACCAAGCAGTGGGGTTGGAGCCTGCATTCTGAATCACAATGGGATGCCTTTTTGATGTGAAGTATGCTAGAGATGATGAAAATTCAGCAGACAAAGGAACTGGAGGTCACAATAATCTCCTAACTGAGAAAAAGTATCTTAGAGAGCAAAAGTCTCTGTACTGCAAACATTTTGTTTTATCCATGAAGAAACTAGCCAAAGCGACTCAGATGACTTGCTGGAGGTTACTTACAGCTTTTTGGTGGCAGGGTTGAAACTGGAGACTAAGTAGGTTTTCCTGTCTTTCATTAATTTAACCAATGTTTGCTGTACCAAGAACGTTTTAAGGTATTGAAGATACAGAGCAACATAAGACATGAGGTTCCTGCCTGTAGGAAGATTACATTATGACCAGAACAGAGATTTAACATTCGACTAGATTACCAAGGGAGACTGTGAAACACTCACGTTAAAATATTAGAAAAGTGAGGATAGACTTTAAGGGAGGGGAATGGGCTTACCATCAGTTCTACCCCATTTTATAGATGAACTTACTAAGACTCAAGTATAATAATATGTCAGAGTCATAAGTGTCAGAAGCAAGCAAGATTCAAACCCATCTTGATTCCCATTCACAGTGAACAGAGTGTGTGTGTGTGTATGTACAAGTGTGTATAAAAAGGACATTACCACCTCCTGGTTAGAGAAGCACTTTACACAAATCAGGAAAGCTGGTTAGAGCAAGACACCTAGTCCAACTGACTGGAACCAAAGAGATCCATTTTTCTTGCATAACTGNCACTTGTCCTTTCTGTTTGAGATGACCAATAAGCTAGAACTCAACAGTCTCAAGCCTTGACACATCCAGAAATGGCTTTTGAATCTGGCATTCTAACTGTGTGCGGGGCATTGCCACTTGGATTTGGACACGTTACAGCCCTGCCATGACGGCCGCTGGAGGGGCCAGAACGCAGTGATACACCCACATCGCTGGAATGATGATGCTGCCACTCTACTCTGGGGCCACTCCTGGGAGGTGGAAAGATGCCAATTACTTCTGTGATCTGTTCAGTTAATGGGTGGGGGTGAGACAGATTATTTTCCCTTGTACTTGACAGGTTTTAGATGTGTATGAAGAAGTAACTTATATTTAACATTTTTATTTGAGAAACTTTGATGTGTACTTCAATTTACTAGCTATCACCTTTAAAACTCTTTGACACACAGAAATTATCTGGTTGATTTATCATTGTCTTTTGAAGGTTGACTCATTTAGGAATGACATGACATTTGCATTTGAAATCAGTACTGTATTTATTTCATTGTTCTGAGCCTTACTAAATAAATCTGGGTTTTTTTTTTTTGGATAATTGTGAGAAAAATAATAATGTAACAACCATTTTGGAATGTATGGGTTATCCATAGTTCACAGCTCTTTCAACTTCAATCTTCACAAACTTTGCTCAGAACAGACAAAATGACCATGTTCCACCACAGGGAAAATTATGTTCTGTTACTGTGGCTGAAGCAAGATTAATAATAGTAACAATAAAAACTTTAAGAACAAGCAATGTGATTTTATCAATGTTTCTTCACTTTTAAAGTGAAAAGTTTTTTTACTCCTTTGAGAAGAAAGTAATAAAACTGATCTTAAATGTAGGGAAATCAAAATCTTCCTCATGAGGATAAACATACAGAAGTCAAGACTGGCTGAACTTGGTTGAAGCCTGTCGATCTGTGGCTTTGGATCAGCATAAGGACACATACTACACTGGTTTTTAGAAGATGCTATTAGTCAAATTCCTGATAAATGGGATGGATATTGCATGTAGGGCTTCTTAAAAAATTATTTTCCTTATACTTGATACCTACTTAGATTGCTATGTGTAGAATTTGGACTATCGTTGATCAGAAAGAGAAAAGTTTGAAATAAAAACTAGAATTCTGTTCAAAAGCCCCAGAAGCCAGTTACTTTTACGTATCTAAATTCAAAATATGGGAAGGAAAGGCCATGATACAGTTAAAGTGAAATTTTATTGAGTACCTACCTTTTATCCCACTTTTTTCTGATTCTTTACATGAATGTAGCCACTTACTCATCCCAGCAACTCCCTGAGAGAACCATTATTATTTCCATTTTCAAGATTAAAAAACAGGCTCAGGGAGGTTTTAAGAGACTGCCCCCAAGCCCAGAGCTAGTTAGTGGGAGGGCTGGGATACAAAACCAAGCAGTGGGGTTGGAGCCTGCATTCTGAATCACAATGGGATGCCTTTTTGATGTGAAGTATGCTAGAGATGATGAAAATTCAGCAGACAAAGGAACTGGAGGTCACAATAATCTCCTAACTGAGAAAAAGTATCTTAGAGAGCAAAAGTCTCTGTACTGCAAACATTTTGTTTTATCCATGAAGAAACTAGCCAAAGCGACTCAGATGACTTGCTGGAGGTTACTTACAGCTTTTTGGTGGCAGGGTTGAAACTGGAGACTAAGTAGGTTTTCCTGTCTTTCATTAATTTAACCAATGTTTGCTGTACCAAGAACGTTTTAAGGTATTGAAGATACAGAGCAACATAAGACATGAGGTTCCTGCCTGTAGGAAGATTACATTATGACCAGAACAGAGATTTAACATTCGACTAGATTACCAAGGGAGACTGTGAAACACTCACGTTAAAATATTAGAAAAGTGAGGATAGACTTTAAGGGAGGGGAATGGGCTTACCATCAGTTCTACCCCATTTTATAGATGAACTTACTAAGACTCAAGTATAATAATATGTCAGAGTCATAAGTGTCAGAAGCAAGCAAGATTCAAACCCATCTTGATTCCCATTCACAGTGAACAGAGTGTGTGTGTGTGTATGTACAAGTGTGTATAAAAAGGACATTACCACCTCCTGGTTAGAGAAGCACTTTACACAAATCAGGAAAGCTGGTTAGAGCAAGACACCTAGTCCAACTGACTGGAACCAAAGAGATCCATTTTTCTTGCATAACTGACAGTCTAACAAAGCCTTGCCTTTTTCTTCACACTTAGTTTCATTAGAAATTCAACCTGGGACCCCTGGGTAGCTCAGTCAGTTAAGCATCCAACACCTGGTTTCTGCTAAGCTCATGATCTCAGGGTCATGGGATCAAGCCCCATGTGGGGCTCTGCACTCAGTGGCTCAATGCAAAATCTGCTCCCCCTCCCCTAATATTCTCTCTCTCTAAAATAAATAAAATCTTGAAAAAAAAAAAACC
>LNAC01000648.1:516014-598469 GCA_002007465.1 Ailurus styani | reverse complement strand
TATATATATATATATGTTACCCAAGTGTAAAATGCCATGGGAGGCAGTGTTGAACCACAAACTAAATAGGAGAAATGAGAACTATAGATTTAAGATAGGCATGCTTGTTTCTAGCAGTCCTTAGGACATACAGAGTTTCTCCTATAAAACCTTTGTTCTAAACTATGAGTTGACGTTGATATATTGAGATTATCCCTATGTCTTCAGCCTGCATTAATCACAATACACATTGTTGCATTCATCCTGCCAGTGAAAGATATTTTTTACACATGCTCTCAGAAGAAATGGAGTCCTAAGTTAATGTGGGAATCAAAATTTAAATATTTAAAAGGGAATCTGCATTTTGTAGTGATTATATCCAACAATTACAGAAGAGATATGGCAAAGGGAGAACACATTATGAAATGGGGCACAAATGTATTAGGCCCTTGAAGTCCAAGAATGCCCTAACACCCGAATTTCCCTGGGCTTTATAAGACTTGGCAAATGAATGAGGGCATATCAATGACCATGGCTCAAATTTCATTGGTTCATTTTATTTATATGACTGATATTGGACTCAAGCAGCTCAGAATGTTTATTCTTCTCTCAAATATTTTGAAAAGTATCTCAAGGGGATATTTCCTATATGTGCAGGGATAAGCAACTTTCCTTTAATGCTGCTACACTTCTGCAGACCACAGCCTCTGTTTTGCCTGCATTATAGTTCCCCATCCAGAGGCGCTTATGTTCTCCCAGGTACATTAGCTACCGTGTCTGGCACTGCTAGTTTTTACTGGGAACTGACGCAGGTTCTAGGCATGCCAAATCTGGGGAGGGCAGGAGAGGAGGGAGGGAAGATGAGAGGGAAGAGGGAAGATAACATTTTTCTCCCTGATTTTGTTTCATGGTTAGAAGTGCTGCTTACGCCTTGGGGTGTTACAGAGTAAAGCAGCCACTGAAGGTTTTACTTAGAGCTTTTTCTCATTGAGATTCAGGGGTACCTATATACATCAGGAAAAGATTCAATGGTAAGAAATCTGGGATTCTAAATTACTTTCTCTTCCCAACACTTGATATTTTCCTTAAAAAAAAAAAACTGAGTAGGTGTTAATTTTACTTAAGAAAGAAAGAGAAACATCTATAACTCAAGGTTCTGGGCTTCAGCATTATGTCCAAAGACTGCAACATAACAGGGAACATCAAAGAGTCAGTTTCTGAGTTAACAATTTAATCAATTATTGATTGATTCGTATCCCATTTATGCATGAAGATTTGATGCCACCTAAGATACTTAGAGAAAAGCCAAGATTCAAAATGAAAGATGAAATCCAACGAAAAGGATAGTAGAGAGAGTGCTTAGAGAAGAAATGAAGGAAATTTACTGATAAAAAGGAATTAAAAAAGACTACTGGAAAAAGACCTTTGCCACTGAGGAGAACGAGAAGGAAGGAGGCACTGTTTATATCAATGGGTAGTTCTCTGTCTTTATTTTCAATGGCACTATAGTGTTAAATCCTGCTAGCTCTTTGATAGCTCACCTCAAGGGCTAAACTAAGAAATCCAATTACTTTTCTAGAAGCTGTAGTGATGACCAACTAAACTGTGGCCCTTGGGGACAGTATTTGTATCCTTTGACAGCAATTAATGAAACCAATAAATCAATTAGTTAAATTAAATTAAGGTCCACCCAGCTGTTTCCACAGCCCATCCATGTGTAACTAAATGTGATTGTAAGGGTGCCCTTGACGTGAAACGGATACAATTCAAGCGATCTTTGCTGTCTTTATGTTCTTAACGTCTCTCCTTCACAAAATTATAGTTATTCTACCTTTGTCTTGACTCTCTATTGGATGAACTTTGCTTGGGGGAGAGTTCTTGATAGAGGCAACGGAAATACTCTATACTCCTGAGTGAAAACGAATAACACTGGGGACCGCAGTTCTTTCTATTTATTCTTTTCTTGGATTTAAGAAATCTCATATTTCTTCCAAAATAATCATTGTATCCAGACCTATTTCCTCTTTCAAAGAGGAGGCTTTTCTCTCTCTTGACAATGCTAACTCCTCCAACTTCCGCCTTCTTCCGTAGGAGCATTCTGATTTTACTGCTTGACTGTCCCCTGAGGTAAACCTCATTTCATTGCTCTACTTCCCAAAGAAGTAAACTGTTTCTATTTCTTCTGCTTCATTCCCACCTCCTCACATAACAGCATTTTAACCTCTCTAGCCACTTCATACTATGAATATATCATAACCGTTGCCTCATCATTGAGTTCAGTGAGCTTTCTCCACCCTGAATCCTCTTTTTATTTATTTATTTTTTACTTCTGTCCAGTCTTGGACACTGTTGACTAAATCCTCCTTCTTGGAATGTGTTGAGATTAAGCATGCTACATACTGGGTCCTCTCTATACCTCTCCCCCCACGTCTCCTTTATTGTCTTCATTAATTCTTACATCTACCATTTTCATGAAATATTTACCAAGTACCCACTTTTGGAAGGCATTGTGTTAGGTCTTAAATATAAAGAAATTGGACATGCTCTTGAACAGCTTATACAATAGAAGGGGAGGCAGAGGTGAGCAAACAGCTATACTATGTTGAAATGTAATAGAAGGCTCTGCTGCAAGAAAACAAAGGATACAGAGAACAGTTTTGCCCAGATGGAGCAGGGGAGGACAACAAAGATGGCACCTATATTGAATGACCAGGGTAAAAAGAAAAGAAATATCATTTCAAACATAGGAGGCAGTGGGTGTAGAGACCTGAAGTCCAAGGTCTGATCTGAAATCAAGTCTGATCACTTTGAGAGTATTATCTATGATTGATAATATTGGAAAGGTAGATTCTGGCCAGACTCTGAAGAGCTTTAAATGCTGGACTGGATGGAGAGTTTAGACTTTTTCGCTAGAAATGTGTGGGCGAAGATTTTTGAGCTGATGCATATGATCTTATACAAGTTGCAAAAGACACCTGTCAGCCGTGTGAGGAATGGATTAGAGCGTGAAGTTAGCTCATTTCAGTGGTCTACAAGGAGAATGATTAAGACCTGAACCAGGATGGCTGCAGTGGGAATGGATACTAGACATCTTGGGCAGACAACACAGATAAAGGATAGTGTTGATTTCATGTTGAAGATTGAAGATAGAGAAAAAAAATGTAAAGACAACACTGACGTTTCTGAAATAATTTTTAGATAATATCATGCTCTGGGCCAACATTTCAATACTTTCTCACTGCCTCATTTCAGTGTTTGAAATACAGTTTTTACATCAGTCAAAGTTCTTTTGGTTACAAGTGAAAGAAATCAACCCTGGCTAGCCAATCAAAGAAAAGAGAAAAGGATACTGCAAGGATACTGAGGCTATCTCACAGAATTAAAAAAAAAAAAAAGCGAACAATTTAGCACCATGAAAGGCAGAAATAAAAGTAGGGACAGATGCCTAAAAATAAGGAATTCACGAATATTTTATCTAAGAGTTCTAATTCCCACACCTCCTGCCTCCAGGTTTCTCAGTTCACATCTGTATACTCTAGGGATCTGATTGTGTCAGCCTGGATCAGTTGTTTTCCCCAGCTTCATTCAACTGTGACCCCTGTGGCGAGGTCAGACTATACAACTCTGGCCACTAGAGGCCACATCCTTGTATGTCAAGGCCAATACCCAGAAGAAGAGACTTTGTGAGCTGGGCAGATACCCTAAGAGAGCTGTCTTCTCTATGTTCTAAATTGTTTTGAGCTATGGATTCACTTGAGAATCTGATTAAAAAACAAACAAACAAAAAACTAATGGCTCTCTTCCCAGCGGGGGAAAAAAGCACAATCACAATGATACACAGGGAGTTATATGGGCTCCTTGAAAATTATGCATAAACCCAGAATAAAAAACTTTGGCTTGCAGAACAAAGTCTCCACTTCTTCGCCTGACGTTCCAAGGCCTTCATGATTTGATTTTTAAGAGTCTCTCACCAGTCAGGCATCCCACTCTTTCTCTCCTCAAGCACTCACAGTAAAAACAAATTACTTTCCCAACTCGGAACCTTTAATCATGTCATTTCTTCTTTCTATAAAGAATGCCCAAATCCTCTTATTGAAATCCTACTCATCCTTTAAGGGTCAGACTGAAAACCTGTCCCTTTTATGAGGTCTTCCTGGACGCATCCATCAACACAGGGGCAACTCCCCTCCTCTGTCATAGGTAATATTCGATACCCTTTCTCTCCCGACATTTATTACTTTCTTCTCTACATTGTCATTTCTATGTGCTGTATTTCTACTCTTCGATGCTAAGATTCCTGGAAATCGGACCAGGTGCCTTTCAGCTCTGTGCCTGCCCTTCTAGTGTTCTCTGTAAGTGCGAGGCGCTCAGAAAAAGCTTGTCAAACGAATGAAAGGCTACTTACTGGGAGAGAAAGGGTCCCTGTATAATTTTATCCTGCTTGTATTTTTACAAGCTCTTCTTTTCAGAGGAATGAGTCCTTTTCTTATTTTCCGTTTTATTATACTCATTTTCTTGGGCTTTCTGTTTTATCTCTGCTTCCCTCGTGGCAAATCCCATCTCTCTCTCTCTCTCTCTCTTTTTTCATTTTCCCTTGGAGATAAATTTTCCCCCTTCAGCTTGTTTTTATTATTATTATTAATTTGAATGACTGACTTGTTTTCATTTGTTCTTCAGCCCCCAGCCTTTACTTTGGCCTCATTATTTACCCGAGGGAAAATTCTGATCAAGTCAAGAAGCACCCTCCCTTCATTGAAATGCATTGTTTTGATTCACTAATGGGAGCTAGAAATTCACAGAAGAGAAAACGGTGGCTGATATTTATATTTTAGGCAGTCGCATGTACTTCATTCCCACTTCCCTCCATTATTTTTATTTTCTTACAAATGACAGATCTAGCAATCACTACTAAAATATTTAAATTAACTTTAGCCGAATGAAAGATTCTCTTTGTTTGAAGTGCAAAACCACATTTACAAAATGGCCCGATAAGAATCCCTTCCCGTGTGGATGGTTTTCCGGATGGAATTGGGATGATGGGGGTGGGGGTGGGGTTTGCTATGTATGGAAGAACAGCATCCTCTACTGGTGAGAGGGCCCTGAGGCTTATGTGGATAGCCAACAAAGCTTTGAAAAATTCTTGGCTGGCATATTCACTACAGATTGAGAATCAATTCAAGATTTCCTATGCTCATCACTCATGATGTAGCTGAAACTTATTTAACTTCATACCATTGAAAATCGGCAATAAATCTTCTCTTCCTTCTTCCCCTTCTTCAATAGGACTTGGCTAACTGTTAAGAATTACTCTTATTCTTAATTTCCTTGAAAATTCTTATTATGGAAAGTTTTTATTATGATTCCATAAAACTGTATGTTGGTTCAAATGGAGAAACTTGTGTCATCATTATTGTCAAATATTTCATTAGAAACTAGCTCTGACGATGTTCTTGGGGTCTTATGCGGCTGCTTTATTAGTGAGGCCGTCTTAGACAGTAATGTCTTCTCGGTGTTCACAAGCCCTTGGCCAGGGTCCACAATCAGCCATCATGAAATGAAATTTCCATCTGCAGAAAATATGTGTGAAAATGAGTATATCTTGTGTTTCTTTTAAAAACGTGGTGCTTGACATTTTCTTCTGTCTAATAAAGATCAGTTTGTCCTCTTCTACCTTGATGCCTAACGGTGAACTAATTCACTCCAAGTTACCAGCTTTCTTAGGTTATTGATGAAATTTTTACGAAATGACATCTCTCTGAGATAGAAGGAAAAGTAAGGTGAGATAGAGTTCAAGACAAATAATCACTGGGCAAGTATACTCATTTTTATAAGATTTACGAATTGCAAAATCTCACCCAACCATCTCCATAATTATTAGGCACATATACTTCATTGTTCTCATAAGACTGACAAGTTCCCTAGAGCTTATAGGAATGGACATGAAAAGAAGAGAGTGCTTTAGGAGTCTTTTCACTAAAAATGCCCCCCAGGAATTTCCATTTGTAGGTATTTTAATATGATCTTGATGGAGGGGCAGTTTCCTCCATTAGGGGCTTCAAGGATTATGGTCCATGATATTTTCTTTCTCTAGCCCACTTGGAATTAAAGAAGGTCCCAATATCTTATCAAGACATTCCCTAAATCTCAAATCAGTTTCAGTGTTAAGATATTTAGTTTCAAGAATGATTTTTTTTTTTTTTCCTCAGGAGACCTAAAGCAGATCTGAACCAAGTCTGGATTCACCAAAATTTTTCTTTGATCCAGTTTCATGGAGAAGGCTAATATCTAGTAATTAATATCCACATATATTCTTTTGCATTACAATCATAAGTATATTCACTTACAGTCCTATATTCTCATTTCTTTATGATGGAGTAATTAGCATTAAACTATCCTTGAGGTTATTATGATTACAATGACTGCTATAATCATAGTTAGTCATAACTATAATTACCATCACAAATATAGTGGCTATTAAACTAAATTTTAATAACTCACTCTATTATTAATATAATTTTTATTGTTAACTTCATGCCCTCTTAGAAGCTGCGTAATAATGAATAATTGACAGAGAAGTGGAAATACAAATCACAAAGAACAGAACAAGAAATCCTATTTCCTGTGTTAATGGATAAAGTACTAAAGTTTACTTGTAAATTTGTACTTCGAAACGCAACACATTCTTCTCAATACTAACAGTTTTATGAAAGAAGTTGAGTTTTCCAACTAGCTTCTTCCTCCAAATCTCTTTAATCCATAATGTAGTTTAATATAAAACTAATAGGACAAGAAAGAATTGAGGTTCAGGGCAGAATTGAGGCATGGAGTGCAGAGGGGAGACAGTGAATTTTCTTTTCTTTCTTGAAAGCCAGGCTGATTACAGAGGAAATCTAGTAATAATGAAGTTTTCTCTCACCTCCAATCTTTGGCATGGTGCTTATACTACCTTCAATTAAGTCCTCCACGGTGGAACCCCACCTAAAAGTAATGCCAGGATGGTGGGAAAATGGCTATTTGATCACCACATGGGATCGCTACACAGAGGAGATGAATGTAAATGTTGTGAACCCTGCCCCCAAGGAGTTTATACTCTTACCTTTTGGCCTGAGTAGCTAGAATAATAGATTTGCCATTTACTGGACAAAGACAGTGAGATGAGCAAGTTTGAGAGTAAAATCAAGAACCTGATTTTGGATTTGTTGAGTTTGAAACACTACTACATATATACATGGGGGCATGATGTAAGTAAACGGATATATATGTTTAACATACAGGGGAAAATGTACATATTTGGGAACTGCCAATGTCTAGAACACACCTTAAATTCATTAGATGGAGAGAGAACAGAAAAGGGAAGAGGTTTGAGAACTGAGCCCTAGGAACACTTGAATGTTGAAGAGAAGAGAAAAAGTTAGTGCATGAGACTGGAGAAGAGGCCAGTGAGAGGGAAGGAAACCTGAAAGACAGAGCTAAGTGAAGAAGTTGTTTCAGGAAGGAAGACAGAGCCCAACTATGTCAATGTTGCTGACTAAGAATTTGCCTTTGGATCAACAATGATCTGGTCATTGGAGATTTCACCATTGATGGATTCATGGGGTCAAAAGCCTGATAGGAGTGAGCTGAATGAGAGGAGAAGAATTGGAAGCAGCAAAGATAGACAATAACTTCTAATGTTGTTGGGTATAGGGAAGCAGAGAACTCATGAAGTGGCTAGAAGAGATAAGAGTAGGTGATCCTACCTTCGTTTTTATGATGATGCACTAACCAGCAGAGACAGAAACCCTGATAACACATGTGAAAAAGAGGACAACTGCAGCAGTGGTGTCTTGTCAACGGGTAAGAGAGGGGTTGGTCTTAGGCAGAACCATTTATCCCTTGTAACGGGAGGGAAGTCAGAGCATATGGGCCCAGATGCTGATATCTTGGTAGATGGTGATAAAAATGGTGGTGGAGGCAGTGCTTGTGGAAATTCGATTCTCACTGCCTGTTATTTTTCTCCCCCTGAATGAAATGTGAAGTCGGTTCAGTTGAGAGTGAGAGGTAGGGAGGACGCCTGGAAATTTGAGGAAAAAACAGAAAGAATGAAATAGTGATCTAGGAAAAAGGAAGGAATTCTTCTTGCTTCTATTCTTCTATTGGTTTTTGTCAATCTTTTCCAAATGAACTCCCTTCACTGACCTTCCGGCAGGAGGTCTTCCCCAGAGAAAGGGCTTGAAAAATGTTGGCCTCATTAATTGACTAGAAGCTCTTTTCTTTATAGCCTTGGTCAAGGGGGTCATGGCTCAAGGCCATTTCAGAGGCTTTAACTAATGAGACTACTCTCCCTTTTCAAATTTACCCACAACTCTTTCCATATTTCTGTGTTTTAAATTAGGAATTCAGCATACTTGCACATGAGCCACATTCTACAAAAATATGTTTCTGTTGACATCAGATAAAAGTTGAGTTGTGAAATACATCTCTTTAGAGGATTAACCAAGCTTCCAAAAAGGCTCTTTGTTGTGGGATTTGCTACCAGATGGGAAACTCTAGGCTCTGGATGTTAACAGTATTCCGGTGATTGCAGAAAAATAGCTTCATTTTGTGTAAGCAAAATGAACATATATATGTAAAACACGATGACATTGTAAGTAGATATGCAAATAAGAGTGGAAAAACATGGTTAAATTGCTTATGGTTTAGAGAAATGGAAATGGAAAAAGATTGCATGTTAATTAACCAGAACATACCTAGAAATACTCTTTACTGCTTACTTTCCTCACATGGTTTTGGGTACTGCGCTGGCATGTAAAAGAATATTTGATGCAGACCCAACTCTCAAAGATGTTAGCATTGAAGAGAAGTGATCCTTGTTTCAAAGCATTGGGAAACTGGTAAGTGACATAAGGTGTGGCAGCAAGTAGGAAAGCAATACAAATCTAGTTTGGACCGGATGTGTTAGGGAAGGCTTGCTGGAGGAGGCAACCCTTGTACTTCAGAGAACTCATTTCTTTGAGTGTGATTTTGCTTTGAGGGCTTAGATAAAGTGGGGACACTCTGGCTTTCAACTCCTGTCATGCTGGACTGGCTCTCTAGTTCATTTTCTATGTGTGTAAATCATGTCCCTTCAACTAAGGTGTTTGTTTTCAACAAACACAAAATGACGATCTACTAGGTTCCTTGGTGCTATGGGTGTCTTGGTGAAGAATTATGGCATCTGCCATTGAGAAAATCATGGTGTAATAGACAAAATCTGGTTCTTAAGCTTCCTATTTGGCTTTTAATGTACTTACAGTAGGGTGTTTTCACTTCTTGCTGACCCATATACTAATCTTTTCCACTCTCCAAGAAAAAGTGTCTTCCATAGAAGATACTGGCATGAAATATGTATCCAGTGAGGCTCCCGAGGTGCTGCTCAGTAGGAAAAATTGAGGGGTTGCATGGGACATTTGTTTTGACTTTAGTGTTTTTAGCAGGAGGTGATTTTCTTTCTAAAATGGGCTTCACCTCCTCCTGCTACTGCAGAAGATGTTGGCAGGTTTTCTCGTACAAGATTCCAGGCTCTCAGGTATAAAAGGACAAGGGACAATGGCTGCACTTCCTTTAGCACATATTTAACAGCCACCTATGATGTGCCAGACGCTAATTTAGACATGGAGGATAAACAAATAAATGGCACAGGCAAAGACCCTACCTCCCAGAAGCTTATATTCTATTTGCATGAGACTGACAAAAAACAGATGAATGGATAAATATATAACAAGTCATGCAGTGATTATTGCCATGAAGAAAAATAAAGAAGTGTAAAGCAGAGTAAGGGGCATTGAGAGAAAGGGAAGGACAAGGGGCCTGTTCTAGATTGGGTAGACGAGAAATCTCCACTGATAATGTGAAATTTAAGCAGAGACCTGAAGAAAGCAAGATAGTGAGGAGCATGCAGATAGTTGGAGAAGCTCATTCCAGATGGAGGGAATAGCAGTTGATTTCGTGAGGCTCAGAGATTCTACAGTGAGCAGCGCAAAGGATGAGGCTCTGCAGGGGGCTGGCATGACAAGCCCCAAATGTGGGACTCACAGAAACCAAAGACAGTTGGGCCCAGAACTTTCTCCTTAGGCACCCAGACTACAAGTTTTCTCCTGCCTCATGAAGAGAACCTGATCTACAGAGTTCTGCCTCTGTCATTCTCAAAAAGCCCTATTGTCATTTTCATAAAGGCTTGCTGCTGTTATCACCCTCCTGCTTACAACCCTAGTACAGCCGCACTTGGGAATACACCACACCGCTTTTATGACCCTCAGAGTCCTGGAGAATCTGGTTTCTACTTCTCGTCTCAGTTGTTGGTCACCCCCTCTTTGTACTTGGCCACACTGGTCACATTTTCTCCATCATGGCAGTATCTTCTCTGCCTCAGCTCTTTTCTTTCTGTTGCTCCATTTGGACTCTCATCACCAAGCAAACTCCATAACTTATTTCTGCTTCAGGTCTCACTGTCAACATCATCTTCTCAGAAAGACCTCCTTGGACCATGCCACTGAAGGTAGCCGTACTCCCTCTCAACACCACCTTATTTTGTTCCTTCGTAGCTCTTAATGTTCACAAAATTGTGAATTATCTTATTTATTTAACTGTTTATTAAACCCCAGGTCTGTGAGAGCAGATACTTTTCCTGTGTCTATTAGTATTTAGTATTAACCCAATGACTTGTCAGGATGCCTGCTGTAAAGGAATATCGTTACATTAACTACAAATATTGGTTACATGAGAGAATCAATATACTCTGAGTTCTGTTGACCTTGCCTAAAGACGGCAGTCAAGATTCTTGTGGGTAAAAGTAGGCAAGCAGTATCGTTAAAGAATTTTACCTTACCAAGTGTTCTGTCTAGGTTCTATATTCTATCTTCCAAGTTTGATCCATTGACCTATTTCTGTTCCGATGGAGAGGAATAATCTGGTTCAGAATATTTTTATTTTAATGTCTAACTCTAGTGTGTCTGAATGAATTAACGCAGACTCACTGTAGAATTTCTTGGGGGGGAAAGGTACTGGCATTTTGAAGCTGTGAGACTCAGATTTTGTTTAAACGAAGCATTGTTCAGACTATTCATCATATGACAATATGAGAAATGATTGCTCCAGCCTCTGCTGTCAGGTGGCCTGATTCCTGATTCACTGAGCTATGGAGGGAGGGGGGTGGGGAAGGCGACACCTATGCGGAGAGAATTGAACTATGAATGCACTGGTTTCTCTAGAATCAGGTGAAAAAATGAACTCTGATTTTGTGTTTATTCAGTGGCTGAGAAAGAAGACAGCTATAACATAATCCCTTAGAGACATTTTGCTTGACTACTTTCTCACTTCTGTGAGCTGTGCCATGAGTGAGGACTTATCTCGGGCCTGTCCCCTTGCCCCAAGTCCTTCTCCCTTCAGGGTGGGGTTAGTAGACTGGCAGCTGCTGGGACTTTCATCCGTGGAGGTGACAGAGGAAGAAAGCCCAGGAGAAGAGGGTGGTCTGCTTTAAAAGGAGGAAATAAATTGCGATTCATCTTTCAATGATCCTATTGGCAGGAAAAATTGCTACATTAGAAAATCACCTGTTTGTAAATACCAAGATGAATATAAAACAACTTATGAAGACAAGCAGAGCTTTTGTTTCAGTGCAGGCAAACAGCTCTGCAGAGAACACAGGTATTCTCAACTGTAGCTCTCTCTCGCCTGCATATTATAATGATGAGAACAGCCGTTTAATCAGCTCCAGGAAACAACTACAACAACAAACAGTAATAGAAGACACACTATCTGATTCTTTCTTTCTTTTCTTTTTTTTTTTTTAAGTGAAAGCTCTTCAGCTTCTGTTTAAGCTTAAAACGAAAGTTTTGTCATTATCATAGCTCAATTTTGGTTAACCCTATGGCCTTCCCTCATCTATTGCTGTAGATTACTGTACTGTCTGATATAGTAGCCATTGGCCACATATGGCTACTTTTTAAATTAATTAAAATTTATTTATTTATTTATTTTTAAATTTTTTTTTTTTTTAAGATTTTATTTATTTGACACAGAGGGAGAGAGATCACAAGTAGGCTGAGAGGCAGGCAGAGAGAGAGAGAGAGGAGGAAGCAGGCTCCCTGCCAAGCAGAGAGCCTGATGCGGGCCTCGATCCCAGGACTCTGAGATCATGACCTGAGCCGAAGGCAGAGGCTTTAAACCACTGAGCCACCCAGGCGCCCTAAATTAATTAAAATTTAATAGAATTAAAAGTTCATTTGCTTTTAACACTACCCCCACTGCAACTGCACTATAGCCACAAATGGCTACTGGCTATTGTACTGAACAAGGCAGATACAGAATATTCCCATTATCACTAAAAATTTTATTGGAATAACACTGCTTGAGAAACTAAAGGCATATGTCAGAAGGCAGTATAATACAGGAGAGGTTTTCAATGTGTTTTTTAGCTAGAAAATAATTTCTTGAACAAAGTTATGTATGAAATGTCAATATACACAAAAGATCATTGTACAGAGCTGCTCTTGCTAAAGCTAGAGTGGAAGGTTCTAGATCCCTACTCATTTGCCACTTCCGTCCCCACCCCAATACCTTGCAGATGACCACAGAGCACATGTTGAAAACCATTAGTACAGAATGTCATCCTGGAAGTGAGCTGATCTGAATTTTGAATTTTGGCTCTTTTCTTACCAGCTTTGTGAACTTGGCAGTTCTTGGAACTTTCTAAGAGTTAAATGTTCTTGTCTGAAGATATATCAACTATCTCAGAAGGTTGTGAGGGCAGGTTTAGTTTTCTCATTTCTCAGCTGGGGAACTGCAGCTTGGCAAGGCTACATGCCCACCAGGCAGCCACTCTGCCAGTGAAGGCCAGACCTAGACCAAACCCACTCCTTTCTCACAGCTATTTTACTCTATTGCTCTATCATTTCTTTGTCAAATTGAAAGTTTTCGAGCCAAACCACTTTTTAAAATCCAGCTGTCTAGATGTCACTTGTGATTCTTTTATTTCTTGGATCAGTATGGGTGAATACTTCCAAAGCATTTAAACAGAAGTCGCCACCCTTGAATTAGCAAACACTGAGTAAGTCAGATCTCCTCTGATACCCTTCCTGCTTCTTTATATGCTTCATGCTCTTCTCTCTGCAGAGGGTAGAAAGTAAAACTGACGGTCAAACAAAACTCCCTAATTGCTAAAAAGAGAAGGGATATTTTTCAAAAATCCTCATTTTTGGTGGTGGAATTAGAAACCAACCTGAATGTGGGTTTGGAAAACAGGCTCCTGTTTCATCGGGCTGAGCACAAACACAGCTGGCTTGTGACCTCAATCATCCCTAACAAGAGAGATCCGTGTAGAGGAAGTTTTGACAGAACATAAAGTTTAGTGGTTTTCAGTATTGAAGTGACCATTATATCATTTTAGTGTAGGATATCCAGGAATTGCAGGAACTTCATAATTATCAGAAAACTCTGGGTAGTAACTGAAACACTGATGGACCGCCTCTTGATACCCACTAGTTCCTCCTTTTCCTATTCCCAGGTGAGACTCTCTGTCCTAAAGTGAACTTGGATACTTTTGTCACTGGAAAAGTGCAAGGACTTACTGGTGGAGCCTGAACATGGCACTTGAGATGAAGCCAGGAGGCTGGAGTCATTCTTATTTTCAGTGTGGGACTCTGGACAAGACTTTCAACATCTCAGTGATACAGTTACCTCCTCTGTACTTTGAGGACATTGGTTGAAATGACTGCTCAAGTCTGTCACTTACCGTCTTGTCCTTTTGTTTATTACAATCCAATTATGTCACTGTTAGTGGAAAATAGTAAATAGTAAAACAAACAAACAAACAAAAAAAACAAAAAAAACCCCCAACAACAAAAAGACTTCTCTGTTGGAGCTGGTATCTTCACACTTCCCATGTTTCTCCTGGGCCTGCGTGCAAGTATTTTTAACGTTCTTAGACCAGATTCTGAGGACAGACCAGGCAAAAATGTGTGTGGGGAAACAGAGAGCAGGAGTAGCCAAACAATCTGAGAACAGGGAGTCAGAGAGATGCCTACATCACATTCAGTTCTCCTGTATTGCATAAGCACCAATTTGCTCAGGCCTCCATGCTATCTTTGAGCCAGATGGAGAGAGCAGAGTCAAGGCTAACTTGTCTTCCTACGTCCATGCTCCTAAGTACAACTGATTTTGTACTCTACCTCTGGATACCTTTCCTAGATTACAACTCTGGTTATAAAACTCTTCTCAACCAAACCTTCAGCAATTCCCCTGTGACCACAAAATGAAGCTCCAACTGTGTTGTATACTTTTAACATGCATTCTCCTTTACTTACACTTTAAATGCCTAAAATTCTTTGGCTTTCCTCAAGGTGTAAAAAGTCTGTATTCCTTGCCTCAGCTCACCTTTCCAAGTCTTCAAGAAGAGGAGGCTAGAATTACATAGCTTTCTTTAATTTGATTCAATGCTCCTTCCTCTATACCCTCGGCCTCCAGACAATAACTGTTTCTGAATCAGTGAAATAAGTGTCAATCTTTAACACCTTAGTAAGAAATACTTTATTAAATTATCTAGCCTGGCCCCAAAATGTCACAGGATAGGAGATGGGGGCAGGAGTCTTTGACAGGGCATTGCCAATAAAAGAATAGCCAGCAAGACACTTGGGTGGATGGATCCTGTGTGCCCCAGGTATGTGCAGAGAGTTAGGGGACAGGACACGGCACTCAATGTGAGTAGAACAGTGCTGTAAGGAAAGAAAGGAGGCAAGCTATCTTTCGTTAAGACATATTTCTCCTGGGGCACCTGCGTGGCTCAGTGGGTTAAAGCCTCTGCCTTCAGCTCAGGTCATGATCTCAGGGTCCTGACACTGAGCCCCGCATCCAGCTCCCTGCTCAGCAAGGAGTCTACTTCCTCCTCTCTCTCTGCCTGCCTCTCTGCCTACTTGTGATCTCTCTCTGTTAAATAAATAAATAAAATCTTAAAAAAAAAAAAAAAAGAAATATTTCTCCCATGTGGAGCACCGCATGCCCAAGACATTTTAAATGTTGTTACTTTGCTGCGTATAGCTCTAAGAGGGAATTTCCAGGCAGAGAAGCAGAATTGGGGAAGAATTCTTCCAATTATGTATGTAAGACAATTTTGTTGTAGTATCATCTCCTGGGGTCTTTCAAGAAAAGAAGAGTTTGTTTCCATGATTAAAATCAAATGAGTCATTATTTAGGGTTTTCAGAAGCTTATGTTGGTTCAAATTCTAGAAAGAAAAGAGAACTAGAACTTCCCCGGGACTGAGTAGAGAAATGGGTGTATGGAGTCTCAAGTCACACTGGGAACATACTGGGGAAGTTTACTCTTCTAAATCATAAGGGTTTTTAAACTTCCTTTCCTAGTCCTACTCCTTATCCATAGATATTATGGATTACATGGAAGGTTATTTTTTTTAAGATGTATTTATTTATTTCAGAGAGAGAGAAAGAGCACAAGTGGGAGAGAGGGAGAGAATCCCAAGCAGACTCTGCACTGAGTGCAGAACTTGATGCAGGGCTTGATCCCACATCCCCGAAATCACGACCTGAGCCCAAACCAAGAGTTGGATGCTTAACAAACTGTGCCACCCAGATGACCTGAAGGTTATTCTGATTGAACCTTGTAGAGTCCTTTCAAATAGATTAATGGTTAAGTCCTTTACATTGTTTTCTGGACCAGATGATGAAGGAAGAGAAAGATACCTCCCAGTGCAAATGGAAGGAGTATATACTTTTTAAGTCTTTGTCATCTCTGTCATGAGAACTACTCAGATATAAAAACAAGGACTTCATAATGTGAATTAGGGGACTTGGGCTTCACAGTGTAAGCAAAACAAAAATCAAAATTCTACCACCAAAGAATTGTCCTATCAGTGGATGTCACTATTATCCACATCCTTTGTTAAGTGATGGGGTTCAGGGTAGTTCACCCCAGAATGTGCTACTTTGGCATGTGGATTATTTTAAGTTGAAGATGATTAAGGCCCAACATACTCAAGAAGAGTTTTTTTTATCTCCCCATTAACTGCCTAGAAGAATTTAGATTAAGGAGCCTGTAGCAGGAAGAGAGCCACTACCAGAGATAACTATTTTTTTTTTTAACATGAGAAAGACTTCTCACTTCTCACTTGTTAACCAAACATTTACTCTTCCCATCTTTCTGTGAATTGTATTCCTCGCATACCTCGCATTTGAAGCCCCAGACTTCTACCTGCTTCTGCTTACCTCAAGATTCCATATAAATCTCAATTGCCTGACAATCAGGGAGCCTCTCATGTCTTTGTGGGGCTCAAGTCCATATGTAATCAAATTGGCTTTTCTCTTATTAATCTGTTTTATAAAAATTTAATTATTAGGCCAGCCAAAGAACCTAGAAGAGGAGAAAAGTTTTCTTCCTCTTCGTCCCCAGGGTAATATAAATAATAATGCTAAATTTAGTGAAATTTGGTGAAAGTGACTTTTCGGGGGTTCTTTTTTTTAAGATTTATTCATTTGAAAGAGAGTGTGTGCGTGTGCCTGATCACACGCAGGTAGCAGTGAGTGGGAGAGCCACAGAAGGAGAGGGAGACAAAAAGACTCCCTACTGAGTGGGGAGCCTGATGTGGGACTTGATCCCAGGACCCCAAGATCATGACCTGAGCTGAAATGAAGAGTCAGATGCTTAACTGACTGAGCCACCCAGGCGCCCACCCTGTTTTGGGGCCCTGTATAAACTATTCTTCCCCTCTAGTTTGTTTTTAGGTCACAGTGATCATGCAGAGCTTTAATGCTAAAGGATTCTTGTCTTCTTACATATTTATTCCCAGTAGTAGTAGTGGTAGTGGTAGTTATCACAGTGGTGGTAGTACTGAGAGCAATAACTACTCTTGTACTTGTGCCGCTGTGATTTTACTATACCTACTATTGCTACAGCCCTCCACTGCTAGTTTTGTGATGTCATTAATTGTGCTGGTATAGTATATCAGGGACTTTAGATACATAAATCTAATGCTTACAATCATTCTGTAAGGTGAGTACTGTAACTCTCATTTTATAAAAGAAGGAAGCCAAAGTTCAGAAAAGTTTATGTACCCAAACTAGTGAGATCCTGAACTGAAATTTGATTTTAGATGCCTCTGTCTCCAAAGCTCACCCTTCTGCATCATTCTTGTCCCTCATTTGCTACTCCCAGTATGGCCATAGCTCCATAATCCCTACCTATATGGAATATACATTAAGATATGCACAGCCCAGGGGGTGTGAACTTCAAAGAGCTAAGCAGGAAGTCCAGATGGTTGCCCAAAAATGGTCTGTTTCCTTTGTGTTCACTGACTCTGGCTTGTCTCAAATGCTTCAAAGTTATCTTAATGTCATTTCAAAGGCAATTGAGGGAGCATCCATGGAGATAAATTGCGTCTGCAGCCTGTTGCTGAATGCATATTAAGTTCTATTCATGGATTTCCTAGCAACCAGAGCCCAATGACGCACGGAGTCAGTGAGCTTGCGTTATACTCATCTAGAGAAATTAAATCACTTGGATTTTATTATTAATATTTTTAGAAAGCCTCACTAGATTAGCTGTTTGAAACACGTTGTTATCTGAGTTACTATCAGCAGCTGGTCCCAGTCACATCGGAAGTCACTGAGGACTCTGTAATTTTCACAAATGCTCCAGTGAGAGATTATCTCCATTTTAATATTTTTGACAATTAAGGATTTAGTTGGGGGAAAGAAGGAAATTAAAAAGAGAAAGGTTGTTCTAGCAGCTTGTGATCTTGGCAAAGTTCTCAAACTTGAGACAAACATATTAGAAATAAGCAGTAGGCATCCTGGTGAGAAGAGACAAGAGGCTAGGTAGTCAGGCTCATTTGCGTGAAAGGGACGTACTGAAACCAAAGAACATAATTTTAACAAACCTGGCTCTCTACAAGACATTCTATAAGGTTAAGGGCAGAATATTTTCATAATAGGGTTCACTAGATGCACTGTTTTACAGATTCAAAGAATATTTGAGTTTGTTTTTCATAGTTCTAAACAGCCTGGAGTGGGAAAGTTTTCTCACAAGTTTTTCTCAAGTTTTAATGTGTGCTCACTAGACATACAAATCAAATATATATGTGATCTGCTATAGTAGTGTGAGCATGGCATGGAAAGGCATGGTTAGGTTAGATACCTAAATGAGTATGATATATTTTATAAAGCAGTCAATATGAGAGGACAGATACTTAATCCAATGATTCTACTTTGCTTAGAAATTTTTTTTTTTTACTAAGACGATTTTTTAGAGCAGTTTTAGGTTCACAGCAATATGGAGAAGAAGGTTCAGAGATTTTCCATATATCACAAATTTCCCCCACATGTGCATAGCTGTCCCCATTATAAACATCCCCCACCAGAGTGGTACATTTGTTATAATTAACGAACCTACACTGACACATGATAATCACCCAAAGTCCATAGTTTACATTATGCACCATTCTATAGGTTTGGACAAATGTATAATGACATGTATCCAACATTATGGTATCATGCAGAGTATTTCACTCTGTGCTCAGCCTATTTATCCCAACCCACTTTCCAAACCCTGGCAACCACTGATCTTTTCACTGCCTCCATAGTTTTGCCTTTCCCAGAATGTCATATAGTTATGCTCACATGGTATTACCCAACCTTTTAGATTGGCTTCTTTCACTTAGTACTATGTATTTAAGGCCCCTCTACATCTTTTCATAGCGTGATTGCTCATTTCTTTTTAGTGCTAAGTAATATTCCATTGTCTGGATGGACCATAGTTTTTCCCTTTCCCTACTGAAGTACATCTTGGTAGCTTTCAAATTTGGAAATTATAAACAAAGCTGCCATAAACGTCTGTGTTTCAGTTTTTGTGTAGAAATATGTTTTCAACTCCTTTCAATAAATACCAAGGAGTGTGACTGTTAGATAATATGAGAGCATGCTTCGTTTTCTAAGAGACTGCCAAACTGTCTTCCAAAGTGGCTGTACCGTTTCACATTTCTGCCAGCAATGAATGAGAGCTCCTGTGTCCCCATGTCCTCATCAGCATTTGGTGTTGTCAGTGTTCCAGATTTTGGCCATTCTAATAGGTGTGTAGTAGCAGTTCACTGTTGTTTTACTTTGCATTTCCTTGATGACGTAAAAGATGGTAGAACATCTTTTCATATGCTTATTTGACATCTGTAAATCTCTTCTGATGAGGTGTGTGTTAAGGTCTTTGGCCCATTTTTGAATCACGTTGTCTGATTTCTTGTTGTTGAGTTTTAAGAGTTCTGTATTTTAGATAATAATCCTTGATAAAAGTAAGGCATAGTGCAAACCACAATTCAACAAAGGCACAGATCTAAATTCTTCAGGATAACTCCTGATTTTGACTTGTGCCCCCAACCCATTTTGAGTTCAGATCATGGGTGGCTGAGTGTGCCAGATAAATGGACTGATGATCAGTGTAAGAGCTGAAGCGACTGTTCATCAAAGCTTCTCCCTCACAGTGTCGAGGGTGCGAGCTGCCCTCTGCCTAATTTCCCTCGCTACCTCATTTAGAAGCCTGCTTAGCCCAAAAGGTTTCTTCAGAAGGGTGACCGATAAAATGTGCCCCAGAGAGCATCCACTAAGGCTACCGTCATTGTGGTGGGCTATCACTGTGTTTACTTTGCTTTTAATGGGAAGGATTCCAATTCTACGTTATCACTTTTCCAGGTGATTTAAGTTCTACAAATGCAAAAAGTTTGGAAACCACTTTATTATAACTCACACCAATGGCTCATTTTCTCTTATTGAAGAGTTTGGAATGAAGGCTTGCTTATTTAAAGAAATGAGCAGTTTTCAGACTTTCAAACACTTCTGCAAAATCACTGATTATGCATGGATTTCATCTCAGGGTTAGTATAACATTTCATATTAATGGCCACCTGTTGCCAGATGGGAAAGCAATGATGGTGCCCAATGAAGTATGCCCTTACCAGTGAAGCACACGGCTCATAGGACTGCTTTGGGAAAACAGACCTCTGAGTGTTTTCAGCAAAAATTAATTATTTTGGAATGAATCTGCCAGTTTTCCTCCAAGTGACTAAATGTCAATAAACTTAAAATAACTTTTCCTATGGACTTTGATATTAGTGCAAATCCATATGTATGTTTGTGTGTGTGTGTGTGTGTAAAATTAGATTTATATATAGAGATTTATATTTGATTGACATGTGTTTATAGACATACTTTTTTTGAGACTAAAACTATCAAGAATATCAGCCCCTTTCTGGCCATGTGCCAATTCAAAGGGGCTTAGAAAAAATCTCAGTGAGAGATTGATCTCACATAAAATGTAATTCTGGATCTGAGCCATCATAGGGGTTATCTTTACAGCTGTCCTTTAGCTTTTATTTGACAGTGTGTATGGAAATAACTGAAATCATGAATCATTGCTGAAAGAAGGGAATCTAGGAGATGGAGTCCAGGTGGTCTCGCTGATGGCAAGAGAAACTTAACCAGCGTTTGCTAGCCAAAGCTGATGAAAAACGCTAGGGGAAGTGGTGAAATCCAGTGTTTATTTGTCTTCTAAAATGTACCTAGACTTTTTGAAAAATATTTCTCAGTTTCAAAAAATCCTTTAGATTTAACTCAGAACTTCAAATCTTAATCTAGACCATACAAAATTCATTGCTGTCTTTTCTTTTTATATGTAATACTACCATTCATTGAATATATTGGTTGTTTTATAATTTCCATCCTCTAATTTTCATATTGTTAACACACTGAAATTATTTCATTCCTTGTTTTAGCTTGTAATATACAGAATTTTGTGTTCTTAAAAAATTGTCAAGTGAATAATCAAACACCTAATATTCACACACTGCTATTCTTTTATATCACTAATCCCTTTGATAATCTTTGATAATCTGTCTCTACTTAAAATTGTAATTAGGTTATTATGTTTTGCCATTTTCACCTTATGTTAGTTTTTATATCTCTATGAATCATTATGACCACACATATGAGATTAAAATATCTATATAGTATATGTTCAGGTTATAAATCTTATTTGCTTAGTCATAATAAAGTTTTCTTATAATGAGGATTAAATGGTAATATTCATACAGGGCTTAGTACTTTATCTCTCACAATAGTGCTAAATAAACATTTATTAATAGATAAACTGCCTTATTATTAATTTTTTTGTTTAATATTTTTATATTATAAATAGTACTTCACTGTTTTTAAATATTAACATTAAAGTAAATATTCTAGAATATTTCCTTGGGTTACAATTCCCCCCAAAGAAACACCAGGAAATAGGTTCTGGTTGTTTTGACAGTTTTTGCTGTGCATGTTCTCTAATTTATAGCAAATTCATTGTGCAATTAGTAATGTCCCTGTTCACAGTCCCATCAACTGTGGATTTTATAATATTTTTTATTTTTTTTTTACTCATCAGGCATGTTTCTGGACTACCAAACAATTTTACTCTAAGCATGGGAGATGAAGCTTCTGAATCAGAATCACTAGGGATGCTTGTTAAAAATTTCAGAAATCTAGCTTTCTTGCAGATCTTCTCAAAGTGTCTCTTGAGATGGGATCTGGAAATCCCCATGTTGAACAAACTTTCAAGGCAATTCTTAAGCATTCTAAAGCTTCAGAACTACTGCCTTATAATTATCTTAATTTGTATTTCTTTAACTGAGAGTAAGGCTTAGCATAATATCCTAGACCTAGGTACTGTAGGCAGCTGGCAAGTTTTCATAGTAGTATACAAATCTCTCAAATCCTGCTCCTGCTCCCTGATTTGTTGGCTGTGGTTGATACATAGTTTTTTAAAATTTATTATTATTATTATTATTTGCCCAAGGGTACAGGTCTGTGAATCATCAGGCTTACGCCTTTCACAGCACTCACCATAGCACATACCCTCCCCAATGTCCATAACCCAGCCACCCTATCCCTACCCTCCCACCCCCCAGTAACCCTCAGTTTGTTTTGTGAGATTAGGAGTCTCTTATGGTTTGTCTCCTTCCCCATCCCATCTTGCTTCATTATTTTTCCCTCCCTACCCCCCACAACCCCCCACCCTGCCCCTCGAGTTCCTCATATCAGAGAGATCATATGATAATTGTCTTTCTCTGATTGACTTATTTCACTTAGCATAATACCCTCTAGTTCCATCCACGTCGTTGCAAATGGCAAGATTTTGCTTCTTTTGATGGCTGCATAGTATTCCATTGTATATATACACCACATCATCTTTATCCATTCATCTGTTGATGGACATCTAGGTTCTTTCCATACTTTGGCTATTGTGGACATTGCTGCTATAAATATTCAGGTGCATGTGCCCCTGAGGATCACTACCTTTGTATCGACTGGATGTGAGAGAAATCCAAATGTTCATATTTTAGGGAACACACAGATTGCAGCTTTACCTGCGGTAGCTGTTACAGACCTCCTCTTATTATGACACCCGCCTCAGCTAATGTTGAAAACTGAAACGGATGGTGTGGTCATGAGTTTGAAAGAACAGACTGGCTGTCCCTTGGGAGAAGGAACAGTAGTTTTCTGGGAAAGAAATAGGAACCCAATACCCTAAATAAATAAAATAACTAAGATAATGCAATTAAAAAGACTACTCATATTTTTATGAGCAATGGTATATTGTAACTCTCTCAGCCCATTTCAGTTTGCTTACCTCTAAAATTTACTCTATTCCTGAAACATCGCCTTCATTTTTTTTTGTTAATAAGAGATCAATTAAAAAAAGAAAAAACAGAAGGAAAAGAAAAACAAAGTATAGAAGGACTGAGGAATACCTGCGTGTATGGGCAGGGGGGGATGTGTCAGAAATAAAGTTCAGCAATAAGAAGTAGATTATAAGTGGACTCAGAAAAATGTTTAATGACTTCAAGAGATATAGATGAAAAAGTGAGTTATAAAATCAATATATTATGCAACCCTATTGTAGGCACAGCTGAAAAGTAGTGCTTTGCTTTTGCATCTCATACAATCTTTCTCCCAAAACGTGTCCAGATAGTCAATGTGTAGCATTAAACCAAAACAGAGTTAGCTAGGCAGGGAGTAACAAATGACTATTCCCCAGCCTCTACAATCCAGAAGGAAGTGGGTTTATTTAGAAGCCTTTCTCAGGAGGCCATTTTGAGGAAAGAGATTAAATTACAGAACAAAAATGAAAGATTACTTTGGGGGGGTGTGCTTGTCTAAGTAGAGCCTCACACAGAGAGAGTGCAAGGGAATTAGCTTTTCTTCAACACTTAGTGTGGACAGGCACTGGGCTAGAGGCTTTAGTATATATTTTCCCCTTAATTTTCTCAGAAAATTGTTGAGCAAGCAAGAGCTCCCATATTAACAGCTTCCAAACAAGGTACAGAATCTGAGGTATTAGGAACTGCGCACCTGTAGAGAGACACTTAACTCAATCCATTAGTCTGACCCTCAGAGCTTTTAATGTATTTTCAATTCCTTACTATATCCCCTATCTGAATGAGTCTTCATGTCCTTTTATCCCCAGAAACTGTCATTATTATTAATGTCTGGAGTGAGTGTGTGCATGTGCCTGTGTGTGTGTCCATTATGGATACACAATATGTTCATTTGGTGACCATTTTTCATCAGTATCTTTATATCTAAAACTTAGCTACCAGGTCATTTTAATGAGTCTATTGTATTCCTCTGCAGGTACCGTAACTTATTTAGCCAGGAGAATTTTAAATATAGAATCAGTTGAAACTCAGTAGAAAAGCATATTCCTGAACTGGGCATAGACATCTCTTTGTCTAAATCTGTGTCCACCACTGACCTTAGCTAGACTAGGGACAGTTCACACAGCATTTCAGTTTACCCATCTCTAAAATACCTGTTGATTACTCATCTCCCTCAGAGAGATATAGTAATGTTTTATATAGTAATGTTCATATTCTCAGGCAAGAGATAAAATTCAGATTGTATAAATAACCGTGATTTAAGTTTACACAATTTTAGATGCAGAATTGATTTGAAAAATGATCTAGACTACCATCTTATTTTCTAGAAAAGATGACAGAGGCCCAGGAAATTTACGTGCCTTGTCTAGCGTTAGGATGGTGGAACCAAGATTAGGACCTGGTTCTCAAACTTCAGTTTGATGCTCATTACACTTTGTTACTACAAGAGATCCCAAGAGATCACTTTTTTTGGGCAGTGAAATAATAACATTTGTGCTTAGCATTTGTATTGTATTTTCAAACTCACGATCTTCTCTGACTGAAATTTTTTTTACCCCTCTAAGGTAAACTTCATGATCCTCCATTTTTCCACTAGGAATTAAGGTAAAGAGGGATAAGATACGTGTCGAGGCAACATAGACAGTCAGAGGTGGGGCAACTCATGAGTGTAACATCTTTGATGCTGATACTATGCTAAGTCTTATGTGCATTACACCTTGTTGCTTCCTCACTTCACTGAGGTACTGTTACCAGCCCCATCTTAAAGACGTGGGAAAGAAATTTCAGCGAAGTGTGGTCACTCATTAGGATATGACATAACTGGGATCTGAATATATTTTGCCAGATTGCAAAGCCCACACTCTTAATCACTTTCTCATGTTGCATTAATAGGTTAGTTCAGTCTTTTCATTCTTTATTTACTCACCAACCAATTGTGAAGGTTCATTTTGTGCCAGCCTCCATGCCAGGTGCTGCAAAGAAAAACAACAACAAATAAGACATGGTCCAGGGCCCAAGAGAGAGAATTTGATATGTAAAAATATAATACGATATCGCAAGAACTTTTGTAGAAAAATATCCAAGATCAAGGAGGTAGGGGCAATTTAATCTGTACCACGGATTCCTCAGCACTGAATGCCCTTTCCAGAAATCTATGACTTATAAAAGATGAGCTTGAGTGAGTCTGGAGAAACAAGATTTGACCCCCAAATTGAAGTCTGGTTGCTGTGGTTGGCCCAGTGGCTAATCTGGCAAGCTATGATGATATTTTAATAGCTTGGCTTGCATCAAGTTACTTTACAAAAAGGAGGTGGGATTCTTGACATGTTACTTATGACGTTGGTGAAGATTAATAATGACGAAGACCAGGAAACATTTGCTAAATGTTAAAAGGCCTAAAACACAGTCCTAATCATCTCACTAATTGTGGACTAAACACAATTTAGATTTTAAATTAAAATCATTGGCACAAGGCTGCTATAACAAAATACCATAGATTGGGAGGCACAAACAAGAGACATTTATTTTTTTATGATTCTGGAGGCTGGAAAGTCCAAAATCAAGGTTCAGGCTGGTTTGATCCTGGTGAGAGTTCTATTCTTGGCTTGCAGGTGGCAACCTACTTGCTGTGTCCATCCTCACATGGTGGAGAGAGAGGTCTCTTTCTCCCCTCTTCTAATAAAGCCACTAATTCCATCATGAGGGTCCTACCCTCATGATCTTATCCAACCCTAACTGCCTCTCAAAGGTCCCACCTCCAAATGTCATCACACTGGGGGTTAGGGCTTGGACATATGAATTTTGAGGGAATACAGTTCAATCTACACCCGTGGGATTGCACAATCAACAACAGTATGAAAATAATAGTATGAGCATATATTTATCATTCACTGTTAAGCCTGAAGAAACTACATTATCTTCCATGTATATGTCTTGCACCTTTATGTATTCTTATTTTTATTATGATATTTCTGAGAGCTTTGAGTAAAAAATTCAGTTATTTGCTTAGGAGCTAAAATGAGTGACATGGAGAAGCTGGCAACAATAAAAAAGTAAGGAATCATGCCCCTTTGGTTTGAGTTGCAAATGAGAAATCTCTGCTCAAAGCCTTGGAAACAAATTAAGAATTAGCATAAAAAGTTAAATACCGAAGTCATGCCTTTAAGCCGCTAGTAACACTCAACAATGTTGGTCTAATTTGGGGATATGTTTGCAGCTAGAGTTAATATTTCATTACAGTGAGTGGAATAATAATAAAAATTATCAGAATAAGAGATTGCTGAAGAAATGAAATCAAGTGTTATCAGTGAACAATAATTTGGAGATCACAAATAATGGTATTGTGATTTTCTAGAAAATGCAAAATTTAATTTTATATATGAGGCAGAGCAAAAGCCATTTTGAGCAATAAAGAATGGTGGATTTAAAGACTTTCGGTTATTCCCACCAGCTCAATATGCATTGACAAATCACTAACTCCTCTGAATTTTCTCACACGTAAAATGAACCTTTCTTGCCCTTCCTTCTTCCTTTCCCTCCTTCCCTCCTTCTTCCCTTCTTACCCATCCTTCCTTTTCTGCCAAGGAGTACTTGTTAAGGCTCTATTATATGCCCACCGAGGGCTCCTGTGCTAAGGGAAAAACTCTCAAAGCTAAAAAAAACCTTTCTTATAAGATAGGTTTAAATAAGACTTTGTATGAGAAAGGGCTGTAAAAATGTTCATCATTTAAAGTATATTAAGTACTATTCCCTTTGGAGTCGACTTCTGATTTCAGGACTAATGAGCCAGGGGAGTTTTGTTCATGCCCTTATTAGAGGAAATAAGATTAGTGACTTAGATAAGTTGAAAACTGAGTTCATTAAACTAAACAATTTTGTGTAGTTCCTCAAGTCCTCTACAGTTTCAGAACAATTAAAGTAAGCAAGGTAATACTAATTATAACTTCTGAATTTTAGAAAAAGTTGAAAATGCACCTCCTTCAGCCTTATCATGTATTCTGAAAGTTAACCATAACAATCAACTGAGCCTCAGATGGTTTGATGATTTGGCAGGTCGATAGCAAAATGATCAAAACAACACACATTTTGTTCTCTCACTCACCACCACTGCATCACATTCATTACCTGACTCCCAGGCATTGCAGTTCCAGCCACTGGACTTTGGGTTTCTGGGTACTGAGCCTTCAGGGAGGCTGTGATCATGGTGATGTATAAAGCCATGTCTTTTCCAACTTTGCCCCTATTTTTGCCCCTTGTGGTTATCTGATTTAGCATGTCGTATGAGAAAAGAGAGCATGATGGAATGACTGAAAGAAATCACACTTTCCAGTTTCCTCCAAGAGGCCTCTTGGGAAATGGAGGGAGGGAGAGAGAGAAAGGTAGAGAGGGAGAGGAAGATGGAGGGGGGCGGGGAGAGAGAGATTCTTTGCTTATTAATATGTATTTTCCATAACTGCCTCAGAAATGAATGCTCTTTCTGAATCAATGAAGCCAATTATACCAATCTATCACAAAAAGTTCTAAAACACATCTCTTCTTCAGAAATACAAAGGTACATATCCCAAATGTATACTAGAAAAGCCTCTCCCTCATAGCTGAGTTGCTTAGAATTAAGAGCCACATAAACTGGGTGCCTGGGTGGCTCAGCGGGTTAAGCCTCTGCCTTCGGCTCAGGTCACGGTCGCAGGGTCCTGGGATTGAGCCCTGCATCGGGCTCTCTGCTCGGCAGGGAGCCTGCTTCTTCCTCTCTCTCTCTGCCTGCCTCTCTGCCTGCTTGTAATCTCTCCTTCTCTCTGTCAAATAAATAAATAAAATCTCAAAAAAAAAATTAGGAGCCACATAAACTGAATTTCAAATTAAACAGGACTACTAGTAATTGCTTAAAATGGGATTCAAGGCTTGAGGTTGGCAATGTTTGGCATATTTACAAGATCTGAGCTTGTCCTTGATGTTTGACTACTGTTTTCTTTTAGGAGATCCAAGGACCAAAAACATGTTATAAAATCTACATCTATTTCATTCAGGTTTTGACAGTTCAGAGGGAATAAACATTTCTAATAGGATCAGACCATTTAGTCCAATATACAAAATTGTAAGACTGGCTTATTTACTAGTAAGGGTTTGGGTCATCTACGGAACTTTGTTGGGGGAAGAGAGGCTTAAATAAACTAAGTTCAGTGTAAGTGGGAACACTGCAAAAGTAAGGGTTTTTGTTTATTAGCTTTTTACATCAAGCTTTTGATTAAAGAAAGTAGTTGTGTAAAAGAATTCCATTTTAAGCAAACACCTTTATTACTGATAGCAGTCTCAGGAGAATGAATCAGGGGTTTCTCTGAGCAATTGGTTTGTTTTTATCTCAATGGTTTCTGTATATTTTATAACTTATGTTTCCCTCTGCATTTTATCTGCTAGAAAGATTAGAGCCCAAATTCATAGCTCACTCTTTGCAAATATATCAGACTTTATAGCAAGTACTTTGAATACAAACATCACTCCTAATTCTATCTTTTCTTCTTTTACTTTTATCTAGTTCATCCCACATATACCAAATATATTTTATCTTATTGCATGGGATCTTTTTTGAATTTTCCTAAGCATTTTTCTTGAAACAAGGTGGAGTGCACATAGGTAACAGTTATTCATAATAATGTTTGCAGAGTCAGTGAATGCATAGGAAATAACAAATATGAATATTCAAAACTAAGTGCCATTAGGTAATACTAAAATAAATTACTCCAAGCTGTAATTTAGAAACAAATTTCTGATAGTTTCAACTATTTCTAAAGTACCTGTAAATTCTGGCTACATGAAGCTAGGAAAAAGGATGGGGAATTCTTCTATTTGTTTTTTTTTTTAAACCTCCACACATAAGAGTGGGAACTCAATTCTCTACAGACCCTGCCTGATGGCTGCTTATTTTCCCTGCTTGCAGCAGTTGCTTTCAAAGATTTTAGGGCCAGGCCAAGGTTGGTAATTATTAGTTTATACCATTCTAGCAGTACTTGTCATTAAACTATTGAAAACTATTAAAATACTTCCATTTCTGTTGGGAGAGAGAGACCTTGCCCTGCTAGTACCTTCCAGTTTGTTCTGGCCCTTCTGGGCCATCCCCTTACATACATGAGCCTTGCCTGTAATTCATCAACTAAAGGGTTAATGCCCAACACAATAGGTGACCTCTGGTAAACTGTTTCATTCTGATTGGTCTGTACCATAATATATTTTAAATATTTTGGATATCATCCCTGTTCTACATGTGCAAGCCAAGGTAAAATCTTGTACAACTAAGGAGTAAACTGGAAAGCCAAAACGGTAAAGTAAAAAAAATCCAGATCCTCCCTGCAAAGAAAACAGACTGAAGGTTGGAGGAAGTATTTAAAATGATTTTGGATAAAACCTTCAACCAATTGATTATCTAATCAGTACGTATTTTTGAGTTTTTACTATGTCTTTATCACTGTGCTAGGCATTTTAGAGGATATAAAGAAATGTAATACCTGGTTGGGGAGGTGACAATATGCCTGTGACAAGATAATTGCCAACCCAGGCAAGTACTATATGTTATAGACTTCAGGGGATGAAGAGAACACTGATTGAGTATAATTAAGATTTGTTTGGGGGAGGTAGAACTTGAGCTGAGTCTTAAAGAATGAGAAAGATTCACAAAGGTGAAGATAAAAAGTTAATTCCACTTTGCAGAATCAATGCTAAGGATGCTGTACCACTGTCTTTATATGTGGTTAATACATCTCTTATCAAATTAAGAATCCCAATGATCAAAAAAAAAAAAAAAAGAATTCCAATGATCGCTTTCAGCCTGTGTCCCTGTGTGACATCAACTCTAGGTCCATGGGTATGCGGGTCTCCAGACTGGCTGTGGTGGCCTAATGTGTTGGTAAAAACTTTTAGGGAACACCAACTGCCCTCCAGAAGGTCAGCTGCAGGTTGGCTCTGAATTCACAGGCTACTCATATAAGATTCCATTTTTGCTTAAAAGAAGAGGTGTAACTAGCAACCCATATATTTTTTTTTAAGCACATGAATGGGGATGGGGGTGGGCAGTAAAGTGGAGGGGGGAGGGGCAGTGGGAGAGAGAGAATATTAAGCAGGCTCAATGCCCAAAGCAGAGCCTGTCACAAGGCTTGATCTCACAACCCTGAGATCATGACCTGAGCCAAAATCAAGAGTTGGATGCTTACCCACCCAGGTGCCCCACTAGCCACCCATATTTTTAACAAATCTGTGGAGGTGCTGATAAAATTCCCTCATTTTGCATTTAGCTATGTTCTGCTTTTGGTGTGCGGACGTGACTTCTTGACTGCAGGTCTCCCAAATCAGCATTTGGCGCTCTCTAGGCAAGTTTTAAGGGAAACTCAAACTTGAAGCCCACTGTGTTAATAAACAAAACGAATCATATCAAAACAAAACTTCAAAGAGCCATCATATGTAAATGTATTATAGAGATGTAGAAGAATCCGTTTTCCAAAGGATGTGAACAAGCAATGAGACTTCTTTGTAACACATAGTATGTTAAGAAACAGCTGTTCAGAAATGACATTATAATGCTAGTTCTTTTGTTGGGTCTTGTCATATCTGCATTTGTAAATATTTATTGGATGAAGAGTATGGTTAAAATTGCACAGAGTTTTATCCTTAGGCTCTGGGACTTAAGCTCAATTTTAGCTGTTTTCATTGCACTTTTTTTCCCATTGATTTCTGACTGAAACTTTTTGGTGAAAACTGAAATTTCCCAAGAGGCTCTCAGGGGGCAGAAATGTTTCCCAAAATCAAATGAAAGTCCCATGATGGGCATAAATTCTAAACTGCGTTTAGGGAGTTACAGCACTTAGAGAGGACTTTACGGGATTGATGAGAGAAAGATGGAATGAAAAGAAGGAAAGAAGACGTGTGACTTTTTCCTTCCCCTATATCTGTGTTGATTACCTACATTCAGAAACTTACTGAGGGGCAAACACATGACATTCAGATAGCCTTTGAAACATTGAACATACATGTTATTGGGGTTTTTATAACCAATTATTTTTGCCCTGAAGGGCCACTGTTATTTGGGAATTTCTCATGACTTGAATACTATGAGGGTCTTCTGAACTAAGAGGAAAAGGCCAACTAAACTTGTATCATAGAACTTAAAAGTTCAGATTCATAGCACTGGAGTAAGTGCATGGATTTGGGGAGAAGACTTTATGGAAATGAGTGGAAAGTGTGACACAAACACACACACTGGAATATTACTCAGCCATCAAAAGAATGAAATCTTGCCATTGCGATGACGTGGATGGAGCTAAAGGGTATTACATTGAGCAAAATAAGTCAGTCAGAGAAAGACAAATACCATATGATTTCACTCATATGTGGAATTTAAGAAACCTAACAGATGAACATAGGGGAAGGAAAAATAAAATAAGATGGAAACAGAGAGGGAGAGAAACTATAAGAGACTCAACTCTAGAAAACAAACTGAGGGGTGCCGGAGGGGAGGAGGGTGGGGTGAGCGGTGACTGGATGATGGGAATAAAGAAGGGCACTTGTTGTGAGGAGCACTGGGTGTTCTATGCAACTGATGAATCACGAAATTCTACCCCTGAAACTAATAATAAACTCTATGTTAACCAAATAGAATTTAAATAAAAATGTTAAAAAGAAAAGGGGCAGCATGCAGGAACACCTGCTGACCAGAAGGTCTCTGTGTTTTCATTTTTACTTTTCTGTTCTATTATAAACTTGATTAGAGAGTTAGTCTCCCTCAGCTATCTTTGGATATTTCTGACTGGAAGTTTACATAAATGCAACATTGAGCAAGGAAATCTCAGAACAGTGTTAGACTAGAATATTAGAAGAAGAGTTGTGCTTCCATTTTCCGGGGTCTTTGCTATCACACACTGGCTAGTTCACCCCCCTGTGATGTGCCACATCTGTGCACACTGATGGCACTCTACTATGGAAACAATTGGTGCCTCAACCCTGCCTTATTTCTTAAAATTACTTACTTCTCACATTGCTTTTGGCATATCAGATAGGAGGCGACTACATTAATCAATTATCATAAGCATTTTTTCCCGGGCATTTTAGAGATCAACTTCTGGGTCATCGATTTGATCTCACAGGGAATGGGATTGGTCTCTGTTGCTTCTGGAGTGTAATATGAAACCTAGCATAAGGATGCTCCAACGCACAGCCCTCCTCTACCTTTCTATTGATCGCCAGCTCTTGCTAGAAGCACTGAATCTTGGGGTTTTGAGAATATTAAAGTGAATCTCTTTTCCGATAGTCCTATTCACTGACCATCCTAGCTTAGGATTCTGCTGACTGTAAGAAAGTTCCTGGTCATGGAAAAGGAAGTTCGGCTTTGCCATGCTGTCCTGTTTTGGACCCCTCCGTTCTACTCTCTTGGTATCTAGTAGTATTACAGGCTCTCCACCACATGACAGCTCTTGGAAGACTAAAGACAGCTGCATTCAAGAAAATGAGAGATTCCGTCCCTCATTTTCTCATTAAGACTTAAAATAATTGTTATAAGCTTTGTGCTTTAGTGTTCCTCACTCCAATTCCTTTAGGCCACTGACTTGACCTATTTCTCCACACATCCTCTCATTTTTACTTCTATGTCAGGGTATAGTTAGGAAAACCAAAAACATGCTAAGATATTTCACAAGATAATTTAATACAGGAAACCGGTTAAACCAGAACTGGAGGACTGAAAAGAGCAAACACATAGAGGCAATAACTGCAGGATGCAGCTATCATTCTAGGGCTGAGGATCCTCAGGGGAATCCAGCGTTTGGGAGGGGCATCTTGCAGAGCTGGGGTTGAAGGTGGCATGCTGTTCCCAGGAGCCTGAAAGGGAACTCTGTGGAGATGGCCCTCAGACTTCTGAGGAGAGGTGCTAGGCTGCTCCCATACCTCATCGGCTCAAGAAAGAGCCCTGTGATGCTGGCAATCAGACAACAGGGAGGGCAGTGGTGCCCACTGGTGCTGGTCCCTCAGCAGCTTAGAGAGCCTCTGTTAAGCCCGGGCGCAGCGCTTGAGTTTGGGGAACTGCGTGCCTCATGCTCTTATCCCTGGGAAGAGGGTGATGACCCTGGTTCTGAGAGTGCCAAAGGAAGCCTCGGACTGAAACCAACAGGAAGCTGAAAAAACTTGCTCCCCTTCTCCAGTCTTCAGCCTCCCTCCACGGCCTCCTAGCTGAGGAACCCAGCAGGAGGGCAGCCGGCAAAGGAGAAATACGTTTTGCAGACCTCCAGCCCTAGTTTCCCAAAACAGAGTAAGGAATAAAGAAGGATGCATTTGGAACTGAGAGAAAATGGCCCAGAAAATTACTTTTAGAAACTCATTTTTCTTAACTTTGGTTAGGAACTCAAATAAAGATGGATCAATTTCAATTACATTTTCAAAGTAGGATTAAATTTCTAATATGAATGTCAGCTTATTTATTCATATGTAGCTGCACAGGCAGAGTTGCTCCCATCATCCCTATTTATTTTGCTTGGGTTTTTTGTTGTTGTTGTTTAACTTTCCTGTAAATCAAATTTTCTCTAGCTTGAAGATTATGAATTTCTTCTTTGGAGACTTCTTCATGTCTCAAATGTATTCCCTCTAGTGTCTAATTTCAGGGAATACAGAATATCAGAGTACAACTTAACTGCTAAAACTCAAATTACCAAAATGGAAACTCTACAGACTAACTCACTCGGGAAGTTAAAATTAAAGTAAAATTAACACCACTGACCTCATTCAAAACTTTTCTTGTCAGAGCTAAGGATGAAAAGAAAAATATATTGATGTCAAAATATAGCCTTCTCTGAAAAGTGACACAACATCTTCTCATATAATAGCTTTGATTCTTCTCCTTCCTGGTGAGAGGAAGCACTAACTGTAAATTCATCCATTGGTGTACAAAGAAAGAAAACTTTGCCATTCTCCAAACTATTCTAGGGTTTCTGGACTAAGGACTATGGAAGCAGGTGAACAATGAGGAAAGCAACTTCCTGATCTTGAAAATGCTTTCATTTTTTAAGTATGAAATTAAGAGCACTGGTCTGGGAATATATATTGTGTATAGCTAGTCCTGGCTCTGTCATAAGAGACTGAGACCATTTGTAAGTAGCTCTTTGAGCCTCAGCTTTCTCTGTTTGAAAGAGGAATATGGGCAATGATCTTCAAGGTTTTTCAGTTTCAGTAGTCTGAGCAAAAGTCATTCATTCTAGAATGCTCTTGATTTTGTTTTCTCTTTTAGAAGTAGGGGCTTTGGGGAAGAAAAGAGGAAAGTACTATAATGCCTGAATATTAGTAGTATTACTGTTTCAGTGTTAGTCTTTTCTCTTCTTTCTGAGTTACAATGGACTCTGGAGTTGAAAGTCTTTGTGACATTTTAGTGTCAAACTTTGGTTTAAATTCCAATTCTGTCTTATAAGTTGTGATCTTTGAAATTACATGACATCACTGCACCAAAGTATCTCATCTATGAAAGGGGAATAATAAAATCTGTCCAAAATCTTTTTGAGGAAAACATCAGATGACAAATGAAAGGTCACCAACATAATCCTTCATACTAATAATATTAATAAAATGGTTAATAGCAATCACCAACTGTCTTGCCTGTGCTTTTCTGGTATACTGACATGCAGTGCTATCAAAGCTATTCTTCACCTACTTACTTCCACGCTGGCATGTGGCCAACTCACACAGACTGCAGACCAAAGCGTGCATAGGTGCTGCTGCATTTGCATCTGCCTAGATTTCTGTTTGGGTCTATGTGTGCGGGCATGTGGGCATCCACGCAGGCATGCATGCCCAGTGCAGAACTGGCAAGGTGATCTTCCCACTCCATCGTCTTTCATCTTCTAATGATGAAATAAAAAAGAATCTGATGATAAGACTGGTCTTTTTCTGATGCAGAACAAAAGCTAAAGCCAATTCTTAATCAGACTAGGTATCCACACAGAAGGATAGAGGAGAGAAATTATTGGCATTGTCATTTTAGAGATTGGTGAGGCTACGGAATAAATTATGAGAGTTTAAGAGGTTCATTCTACCTCTTCCAAACGACATCATCAAACAACACAAAATTATAGGATGATTCACTGATTTATAGAATGATTTACTAATGAAGCTTCATGAGAAGGTAGTTTCTTTTTCTTTCTTTTTTTTAAATTAGCATCTAGAAATAGTATTACATAATATTTAGGAAACCAAGACCAAGAAAGTTTAAGTGCCCTATTTCAGGACACCAGTGAGTTTAGGTGACATGAAGAATGGAGAGTACTTCCGGGTTTATTTTTCAAGTTCCAATGGCTTAACCTTTTTGAGGCAAGCGGTATCTGTCCCCGCCACTTTGGCAGCGGGCCCCCAGGCTCACAGCACTTTGCGTTTCAGCGCGACAGCTGGCACCACACAACTCGTGCCTTCCTGGTGAACCCCCTTCCCAAGCTGGTGCCAGGCTCCAGAACAGCAGGCGCCGTAGCACAGCCAGCTGTGCTGATCGCAACTCGCCGGCTCCTTGTGTTCTTAAAGCGAGATGTCTCTTGTCCCCACCCCCCCATTTATTCCGAACCCTTCAGCAGCTCGGCACAGCAAGCTTGACAGGACCTGTCTTCCTCGACTGTTAATTTCACAGCCGGATGAATAGAAAGGTAATTTATATGGGTCAGTCAGATTTAAAATGCTGCTGTGTCTCCTGACGAGGTGGAATGAGAGGATTTAAAAGAATTATTAGTGTGGTCCAGAGCGGCAGTCTGTGGTTTCTTCGACACAGTCCTATACCTTTTCCATTTGGTAAATGCCCCACGTGGCCTCCACATGTTGACTGTGGATTACAACCAAGATGAGAAGCAAGCCACTGGGGGAAGATTTTTGTTTTCATTTATTTTTAATTAATTGCAAACTTCCTCTTTCATTTGGCTTGCCACGCTCTGCAGATCCTGGTGACACAGGAGCTCTGGCAGCATTAGGAGCCACTGTGCCAAACGGTGAGCGGCTTAAAAGTACCAGCCAGCTGCTTTGCACTCAGTCCTCAGGGAAGGTTTGAAATAAATTTGCATGCTTGGAATTCACCTTCAAAAATGATCCAACTGATGTTGAAATCCATGCTTCTCTTTCCTTAATTCTCTCCTTAAATTATCATATTTAGAATTATAAATTATTATTCAAACATTGTTATTAATTTTTTAGGGGATAAAGAGAGTGTCTAGGGGGCACTTTAAAGTGAAAGTCATAGAGAGTTTTTCCTGCCCTTCAGTTTTTTACTGAAATCCCTAGAACTAGTAGGTTTATATAAGAAAGGAGTGATGCTTAACAACAGAAGAGCCAAAAAAAAGAAAGAAAAAGAAAAGAAAAGAAAAAAAAGGAACCCAAGGTGGGAGAAAACCCCAGCAACTTGAGAATTGGTTACATCTCTTCTGAGGTCAGGCAAATGTGAGTTGCATCCTCTGGTGTTGAACAACCATGTGAACTTGTGTGAAATTATTTAATAACCCCAGTCCTCAGTTCTTTCACCTATAAAATTGTTCTTCGAAAAACTAAATACAACAATCAAAGTGAAGCATCTTGCATCTTTGTTGCATGTTCTATAAATGGTAGTACTTATTAACATAATCTAACAGAAAAATAGAGAAGTATGAATGCTCTAAATATTGAATTTATGTGTCTTAAAATATAAATTGAAAACTTCCTGTTTCAACAAGATGGTCAACTAGGATAACAGACATATCCTCTTGCTATAAACATCTGGAAAATGGGAAGATATAAAATAATAATGACAAAAAAATTATTGGCTATCTGAACCCCTAAAACAGAAATGGAATTCTCCCCAATGAGTTATAACTGAAGAAAGAACTAGAAACCTGAATGGCAACTAAGGGAGGCTAATCCTGCCCTGGGGAGAGGAATACAGGGCCCTGGAAATCCTGATGTGTTGGTTCTAACACCTAGATGGAATCAGAAGAGGGGGCCTTGGGTTCAGACAAGGAAGGGAAGGGAACACTGAGAGCACTACTTAAAGTCAAGTCCCTCGGAGAAATGAAAAGGTGGCCTTAAAAAAAACCCACCCAGGCAGCATGGAGAGATAACAAGAAAATGTAGAAGCTGAAGAAAAATGAAGACATCTCCCCTGGAAATCACAAGCCCTTGCCTTTGCTTCACTGGAGCTTAGATATGATTTTGCAATACTCTGTTTGGGAAACTCCAAGCCTAGGAGTTTATATACAATTTGTCCAAAAAATGAGTAAAATGTTGCAGAATAATGAAATGAATAAAACAGGGGGAAAAAAAAAAAGAAACAATATTGTCAGTAAAGCCAAACAGTGGTAAAGAACCAAAATAGGAAGATTTTGAGCAACAATAATAAAGAAATAAACAGTATGGGCACAGATACATCATACTTGGAATAAAAAGGATAACTGCAGATCGAATGCATATATGCATTCAGAAACTATACAGAGATAAATTTGAAAGCTTTAGTAAAAAAAATTCTAGAAAAATTACCAAATTTACCAAAATGACTACACAAAAGATGAATAGTTTTATAATTGTTAAAGAAATTGAATCAGTAGTTACAAATAAGTCCAAATAAGGTCAATTAAAGAGATGGTTTTACAGCCAAGTTCTACACATTTAAGAAAGATATGTAATTACTTTTTTATACAAACTCTTTCAGAGTAGAAAGAAGAAAATATCACTCATTTCATGAGTACAGTAAATATCTGAAACCCCAAATTGTCAGAACTGCGGTATCACAAAGGAATACTGTTGGCTAATATCATTAATGATAATGATGCAAAATCATAAATAAAATATTCATAAAACAAATCCAACAATGTATTAAAATATATAGCATGAACAAGTGGGGTTCATTTTAGAAATACCAAGATGGTTTAAATAAACAAATCTACTAATTTTATTCATTATATAAAGAAATTAAAGATGAAAAATATAATTATCTCAACAGATTAAATGATTTGATAAAATTCAATACCCATTCAGGGTAAAAAAAAAAAAAGAGCAATCCACACATTTACAGTAAAATTAGAATAGGAAGAGAATTCCTTAATCTGATATAGAATATCAACAAAAAACTTACAACAAAATAATATTCAATGGGGAAACATTAGAAGCTCCATTTAAATCCCTTGTAAAATCACCACTTCACTTTAATATTGAACTGGAGATTTTAGGCAGTGCAGTAAGACAAATTAATTAATTAAAACTTTTAAAATGTGAACAAATCAGAAAGAAAAAAATAAGACATCACTGATGATATGATTGTCTCATAAAAAAATGTAGGAAAATCTATAAACTATTAGTACCAATAATGGTTCAGCTAGATTTCTAGATGCAAGACCAATGTACAAAATCAGCAGTGTATCTTCATATCCTCCATAAAATGTAGCAAATGTATCTACAGGTAAATATAACAAAAGAAGTACAATATCTTTATGAAGACAATCACAAAATTCTATTGAAGGACCTAAAAGAAGAGTTAAATACACTGAGAAAAAGTATGTACAAAGATTGAAAGATTTAATATTAAAAGGATGGCAAGTTTCTAATTAATTTATAAAGTAAATTTAATTTCACAAGACTTCATAAAATGACCTAAATGTCATACAAAAGTAAAAAGCACTAAGGATGGACTAAAATAATTTTATAGAAAGGGATGAAGAATAAGACTCAGGAGGAGGAGAAGGAGAATAAAAAGCAGAGACATAACCCCCCGGGAGTAAATTTTGATATAATCATACAAAATAAGGCAGTGTTATTGACATGGGGAGAGACAAAGAGATCAATGGAAGAGAACAGAGTACCGAAAGACAGAGCCATCTCTATGTAGGAACTTCGTGTAAAGTGGAGTGGCCTTACAGATGCATGAGGGAAAGTTGGGCTGGTCAGTAAGTGGTGCTATGACATCAGGCTAATTCACAGAGGTAGGAATGTCAGACTCCTACTTAATGCCATACACAAAAACAAACTTCAGATGGATCGAACCTCAAGTGTAAAGATCAAAACTTCAAAAATGTCAAGAAAGAATACAGGACAATATTATATGACTTCAAGTGAGAGGTATTACTTAAACAACAACAAAAAATAGAAAAATAAAAGAAAATGGTGATAAATTTGACTTCGTTAAATTAAAAAGCTCTGCATGACAAAATATACCGTAAATAGAGCAAAAAATAAAATAAAACAAAAAAACCCCAGTCTGAGAAAAGATATTTTCTATCTATATAAGTACAAGAGGAATAGTATTCACAATACATAAAGTCTTCTATAAATCAATAAGGGAAAGAAAAATAACCTTTTAGAAAATGGATACCGGATATATTTTTTAAAGATTTTATTTATTTATTTATTTATTTAACAGAGAGAGAGAGATTGCAAGTAGGCAGAGAGGCAGGCAGAGAAAGAGGAGGAAGCAGGCTTCCTGCTGAGCAGAGAGCATGATGTGGGGCTCGATCCCCAGACCCTGAGATCATGACCTGAGCCGAAGGCAGAGGCTTTAACCCACTGAGCCACCCAGGTGCCCCTGGACACAGGATATTAAAAAGCAGCTCACAGAAGGGGAAACTGGAGTATTTCATGCATATATGAAAATACACTTAACTTCGTTGTTATATAGGGAATACAAATTAAAGTAATATGAGAAACCATTTCATCTTCAAGAGATAAGAAAGATAAGTCTGATATTACCAAATGTTGGTAAAAATGCAGGGAAACAAGACTCAGGTAATTTTAGCAGTAAGATAAATTGGCACAACCACTTTGAAAAACAATATTTCATTAATTAGTATGCATGGACACTCATGTATCCTAAAATTCTATCTCTACTTATACATCTTAGAGAAATTCTCACACATGTGCACAAGGGGTCATATGTCAAGATTTTCATGGCAGCACTGTTTACAACACTGAAAAAGTAAAAATTCCAGTCGTTGAAAGAACTGCTTCTTGGAGACAGGGGGAGTTTACAAGACCACCCCCCAAAGATACTGGCATTGCTCAGGTACCACTTACTGGAGCTGCAGGAGGCCGTGGGTTTGGCAGAGGAGTGCCAGCTGGCTGTCCAACTCTCCAAGTTCCTGCTGGATTAGCAGGTCTTGTCTAAGGGGTTGGGGGGTCATCCCACCAGGTAATGACTCCAGAAGGAAAAGGCACTGGAGCAGCTGCTGTAGTTGTTACTACTGTCAGCACTGCTGGAGCCTCAACTCAATACCCACCAGTAGGAGGTACCCCACTCACTCCTGTGGGTTGGGTAACACCACCTCCAGGCATTATGGCTCCTCCACCTGGTATGAGATCACCCATGGGCCCACCAACTGGGCTTCCCCTGCTTGAAGGACGCCAATAGGCATGCCCTTCCAGGAATGAGACCCCTTCCACCAGGAATTAGAGGTCCACCTCCTCAGGAATGCATCCCTAAGACCCTAGAATATTGTTGATCCATGTAAGTCACTTTTTCCCCCTACAATGTGTCTTGTGAAACTGTGTAGAGTGTTTATGAGCTTTTGTTCCCTCTTTGCTGAACTAATATTAGCTGATAAACGCACAGAGCCATTTAAAAAACCCAAGTTGTTTGTTTTGTGTAATGAGGAAAGGTGTTTTTGAAATCTTTGGATTTGTGATGGGGTGAATTCCTATTTTAGGATGAAGCTGAAGAGGAGCCATTATTCATCAAACTGCCAAAGAAAATTCCCCAGTGGCTGGGCCACTTCACCAGGTCAGTGATCCTGAAACTACACCTACCCAGAGCTTAGTGCTCAATTAGAATTATGTTCAAATTGCGTTAGATTTAATAAAAAAGTGGAGAAAAAGGAAGTTCAAAGACTTTAACAATGAACAATCTATTCTTTTATCGTACAGGAACTTCTGAATTGGTGTGGAACTTTTCGAGGATGCTACAGGAGTGATTTAAATGTAATTTCCTGGAGTCTTAATTGCTAATTATTTTAACTAAGAGTTCTAAATTAAACTTTCTCTGTTTTGAAGGCTTTAAGGAGTTTAAAGCAATTGCTGTCATTGGGAATGTGTTTAGTATCTGTTCTCAGAAGTGGAATCTAATCAGCCACGTAAGCACGGTGACCTCAGAAATACAGCCAGAAGCAACAGCCTTAATTACACTGAGAACTCAGTGCCCACTTGGGTGAGATACCTAGCCTTTGACTGGTGGAAAGTTTTAGAACTTCAAGTTCTGTGGATTCAAAAAATCACCCTAAAACTCTTTTTTTTTTGAGAGGATGATCTGGTCTATAAATCAACCCTTAATTTAAAAAAAAATGAGATTGGTAATTTGGAGCTGAGAGTCACACATTTTTTTTTTTGCCTGATCATATCCTAAATACCATTCTTTCAATTAGTTATGCCTCTTCTTTGCCAATTCCATAGATATGTTATATATATATATGTGTATATATATATATATATATAAAATATACCCACATATACATACATACATATAAAGTATATTATATATGTAAATAAAACACTTATGGAACTAGAGGGTATTGGGTTAATTATGCTAAGCAAAATAACTCAGGCAGAGAGAGGCAAATACCTTATCATTTCACTCACATGTGGAATTTAAGAAACAAAACAGATGAACATAGGGGAAGGGAAGGAAAAATAAAGTAAGGTAAAAGCAGAGAGTTAGGGCGCCTGGGTGGCTCAGTGGGTTGGAGCCTCTGCCTTTGGCTCAGGTCATGATCCCAGGATCCTGGGATCGAGGCCCGCATTGGGCTCTCTGCTTAGCAGAGAGCCTGCCTCCTCCTCTCTCTCTGCCTACTTGTGATCTCTCTCTCTCTGTCAAAAAAAAAAAAAAAAAAAAAGCAGAGAGACTCCTAACTATAGAGAAGAAAACTAAGTTGCTGGAGAGGAGGGGGGGGGGGGGAATGGGTTAAGTGGGTAATGGGCATTAAGGAGGGCACTTGATGTAATGAGCACTGTTATACACAACTGGTGAATCACTAAATCCTACCCCTGAAACTAGTAATATACTATACGTTAACTAAATTGAATTTAAATAAAAATTTTAATTAATTAATTACTTATTTATTAAAGTACTCACTGCCTACCAAGTGAGTAGCCACACTTAAAATATAAGCATTTCAATACTTAAGACAACATAGCTCAATCAAATGTTTTCAGAAGGTGGATATCTAACCCTTTCTGCCAGTTTTAAAGTGTCCTGCTACAATTTTATATTCCCATATTCAGGATCCCATGGAATTTTATAATAAAACATCTGAGTTATTAGAACAAGAGGTTGAGCAGAATTTTAATTTTTGCTCTGAGTTGTAGCAAGTCCCAAATCTGTGCAGGAAAAATACCAGGTACCTAGAATTCTGAATGCAAGGAATCAACAGTTGCTGGGACCAAACAAATTTTTGCAGAAAATAAGCCTTATAAATACAACGCCCCGCACTCCCAATCAATAGAAAAGGACATCCGTGGGGAGGGAAAGAGTTGCCTTTCGGAAACTCAGTGCTCCTGAAGATGGCGGGACCGCAATTACATTTTATTTCCCAGCTGGACTTCTGCTTAGCCAGTAGGCTTGCTGCCTGCCCCTGCACTGCTGAAAAGAAGGAAAAGGCAATTTGGGAAGGAAGTGACAGAACTCCCAGGTGAAGGGAAGCCTGGGGCTAAGACACACACCCTACTTTTCCCTAATTCAACATTTCCTGGTTCTAAGAGTTGTCTGGAAAAAGTAGATGAGATGGAGGCTGTAGGCTTGCCAGACCTGTTGTACTATAAGGGATGAAAGGACTGGATCATGGCCAGTCTAATGGGCATCTGCCAGAAATCACAGAGCCCCCTTCAAGTCTCATGGGGAAATCTACCAGGGTAGTTCACTGATTTTTAATAGTGAGGCACATTGGAACTAACCACGCATTCTCATGGAACCCATAGGCAACAAGGCAGTCTTGGCCAAACTGGTATGAAATGCCACCTCCCCAGTCAGGTGACATGGCATTTTTCCTCTCCCAAACATGATCCCCTCTCCTTTTCTTTTTTTTTTTTTTTTTAAAGGTTTTATTTATTTATTTGACACAGAGAGATCAGATCACAAGGAGGCAGAGAGGCAGGCAGAGAGAGAGAGAGGAGGAAGCAGGCTCCCCGCTGAGCAGAGAGCCCGATGTGGGCCTCGATCCCAGGACCCTGAGATCATGACCTGAGCTGAAGGCAGAGGCTTTAACCCACTGAGCCACCCAGGCGCCCCCCCTCTCCTTTTCTATGACTACACTATCCTAGTTTAATTTCTGTCTTGCTCACCATGCCAACAGATTTCTAATTGGTTTCTATGCATCTAGGTAAGTTGTTCCATACGTCATTCTCCAAAGAGTGACTAAAATGATTTTTTAAGGAAGGCAAATCTAATCAAGTCACTTCCCAGATGAAAATTCTTTGATGGTGCCTCATGTTACCATTAGGATAATTCAGACTCCTTAATTTAGCTTTCCTGGTCTCCCCAGCCTCATCTCTTGGCCATGGTGAACTTCTTTCACTGTCTCCATATTGCTGAAGTATTCTCTTTTACTTCTCGGCTTTCATAGTACCTTCTACTCTGCCAGAAGACAGTTCCTCCCTCAGACAATGTACCCTGCTTTGGGCCTGCTAAATCTCACCTGACCTTCACTTGTCAGATGAAATGTTACTTCCCCACAATACACCTGACCATTAATTCCTGTATCATTTGTTGCTCCCTGCAAGGTGGAGTTGAAAACCTGCCGGTCTTATTCGCCAGCCTATCCTGTCCCAGAGTATATACTCAATAGATACTTGCTGAAACAAATAAGAGTTAATTAGGGACCATTTAATCCTCAGGCACTAAAAAGAAAAAGTCAGTTACCTTAATCAGATCAAGCCTGGGCCTTCTGCCCACGCCATATTAACATCTGACTCACAGCAGATGTTAACATTGTATCAAGGTATCAACAAGAGAATACTGAATATAATCCATCATTTTTTTAGACAAGCAAAAGCAAAAAACTTGATTTTTTTAACAGAGAAACTTATCCTGATAGTCGTGCATCATATACCTTTTCTCAAATTCAAACTGTACAAGTTGCGTTATTGTTTATTTCCAGCCTTTTCTTTATCTGCCAACAGCAAACTCATCTGCTTGTTCTCAAAATTTTAGACTGTGAATGCAGGGAAAACAGGCATTTTATAAAATATTCATATCTAAATTTAGAGGCCAGCCTATTATCTTTCTATGTAGATTTCTCCAGTTTAGCAACCCCTTTCCTCAGGCCATCCAGGTCTCTCCTAACCAATAACTTCATATGACTGTTTTCCTTTAAACTCTCCAGAAACATTCATGTTTAAAACAAAAAGTCAGGTTAGGTGTTTTGGTTACTCCATTAGCTGGCTAGGGCTGCTGTTGACAAAGCACCACAAACTGGGTGGCTTAAACAACAGAAATTTCTTGTCTCGGTTATGGAAGCTGAAAGTCTGAGATCAAGTTCAGCATCTTAGATTTCTTTGGCCTGCAGAAACATCGCCCTGACCTCTGCCTTCATCTTCATATGGTGTGCTTCCTGCATATGTGTCTGTGTCCGAATTTCTTTACTTATTAAGATACCCAGTCATATTGGATTAGGAGCATACCCTACTCTGGTCTGACATCTTTTTCTTCTTCTTCTCCTTTTTTTAAATAAAGATCTTATTTATTTATTTGAGAACAGGAATGGGAGGGAGTGGGAGAGGGAGAGTCAGGCTCCCCACTGAGCAGGGAGCCAGACTTGGGGGTCCATCCCAGGAGCCTGGGATCATGAACTGAGCCAAAGGCAGACACTTAACTGACTGAACCACCCAGGCGTCTCTGACCTCTTCTTAACTAATGACATCTACAATGATCCTATTTACAAATAAGGGCATATTCTGAGGTCCTGTGGTTTACGGTTTCAACATACGAGTTTCAGAGGGACATAATTCAACCTATAACAGTTTCAAATAACTATTTTTTAAGTGAAAAATAGAATTTACTGAAAAGGGGACAGTTCTGAAAAGTTTCAGTGATTGGAACTGCTTGACTCTATCCAAAGCACTGCAGCTGGGAAGACTGGACTCTCTTTCTTCCATCTTTGGACAACTCAACTCAAGATTCAAAATCCTAGGAAAGTGCAATTGGTCAGCCTTAGGTCATATGCCCACTGCTTGGCGGCATGGGATGGTGAAATGGTGATGAGAGGCAGTTTTGGCAGGAGGAGTCTCTTTGGTTTCGGTAGCAGGAAGGCAGGCAGTTGGGACTTGCTATTCTGCCCATAAAAGAGGGGTGAAGTTAATTCCTCTAAAGAAATCTGAGACCTGGGAATTTCAGAGGGGGAAAATGGATGCTAGGTAGCTAAAAAGAAAGAAGAAGAAGAAAAAAAAAAGCCTCCTTGTTTTTTGTTTTTTTTTTTTTTTCCAAAAAGAGAAAGTAAACTCAGGAGGAATAGTTTCTTTCTGGTGTGAATGTTAGAACCAGTAATAATCAAGTATGGAGATATTTCTAGGTAAATATGAGTTGAAGTTTTGGGAAGCATTTTGATCATACTACATGATGACTTTTTTTTTCTGATGATGTCCCTTTAGTGTAGGTTCTTTTCTATTAGAATAGGCCATCTTTAATGGGGCTCAGTATATGTCCATCTTTTGTGATAAAGATTTCCTGGAAAGGGAGAGACAGACATTAGGCTTTTGCAATTCTTTTGATTTTTGCTCTTTCATACTCATCATTGGACCTAGAGGGGCTCCTGTGTGCTTACATATAAGAAGCAGAACCAATGCTCGGTAAAATGCAATCTGATTGCCTTCCAGGCCCAGTGACCCAAGGTCTTTATCTACTGTGCCTGCTAACCTACTCACACCCTTCTCCCTGAAAGTGAAGGCTCTAGCTCATCTTCTTAAAATAGCAGTGAAATTCAGAGTATGGACTTGAGATTCCCTTGGTTCCATGGGATGGACCAAGCTGAGTAACACATTTCCTCTGAACCTCGACACCCTCTAGTGTGAAATGGCAATGATACCTCACGGGGGATAATACGCTCACAGGGTTTGTGTGAGATTAAGGGCAGACATATTTGCCAAGTGCAACTCAATCAACCTGGGAATGTGCATTTCTGTGGTGACAAGTCAGGTTGCGTTAACATTTATCATCAGATTTTGCTGGCCAGTTACTTTCATCTTCAAAACCACAGTATCTCACACCTTGCTTTCTCTCCTCCAGAAATCCTTCCAAGTGTTTCTAGAATTCCCAGGGCAACCTCTCATGGCCCCGCAACACCTGCCAGCTTCTTCTCCAAGGACATCTTGTTTTTCTGTTTTTTTATTTTTTTTTAAGATTTTATTTATTTATTTGACAGAGAGATCACAAGTAGGCAGAGAGGCAGGCAGAGAAAGAGGAGGAAGCAGGCTCTCCGCTGAGCAGAGAGCCCGATGTGGGGCTCGATCCCAGGACCCTGGGATCATGACCTGAGCCAAAGGCAGAGGCTTAACTCACTGAGCCACCCAGGTGCCCAGGAGATCTTGTTGATAACATTTGTCTGTCAGCTTTTCAAGGAAAACATCTCTCCTCTGCCGCTTTTGCTATAAAGACATTGCTTCTACTCTCTACATATGCACTGTCAGTCTGATCCTTAGATTCCTTGGACTTCTTGAATCTAGCTAAAAATGCTAAACACTCTCCAGGGGACACTGGATTTGAAAAGTGAATTCAAATATGTGAGTTATAGCCTCCTGTACTGCTATGTTGACCATGTAATGAACACTTGTGGTTGCTTGACAGATCGCTGGAGGAGCACCATCACCACCTGTAGCTCCCCAAAATGTGACTTGGCAAGATTGGAAGGTTTTATTGGATTAGCTCAAGGATCAGTAAATTCGAAAATTTACTTAGGAGATTAAATGATCTTTTATTGTGACTGCTCTTACCTTTCCACTCAAATCTTCTCTAATAAAATTTCACAGCTAGTGAAAGTAGCGAGGAAGATTATAGTTTTGAGAGTTTTGGAACTGTGTTCACATTAGACATTCACTATACATATCAAACCTCAAAACTTGGTAAATAACAGTGAATGATTTCATGAGGCTCCTGACTTTGCCCCAACTGAAAATCCATAGTCTCTTTCCTTCTTTGTGCTTTCCGCAAGTGCCTGATGTGCCCATTCGTGGCCTTTCTGCTCCTTCCCCTCACACTACCATGGCCCTATCTGCTTCTTTAGGCTACCCTCCCTATGTACATTCCTCTGCCCTATACATTTCACTCCTCCTCTTGTCTACTGATAGGTCATTTTATCTGATAATCTTTGTTAGGAGGACATAAGATGCACCAGGCTAATACTAGAAGCTCTACCCATTCTTTTTAATTTTTATTTGAAAATCTAACATTCTCCCACTTCCCAAGCTTCCCTCATTCACCTACCACTTTCACAATTTTGTCCTATCTAAGTAACCCTTGCACTATATTTTTCTTTGAAACAACTCTCATTCTCAACTTAAATGCATATTTTAGCTTTTATCCTCAGCAATAATTCCCATGAAAAAAATGGATTTGACCCATAAGTTATATAATTTCTAGTGCACATTAAAATAACAACTGTTAAAAAAAGATCCTTTGTATATAACCTACAATCATGCAGCGCTGGTAGTCCCCTCCTCAGTCTGTATCAGTGCTATCCAGCAGAAATTTGTGATGGCGGAAACGTTCCATATTGTTACTGTTCAGTGTGATAGCCACTAGCTGCATGTGGGTACTGAACACCTGAAATGGGGCTAGTGCAACTGATGAACTGAATTTTAAAGTTTATTTAATCAATGTATATTTAAATAGCCACATGTGGTTAGTGGTTGCTATACTGGAAAACATGGGTCCACATGGAGATGATTGGATTAAATTCTCTCTGTTTTCTTCCAGCTCTAAAATTAAAAAAATGGAAGGATTTCCACAAGTAAGAATATCCATATAGACAGAAGAAGGGAAGGACACTGGGACTAAAACTTTTGGGTAAGAGGAACTTTGTCAATATGGCTAGCAAATATCACAGCACTTGATAAAAAAAAATTATCAAGGAGTGATAGCTTTCATCAGCTCTCAAGTCACCTCATCAAGATGGTGGCCTTGATGAAAGAAACATAAGATTAAGGGACCCTGATTAATTAAAGTTGGAGTTTTTTTAGTTCCCTCATCACAACAATTTATCCAGAGCTCACTCTGTGCAGAGCAGTTTATGAGAAAGTGATGCAGGGGCCCCTGGATGGCTCTGTTGGTTAAGCTGTTGCCTTTGGCCCAGGTCATGATCCCAGGGTCCTGGGATCAAGCCCTGCATCCGGCTCCTAGCTCATCAAGAAGCCTGTTTCTCCCTCTCTTCCCCACTCGTGCTCTTTATTTCCATCTCTCTTAAATAAATAAAATAAAATAAAAATAAATAAATAAATAAAATAAAATAAAATCTTAAAAAAGAGAGAGAGAAAGTGATGCAGGACCCAGGAGCATAATCCCTGGTGTGTGGTGAGGGCCTTCCAGTCAGTGACACACTTTAATGAAAGCTGTAGTTTGTACAGCTTAGAAAACTTTCAAGCGAGGTTTTTTTCACCAACTTACTTTCAACTTGAACAAACACAAGAGCACTTGTAAAGAGAAATTCTCCTCCAAAGTGCACTCTTCTGGTGATTACCAGCAGGTCCACTGGCAGCAGCTGGATTGAGAGTCTGAATCAGCCTGGCTGATTACCTTAATCACCTTAATCATAGAATCTACTCTCCCTGGAATGGTCTCAACATGGAGAGTGGCAGAACAGCCTCTCTAAGCTAAAAACTCCTCGTTAGAACATATTCTGATGCATTTAATGAAGAGCTTATAATTTATATTAGGGACAAGATAATTTCGAGGCTTCATCCATCTTTTGCTATTCTTTTGTTAGTGATGGAGAGTTTTCCAAAAATGTCTTGCTTTGAATACTGGACACATCCTTGAGAAGAGCTGCTGATGTCCCAAGGTGAGCGTCTCTTCCCTGACTGCTCATTAGCCGTTTAAAGCAGTACATGGGGACTTTTTCTTCTCTAGTCCTGCATTTTGAAGCCTCATTCATGCACACATATTTGGGAATGGGGAGTGGAGCTTGATGCCCACTCCCAGAATAAGAACATTCCTCGTCATGAATCCTTCTAAGTGGGTCACTCAAAAGACATTGAACTCCACTGGGATCAGACTACCTGAATATTCAAAACTGTGCCATATTTATTTTTTTAATGGTACATCAGCACATAAGGAACAGCAATTCTAAAACAATATGATGCATTCATGCCTGTAACAATATCATTGGAATTTTTCATGATAAATGAAAATGGATATTTTCATGATAATACTGGTTGAGTTTGTGAGAGTAAGCCATTAGGAGCTGTTTAACTCCTCCTAGCATTGACTTTTGGAAAAAGTCACCACAGAAATATAGTGACAGAGCTAGGCTGTATTGTCCAAACAGCTAGATTTCTAATAGGCATGGCTAATATTACTAATTGCTTATAATAAATGACCTCTTTGCTGATAATATTATTTCATAATAATATCAACTGAACTTTAATTACTAGTATTCAGACAAAATTTTAAAGAATATTATAAACTAAATTATAAAATAAACAATATTTTAGTTATAGCTAGGGCTAATTTACTATACATACCAGAAAAATTAATGGCCCATAATCATTAAGAACATTAATCCTAGAGTCAGGAAGACCTGACTCTGAATTCTGGTGTTTCAGTTCCTTCTTCCATAACCTTAGGTAAGTTCCTAAAACTGTGCTTTTTCAGTTTCCTTCCACAAATGGGGATAATAATCTATAACCCATAACATTTTCTGTGAGAATTAAATAAATACATTTAAAGTGATTAGGATAGTCTCTAGCATAAAGTAAAAACCAAATAAATGATTTAACTAATTAGCAGTGGTATTATGCTTTTTAAATCAGTCCGTGGGGCACCTGAGTACCTCAGTCAGTTGAGTGTCTGCCTTCAGCTCAGGTCATGATCCCAGGGTCCTGGGATTGAGCCCCAAGTCCTGCGTCAGGCTTGTACGGCAGGGAGTCTGCTTGTCCCTCTCCCTCTGCGCCTCCCCCCACCAACCCCCGGCCCGTGCTTGCATGCATGCGTGCGCGCTCTCTCTCTCTCTCAAATTAAATAAATAAATAAATAAATAAATAAATAAATAAATAAATAAATAAATAAATAAAATCTTTAAATGAGTCCTTGGGAATATCTATTATCCAAAATTGGTTCTAATTTTTAAATTTTAGGCCATTTAATTTTCATAACTAAACACATTTATTTAGAACAAAATACTTACAGTGAGCACTTACACAGCACTTACTACTTATCTGCCAACTACTCTGTGCCTTTCACATACTTCACTCATTTAATCATCACAACAACCCAATGATGTAGGTACTCTGATCTTCTCTATTTTACACATGAGAAAACTGAAGCACAGAAAGGATAAATAACTTACTTAAGATTACCCAGATAGGGTGTCTGGGTGGCTCAGTGGGTTAAAGCCTCTGCCTTCGGCTCAGGTCATGATCTCAGGGTGCTGGGATCAAGGCCCGCATCGGGCTCCCTGCTCGGCGGGGAGTCTGCTTCCTCCTCTTTCTCTGCCTGCCTCTCTGCCTACTTGTGATCTCTCCCTCTCTGTCAAATAAATAAATAAAATCTTAAAAAAAAAAAAAGATTAGCCAGATAGTCTTAACAGAGCCACAATAGGAACCAGGCAGCGAGGCTCCAGGATTCCCACTTTTACACACTTGTCTAAATATACCGTCTTTTAGGGCCAGAAACAAAGGTTGATTTATGATTATAATTATATTATGACATATAAATTATATAATATTTAAACATATACATAATTATAATACATTATAATTTAAACAAAACATGTTAATTGTTAAAAAAATTTAAAACCTATATAAATCAATAATGAAATCTTTAGTGCTCCCTCAACAGGGTTACCACAGCATAATTTGCTCCTCTCAGGCCCTTTGAATGGGTGTTCTTATTTAGTAGACATTCCACATTTGAGATTTAAAATTCAACTTTTTCTAAAAGTTTTCTAGAACAAATTGAAGTTTGCTTCCTATGAAGAAGTTCTATTTCTTTCCAATATTTAAGCTTTTATAGAGTAAGAAAAATCTTGCTTGTTAGTAAAAGTCATCCTGAAAAGAAAACCAGCATCTAGTGCTAGGAACATGAAGGGAGAGTGGAAAGTATGAGAAATTACAGTTGTTCAATTGAAAATTAAAATTTTATTTATTTTTTTAGGGGTGGGATGGGCAGAGGGAGAAGGAGAGAGAGAATCGTAAGTAGGCTCCATGCCTAGTGCAGAGCCCCACATGGGGTTTGATCTCACAACCCTGAGATCATGACCTGAGCTGAAATCAAGAGTTGGACACTTAACTGACTGAGCCACCCAAGAGCCCCTGAAAATTAAAACTTTAAGCTAGCAAAAAATGGACAAGGAAATCTGGCAGTGACCTGACTCTGTGATAGAAATGGGTCTAAGAATCCCCCACACTATGTATATACATCAGAGTAATGAGTTCTAGGTGCTATAAAAACTGAATTTGGGGGAAAGTATACGCCATTGTAATATTTAAAAATGTGGGAACTTCCAAAGTATATATTCTGGAAGTAACGGATCTTGTGGGTCAATATATTTTAAAATATATCATTAGGATCATAATACAACAAATAATCTGTACATATTTTAAATTTTATTTAAATAATGTCATATAATGTATTTCCCTGTTTTATTAAATCTTTGACAAGCTTATTGTAACAATTCCTCTTGTAAAAATTATAGTATTTCTGTTTTTCATTATTACAAATAATTCTATGAGAATTACCCTTGTGCATGAATCATTTCACATCACTTATTGCTTAGAATAGTATTCTAGTTGTTTAACTACTGAGTGGAAAGCTCTGAACTTCAGTGCCTATTAGCAAATAACTTTTCACAAAAATTATGCCCATTAATACTTTTGCTAGACATAAAATAGTTTGTCTTTATCACTGCACCTTTGCCAATCTTAAATATTCTCAAGTAATTATATTACATTTTTTAATTTGAAAATTATTATAAATGGAATTGGCCATTGAACCTCTTCATAAGTAGTTTTCTTCTAAGGATTATCTGCTTATGTCTGTATTTTAGTTAGGATGTTAATAATATTTCTTAGTAATCTGTTTTAGTTCTTTCTATACTATAGATATAGACATTTTAACTTTGGGAAATATTCTTCTGAACCTGTCATTTGCAATTTAAGTTTATTTATGACTTTTCATATGTTTCAAAATCAAGATATATAGTCTTTATTCATAAATATCATAAGCAAATATTATATTTGATTAATCTGCAGATATTAATTTATTTTAATATATTTGTTTAAATAACTTATTTAATAAATTTAAAATAAATTTAATTTGATATTTACTAGTCACAATAATAAGAGAACAGGCATCATCTTCTAGACTATCATTACCAGAAATCGACATCAAGGTACTAAAGGAAGAACACACGGAGTTCATAAAAGTGGTCAGAAGTTATTATTGTAACAAATCCAGCATATTATGCAAAAGACATATATACTTTTCTTCCCATCACCATTCTTACAAATACCTTATCATTTCTTTCTTTTTCTGTTGCATTCATATTCAAACTGCCTTAAAAATCTTTTGTATCTACAATGGAACATTAGTCAACCTTAAAAAAAGAAAAACCTGCATTTGTGACAATATGAATGGAACCTAAGGGTATTATGCTAAGTGGAATAAGCCAGACAAAGGCAAATACTATATAGTATCATTTATATGTAGAATTAAAAAAATGTCCAACACATAGAAACAGGAGATAGTATAGTATCTCCTAGGGGCAAGGGGATGGGAAAAATAGGGATATATTGGTAGAAGGGTACACACTTTCAGCTATAAGATGAATGAACTGAGAATCTGATGTTAAACATGATTATAGTTGATAACACTTGTATATTTGTATATACAATATGTACATATTGTATATACAATATATGTTGTATTGTGTATACAATTGTATTGTATATTCAATATATATGTATTGTATAATTGAAATTTGCTAAGAGTAGAACTAAATGTTCTCTCAAAACAAAAGAGAGAGAGAGAGAGAGAGAAATATGTGAGGTGATGGATGTGTTAAGTAATTACATGGGGGGAGTCCTTTCATGATGTATGTGTATATCAAATCATCACAATGTAAACTTTAAATATCTTACAATTTTATATGTCAATTATACCTCGATAAAGCTGAAATTGAAAAAAAAAAGATAAGTAAGTTCTGGGGATCCAATGTACAGCATGAGGGTTACAGTTAACAATAGTGTATTATATAATTGAAAGTTGTGAAGAGACTAGATCTTAAAAGTTCTTGTCACAAAAAAGAAATTATAATTATGTGAGGTGATAGAGGTTTTAACTAATATACTTGGTAATCATTTCTTAATACATAAGTGTATCAAATCAACACATCGACTTAAACTTCAGTAAAGCTGAAAAAATCTTTTCTAGAATATGTCTATATTAGATTGTAATATTGGAACTTCAATATTCTACCTTCTCTGTCATTTCATTTCTTCTGTACTGTTTGTGTTAGAAGAAAATACAAGGCGGGGGTGGGGGGAGGACTTCAATTTTTCCATTGCATTTGAAAAGCAAATTAAGTATCCCGAGGGCTCTCCACTGTGGGACAGGATTGGGCTATTGTTAGCATAGTGCATGTCGCTCTATACATGAACCTTGCATACATAATTCCCCCACGTGCTTAGAGAATAAGAACTTTTGACATGGAAAGGTCTATAGAGACTGCTCATTATTTTGTTTCTGTTTGAAAATTAGGTAACGGTCCTAACCGAAAGAAGATAGCATTTTGAAAAAACAAAATAACTCAATTTCAGCAGGGCATGATCCAGATCAGCTGGAAAGAGAGAATGGTAGTCTTGACAAATAGGATCTTTGAACAATCAGATGAGCACTGTGTCCCACCAGAGCTGGCCAGATGGTGATAGATGTTGGTAAGAGTGGTTACCATCTTGTTCTACTCTCGTCCAACCTTCAAATCCCAACTCAAACTGTACGCCCTTTTCTGTTCCCCTCTCTGCTCAGCTGCTACCGGTACACTTAGGCAAGGGAAACTGGGTGGTAAGCTCCTTAGCAGAAAAGTGCAAATGACACTTGTATCATTCCCTTGTTTTAGGTGTGACTCCAAGTACTTCCTTCAACTTTTCCTTCAGATTCCTTCAACTTGCTTTCATGAAGGCCCAAGATGGATATACTAATATCTCTTCCTAATGGGGAAAATTGGGCTGGTTAAAATAATACTGCAGGTTAAATCCTATTTCTTTGAGATACTTTGTTTTGCATTTGTTCAAAGCTTTATTTTTTTTTTAAGATTTTATTTATTTGAGAAAGAGAGAGAGAGAGAGAATGAAAGAGAGAGCATGAGAGGGGGAGGGTCAGAAGGAGAAGCAGACTCCCCACAGATCAGGGAGCCAGATGTGGGACTCGATTCCAGGACTCCAGGATCATGACCTGAGCCGAAGGCAGTTGCTTAACCCACTGAGCCACCCAGGCGCCCCTTGTTCAAAGCTTTAAAGGAGCATTTTCAATGTTGATTCACTTGGTGCCTAGCAAGAAGAACCTGGCAGTGTTGGGGCCCTTGGCTCAGTTGGTTAAGTATCTGACTCTTGATTTTGGCTCAGGTCATGATCTCAGGGTTATGCAGGCTCCTCCCTCAGCAGGGAGTCTGCCTGAGAGTCACTCTCCTTCTCTTCCTCTGCTCTTCCCTCCACTGTCTCCCTCTATCCCGAAATAAATAAATAAATACAATCTTTAAATTTTTTTAAAAAAAGTATACCTGGCAGTATCAGTATGGTATAATATTCATTTCCTCATCCAGATTTTGACCTACTATAGTCCTTTTATACTGGGATAGGGCTAAAGAGACAGAAATTCAGCTTAAAAAAAGTACGTCAGTAGCTGGTGTCCAGGACCTCACTCTCATGTTCAGTCTCTGGCTGGGCCCCAATGTGGTGATTTTGCCTACAGAGCCATTCTCATGCTCTGCAGATTTGTCTTCTCTGATTACATCTATTTTCTCAAGCCAATCAGTGGTTGGCAGGGACCTACTCCCACTGTTTTACCAGTTTCCCAGGGAAAATCATTCATTAAGTAGCCACCACTAGCCTAACGTACTATTGCCATCAGGAACCAAAACAGAAAGATAGTCTAAAAGACAACTCATTAAACACTCACTTCTTCCATAAAGCCTCTCTCATGGCATCGCCAGCTATGGGCTATCCCTTAACACATTTCCCAAACTGCCAGATCATAACCATCATTTGGGGCACTCTCTTGAAAAAAACAAACAAACGAAAAAAAACCAGATTGATACACCCCACCCCTGGACAACAGCGTTTCAGTGGGTTTGCAGTGGGGCCCAGGAATTTATATTTCAAAAAGCCCCAAAACACATTAAACATGTTGTATTAAAAAACCATCCCAGGTTGGGTCTTATGATCAGGCAATGGGAAAGTATCTTAATTATTGCTTCACATCTTCTGCCTTAAGGATCTGATGGTTTAATTACATCTTAAATCTTCTGGCTGAAGTGTGCCTTGTGGAGAGATTTCAAAGAAACAAGAAGGGCAGCTGGATTTTTTAAAAGGTGGTCATAGGGACTGGAGTGTGAAAAGATAATTAAGGAGGAGAGACAGGAAAAGTGCTTCACGAAAGAAAAAGGGAGAGAGTGGGAGCGAGTGGGGAGATGGAGCACTCTAACATCCAGGCAGCGTGATAATGACCTCCTTATTGGTCTTCCAGCCTCAGCCTCTGTACCCTCAAATCCCTCACAGCTGTCACAGTCATCTTCCTCTGGCCTCTCTTTGATTGCATTATTTCCCCTCTCAGAGTCCTGTACCAATGCCCAATTACCTCTTAAGCCAAATTAGCACTCTTATTCACAGGTGTCAAGGCCCTTCACCCCCTGGTTTCCTGTAACTAAGGGCCATCCTCACCCCCCACTCACTGCTGCTCACTTTCCTTTCTGGCTCCCAGGCTCTGTTTACCAGTCCTTGGATGAAACTTGTCAGCTTGCTCTTGGCAGAGCCCCATCTTGGCCTCCATTTCCCCTCCTTCCCAGGAGGCTATTGCCTTTCTTTCTTGAAGATACTATTCAAAAGTAACTTTTTCATTGTTAGAGTTTCCCTTCTCTTGTTCTGGACCAAGATGGCCTTGGTGAAGCTTTAGTTTTCCTGACTCTAGGACCATGATCTCCCTTTCCTTGGAGCACTTACTTTAGAAAACTTGTAATTATAAATTCTTTCTCCGCTCCTTTGAAATAATGTAAATTTTCTCCCAGCTTCCTGCTGGTTTTACAACTCAGGATATGTCTTTCTAAAGGACCAGGGAACCATGTGTTTGAAATGTAAATATCAAAGGAGGGAGCACCTTTGTCTCCCAGTCTGTGTGTGGGGGTAAGGAGTGAGGGGTAGGAGCCAAACTTTGATGGGCAAATTAACGTAGTTGGCATCATCACAGAGGAAAACATTTGTAAAGTCAGGAATGTGCTCCACAAATTTAATTGATCGACCTTCCACTAATGTCCTCTAGTACTTTTCCACTAGCTCACCCTGACTTTCAGCAAACTCCCAACTCTTCTTTCTGTAGAATTGAGTTGGATCTCTCTCTCCTATTGCAATAGCTTGAATAAACTCTCCCTGGCCTGTTTAACTTTGTCCAGTGTAATTTTTGCTTGACATTACTTTACACCACAAATACAACTGGTTGTATAAATATACAACCAACACATTTCAGAAAAAATAATGAATGCATGTATATCACTGTATATCTAAAATGTAAAGCTTTTGAGGTTGGTGACCAACTCTCTTAGTACTACATTCTTCTGAACACAAGTCTCTGTTAAACCAGAAAAAGGGATAATAGAGTCTCTCTATATGATTGGGCTGTCATCACATGATGACAAAATTATGATAACTTAAACTTAAATGATAACAAAACTTAAATGATAAGTTTTAAAAAATTCTGAAGATACATTAGAACTTTTCTAATAGAAGGCAAAAAAAAAAAAAAAGCCACTCTTTTTTTTAGGGTCTGGGAAAGTTTTCCTAGGTCAGAAAATGCATTTTCTTCACAGAGTTACACAGCTTTGTGATTCTAAAGATAGGGAAATTTGTCTCATATGTGTTTTGGTGCATAGCTGTTGCCCAATTAGTAGAACCCCAGACTCCAGGTGTCTTGTTAGTAGAAAGTATTAAACAGAAACAGAATAAGGATTTTAAAAAAGAAAATCAATACAACATACCTGAACATCTTATATGCAACCCATGAACATAAAATATAAGTGTAGGGTTATAGTGATTGCATTGATTTATCAAGAGTTTCTTCAAATAAACTTGGAGGAGGAATATTACATCAAGTGTGGAAAATGCCATATATGAGTTCTTATAAGACTGCCTTTTGTAATATTGTGTCAAGTTTTAAAAATCTTTCATATCTTAACAATAGTTTTTCTGTTAAATATGTGGGAAAGGAAGCTCAGTTGTTAGATAACTTAAATTAGAACAGTGAAGATCTACAGTGTTTTCTTCCTAAGATTTAACTCCACCTGGGCCACCCTTGTTTTCTCCCAGGAAAGGCAAAGGACCACATTTGCTATTGAGTTGGGAATGAGGGTTCATTAGTTTGTGGGGGACAGATATTTTTCTTGGCAGTGCTGAAACACCTTGGGGATCTCAAGTGCTCTCTGCAGCCAACAGTGGGAAGAAACCATGTTCTCTAAAAACTCCAAAGGGATCCCTGTCCATGTCTTCCCTTTCCTGGGAATGTGAAGAATCAAACTCTACAAAACGTACAACTAATTAATTTGTTTTTAACCTGAGAGCCTTTTTTTTTTCTTGATTGTTTTGTTTTGGTTGGTTGTTTGTTTTTTGTTTGTTTTTGAACAAATAGCACCCCTGGGTTTTCTATAAGTATTATTATTTTGGCTTCTAGGTATTGAACTTATAGGAAAAGACGGTCACATGAATGTAAGAGAATCCTGGGATATTGATTCAGTATCATTTATTTTTCAGGATTTTGGTAAATCTTTAGACCCTGTTCTTAAACTAAAAAAAAAAGAAGAAAAAAAAAAAGAAGGATACTCTAGATTTAAAAAAGCTACTGATGACACCTAACATTTATTTGCATGTGGATGTGAAAGTATACATTGAGAATCACTTCCAAAACAGGGAAGTGCAGGTGGCAAAATTGAACCAATCTGCTAATCTCTTGCATCAGGCCAAGATTACATAATTTTCTGTTATCGTGTAAAATAGTCCTTTAAAATTTGCAGATACTGTTCTACGGCCAAGTTTATTACTCCCCCCGCTTTTTTTTAAATAAATAACCTCTAGTTAAAACTATTTCTGTTCTTTCCATTTCTTACCTAGAAATAGAGATGGGAAATTGATTTTGTGGATGCATTTCATATTTAAAAGCTTAGTGAAAATTAAGTGCATCAAACTATTCATGAATGAGCTTAATATTAGAGATTGCAATTTATCACTTTGGGGGTTTAAAAGATTTTTTTTTCCCTTAAGCTAAAACACTGTTTATATGAAGAGTTGAACTTCAAGTGAGCACACTTTTTATCTAGACATTTTAGGTCCTGTGAAGGGCTGAACTGTGTAAGCAATATTCTAAATTGTTAATGACATCATCTGCTTCCTGCCCCCTACTCCATCTCCCACTGTGTCAGCCCCTCTTAATTCCTTAGTCTCCTCTCCTTTCTCTAACTATTCTATATTGAGTCCACTGAAATCTGACCACTTCAGGTGTGTTTCTAAACCAGTCTTCTATGTTGATCTTCTATGAGAGATGAAGTGTCAAGGTTTGAACTGGGTCTGTAAGAAAGGCTATATTCTGATTTCAAAGGAAAAGAGGGTGTTAATATGGGGGTTCAGTCATAAAACAAACCTTATCCCAGGGAATTAATGTGATCTGGGCAGAGCCACATTTGACTCCTATGCCTACTGTCCCTCATTCCTTGCCAACTATATGTATGCCTTCTATAATACCACACTTCACTTAATATTTTATAAAACTATGTAGGCAATTAACTTAAAGGAATGCAGTGAGGACAAATTATTCCATTTCAAGAAATCTTGATAATTTCTCAGAGAAAATACTTTATAGCAGGATCTCTAGAACTTGAATATTTTTATCTTTGTACTGTTCTTTTCCTTGGAGAGAAGCTACTGATCTGAGGAATTTGAAAGTTTCTGGAGGAGGAGCTTGTAAAATTTGTAGGAGAAATATTTCTGGGATTAAAAAGGTACTAAGACACCAATTTCTTCTTTGAAAGAATTGAGTTATAAATCCAGAGAGTAAACCCAGGTGGTCCTAGGTCCTAGTGGCAGAGATTGGCAATTAGCCAAGAAAGAAGAGATTGCATAACTTTTCTATTGCTGCTGTAACAAATTACCATAAATACAGGGGTTAAAAACAACACAAATTTATTATCTTAGAGTGTTGTAGGTCAGGAGTCCCACATGGGCTAAAATCAAGACTACAATCAAAGGACTATATTCCTTTGTGGATATTCATTTTCCTTTTACAGCTTCTCAAGACCACCTTGGCTCATTGCCCCATTCCTCCATCTTCAAAGCCTGCAATGACAAATCGAATCTGTCTCACACTGCCATCTCTGGTTTTCTGCAGCTTCAAAGAGTTCTATGTTTTAAAGGATTTGTGATTAGATTCTGCTTGCCTGGATAATCTCCCCATCTTGAGGTCCTTTTTCCTCAGGCTACAGTAAGGTTTCATGTGGTAGTACTGTAAGCATCAGTGTTTGTGCTTTACCAGGCACTGTATAGAGGTGGCCAAATTAAAGTCATCTTAATTTGTGGAAGCAAATCACAAGGCAGAAACACGGGATCCCAAGTCACTGAAGTGAGGTACTATTGAATGAATAACAACTTGAAGAACTCCTGTATCCCAGTAGGAATCTGCATCAGTGTAAACATCACTAACTGTAGCAAGATCATCCCCTACCTTAAGACTTGATTGGTGAAGACATGGTCCATGACCAGCATTTACAGCAGCAAGCTGTGTTAGCACCACGTCAAGTTTCTCACTTCCTACTTTTACTGTTTGTGGATATTCTTCAAGCTCAAGGAACATTATCTGACTTATAAGTCCAGCAGCAAGAAGGAAAACTGTAAAGATGACCCTTTAAGAAAGAATTTCTAGATTCCTATCCTACAGATTTCTTTGGTATATCATGGCACAGTGATACAAGACTGAAGTTATTAATCTTTTTTTATGATTTTATTTTTATTTATTTGACACAGAGAGATCACAAGTAAGCAGAGAGAGGAGGAAGCAGGCTCTCCGCTGAGTGGAGAGCCCAATGCGGGACTCGATCCCAGGACCCTGAGATCATGACCTGAGCCGAAGGCAGAGGCTTTAACCCACTGAGCCACCCAGGCGCCCTGAAGTTATTAAACTTATGTGATGTGATTTGGGAATATTGCTGTGGAGCATTACTTGCTTTTGGAATGTATGGACTCCATGTCAACCCTGTAACACATTTGTATCCAACTGCACAAAGACAAGAAGTAATAATGGGAGACATTAGCCTGTAAACCAATTCACCACCAGGAATTTTATAAATTTTTCTTAATTTTTTTTTTTTTTGGTGGGTGAAAGGTTGAACAGTTTACTATTTACATGTATTAAGAACATGAAAATAGAAACTAGGATGAGGCACAGTCGGGAAGATAATTCCAGCTCAGTCGGTGATGATGAGCTCGTCTACCCCAAGTCTTCATAGCTCCTGTCTGGCAGGTAGCAGCGAATGATGATGGGGAATTTTCAGGCCTTGAGCTCTTTCATGGTGATAAGCAAGGATCTGTCTCCCCCTCCAGCTCCACCATCACAGGGGCACGCGTCATTATCTGGATGGCTCAGGTGCCCAGCATGCAGGCTCACTCATACTTAGTCAAATATGGTGTGGTGATTCGTTTCTGGTTGGCCTGTGGTTGTCTCCAGAGGGGAGGATCCAAAGATTGAGGATCTTAATCTCTAAGCAAGGACATAGATGTATATTCAGCCTATTGACAGTTTCTAGAATTCTGATACATGCACTAAATCTTACAAGCAATTCAGTCTCAGTCAATCTCACACTTTGTTTTTCAAAGCTACTCTTTCTCTTCATTCTTTATTTCTCTGTTAAATTTGTCTTGTCTTTGTTTTTCTGCAATTTGACTATAATATGCTTAAGAATTATTTTCTTTGTATTTGTCCTCTTTGGAGGTTGCTGATCTTCCTAAAGCTGACATATTTCTCAAACTTGGGGAAATTTTTGCATTATTTTTTTCAGTTTTGTTTTCTATACCCTTCTCTTCATTCTTTTCCTCTAAGGGTATCAAGTATCAAGACTATCAAGATGTTGGTATGTCCTATAAGACAAAATCTGTGAATTCTTTTAACATTTCCCTCTGTGTTCTACAGTGTATATACTTTTTATTGAACTATCTTTAAGGTCGTTGATCTTTTTTACTGCTGTGTCCAAACTGGCAGTAAGCACAACAGGTAAGTTTTTTGTTTTTGTTTTTTTTTAATTTCATATATTGTGCATTTTAACTCTAGAATTCCTTCTTTAAATTTTTTTTTCTCCTGAGATTCCTCATCTACATTCTCATTACATTCATTTCTAAGTCCTTAGACATATTTGTAAATATATCTTTTAAAGTCCTTGTCTGCTATGTGTAACACCTGGGTCATTCTGAGGTCCATTTTTATTGACTGCCTTCTACTCTTGATTACAGGTGAGAGTTTCTGCTTCTTCACATGTCTGGTAAATTTTTTTTTTTTTTTTTTTTTTAAGATTTTATTTATTTACTTGACACACAGAGAGAGAGACCACAAGTAGGCAGAGAGGTAGGCAGAGAGACAGGGAGAGGAGGAAGCAGGCTCCCCGCTGAGCAGAGAGCCCGATGCGGGCCTCGATCCCAGGACGCTGAGATCATGACCTGAGCCGAAAGCAGAGGCCCTAACCCACTGAGCCACCCAGGCGCCCATGTCTGGTAAATTTTATTGTATGCTCAACACTGTAGATTTCATACAATAGGGAGTCAGCATAGTGTCTTCCTTTAGAGACTGTTGAATTTCGTTGTGATAGATAGCCAAATTACTGGTATATTTTCTTAATACTCTCATGGTTGGTCTTTTAATATTTTGTTAGTATCCTAGGATATGACCTTTCTTCAGGGCATGATATTTTTGAGGCCCTAAGTGAATGCCTGAGGTGCCCACTGGGATTTTACTCTTGCTGGGCCAGAATTCCAGTATTTCCCAGAAATGTATGACCATCAATATCTCTGCTCAGCTTTCAGTCTGACTGTAGACGTTTTCTGGTTGGCTTCCTGATACTTCTCACGGTGCATGACATCCTGGTTCTCAGTCATCAACCTAAGCAGAAGCCCCATGCAAACTTTTGCTATTTTTTCCAGAAGAAAAACTTCCTCCTCTCTAATATCCTGTCCTATAACTTTCAGCCAACTCAGTAGCACTAAACTCCTATTTCTGTCTCCTCATCTAAGGGAGACTACTGCTCTCCAGGTTAGCTTCACTGTTCTACGCTGAGGCCAGGATATTGCCCTAAGACAGAAAACCCAAGCTAACATGGGGCTACTTTCATGCACTGACTGATATCTGATAAAAGTCATGAGTTTTTTTGCAATGATGTGGATGGAACTAGAGGGTATTATGCTAAGCGAAATAAGCCAATCAGAGAAAGACAATTACCATATGATCTCACTGATATGTGGAACTTAAGAAACAAAACAGAGGATCATAGGGGAAGAGAGAAAAGAAAATAAAACAAGATGAAATCAGAGAGGGAGACAAGCCATAAGAGACTCTGAAGCATAGGAAATAAACTGAGGGTTGCTGGAGGGGAAAAGGGTGGGGGGATGAAATAAGTGGGTGATGGACTTTAAGGAGGGAACGTGATGTAATGAGTACTAGGTATTAACATAAGACTGATGAATCACTGACCTCTACCTCTGAAACCAATAATACATTATATGTTAATTGAATTTAAATAAAAATTTTTTTAAAAGTGATGAGTTTTATAGTAGCTTATGGTGGTAGGGTAATAAGACCAAAACCAATTGCTTGCTCAGTCACAGCCCAGAGCAGATCTCTCTCTATTTGGATGCTATTGCTTTACCATGTAAACTTCGGGAGTCAGGAACCTGACCTTAGCTTTCGATTATGTTACCTACAGCAAATACATAATCTGAGAAAAGTTAAGAACTACGGGAACCATCTTTGTACTTAGGAATAAAGAGAAGTAGAGAATCAAATGTGAGAGAGAACAGCATAAAAATTTCATTCCTTTCACTTGCCGTCACTGTCTTTTTTGTTCTTTCCTCTACAGAAAATTCTATCTTCTTCATTTGGAGATCTCTGATGACCTCTCTGCTCTTCTATAATACCTGCACTAGAATCTTATTTCCCATATCTTGGTTTGGACTAATTCTCTACTTCTTATATCAACATCTTAGATTTTAACTATTTTGGCATTTGACCTCTGACCAGTTTACTCCCAATTTTCTTGCACAGTTAAGCTTAAACCATCCTCAGTAATGTTGCCCTAGGGGTGATCCTATGATCCTGTGTGGTCTCCTGCACACTTGATTCCTGACTCATTCTCAGAGCCTTTTTTAGCGTCAACTCCCTTCCTTGACCACACCTGCCTGTAAGGTTGGACCCCCTAAAATGATACTGTCCAATATCTGAAATGCATCTAATTTTGGTATGTCACATGATTTTTCTGGGGCAGTCTGTGTGGCTGGGGTAGACAAAAGGAAAACAAGCCCTTCAGATCATGCCAGTACACCCTAAAGTTTGGAGCGATTGCTATAGGCAAAAGTATATAAGACATGATCTTTCATTCCCTTATCTCTGCTCGCAATCCCCCATGCTCAATAGAATGTTACTTGGCTTCTTCCAGGTCATGAATTGCTTATTTCCTCCCACACCCCTTATTGCTTTGTACTAATCACTCAAATTACTCTAAATTAGAAGACTGTGGGAGATTGTTAGTATAGAATATGTAATTTTGTTTACACAATTCTGTACAGAATTTTTGAGAATTATGGTACTCTAACAATCTTGAATCTCTAAAACTGTTAGCATGTGCTTTATTAATGATTTCTCACTATTGGCTGTCACATAGATAAGATACCCTAAGGATATGGACAAGCTGGTAGCACTCGAGCTGTAACTCTGCATATTTCTCTTGAATTTAGAGAAATATATTAGAATATACATGATTGAGTGAGACATTATTGTAAGGATATTCCTAAACTCATTACTATTTACATGAAGTTAATAATTTATAAAAGTCACTATTTTATTAGCAGTAACATATTGCTTGCCTCAAAAATGATGTCAGGCCAGTTTAGCCAACCATCAAGGTTGAGGACCAGTCCTACAAAGCATCTTTGTAGAAAACCATACTGGTAGGTAACATCTGTGGACTTTGCAATCTGTTATACTGCTTTTCATCTCCTTTCTGAAAGTTACTGCAGTTTGCTCAGGAAAATGGGAAGAGGAAAATCATGTCTTTTGTCCATACTTTTGTTTATAGTAATAGTTCTCAAATGTGGGGTATACTAGAATGACCTGAAGGGCTTGTCAAAACACAGATTGCTGGGCTTCACCCCCAGTTTCTGATCTAGTAGGTATGAGACAGGGTCTGAGACTTTGCATTTCTATCAAAGTTCCTGGGTGATGGTGTTGAGAACCACCATTCTAAGATATTTCAGAGTCTCTAAAGCCTGAGAATCCCCTGGAAATGATTCTTATTTTAGGTACTTATGAAATATATTGCTAGTGACTCAGCTTTGGCTGACCTTCTGTGGCTTTGCCAAAATCACTTAATGCTTCTGTGTTTCTATATCAATGTCTGCAAGATGGAATATGTCATGTAAAGCTTAATGATGCTCAGGCTCACATGAATAGTGCTATGGATTTGCAAGTACTTATTTTAAAGTATTATTTTGCAGACTTGGAAAATTCCCCAGAGAAGTTATGGTTAAGACTCCATACAGAAATTAAAATCCCTCTTTGGCTTCAAAATCACTTACTGTGGAGCACTGGCTTATTTGGAGAAAAAAAAAAGTCAGCTTTTTTGTTATCTCAGTCTCCATGAGGTTATAGCTAAAAATAATTTTAAATTGTCATTAAATCTTAATGTCTGTTGATGCATTTTGGTCAAATTTTGCAGCATTTGAGGAACTTTGAAATGTTAAGTTAGGAAAATTTAAAACAATTTTTAAAGGCAGTAGGCCTAAAAATTAGAAAAAATAAAAAAGATATTATTAATTATTGTCTGGAAAAAAGTTTGTTTCATTTGAGAAAAAAATATTGATTTGATAAGAATGTCACATTACATTGAAAGCTTCTTTGGGTCAGAGTCCTACAATACATAAATTATATTTTATCTCCAAAGTACCAGCCTTGATAAATGTTTAGTCTTGGCATTCTGTGTCCTTAGAGTTATAATTCACTTGAGACTTAACTTTCTTATCTGATATTGGTGATAATGCAGCATCATCCTCAACAAAATTATTCTAAAGCCTTAACAAGATTATGTAGTGAAAATATTTTGGGACAATGTGGGTCATTAGATATTTGAAGTCCCATCCATTAAGTATACTTTAAGGTTCTGCAATAATTAAATTCTTGATTACAATTTTTAATGGATTATTGCTCTTCTTAGGGAGTAAGGGAAATCTCTATGGCAAATCAACAAAACAAAATGATAGTTAAAAAATAAAAGAGCAGTGAGTTAAACAGAGGAGGGAAAAACTCTAAAGGTGAAATTTAGGGTTCTCCAAGCAAAAGTAGATATCAGTTTTTTGAATGGAGAATAAGGCTTGGATAAGCAGTGGGGTAGAAGAGGTGACCCTGAGATTCTCATTAATTCAGGGCCCTTGAAGTGGGATAATGTGTTGTAGCTTAGTAGTAACTTCTGACTCTCAACAGAAGTAAGTACAAATCTTCTCTGAATATAAGTATGCCTGTATTAGACACTTTGTATTCAGAATAAGTTCAACGAAATAAGTTTAGAGTAAAAATGTCCAAAGCAACTAGCAACTAGCCACCATGAGAGATTTGAAAGGACAGCAAACAACAGATGTGTGTCCCCAAAGACTTCAAATATTAGAATTTGCAGATATTAAACATACGACCCTAATTTTTTAAAGGCAAAATATGGAATAAAAAATGAGAAACAAGAATACATAAAAATAGGCATATTTGAAAATCATCCAAATAGAGCCTCCAAATATAAAAAATGTAAATGCTGAAATTAAGAGCTCAATGGATGTCTTAACCAAAGTTAATGCCACTGAAGAGAGACTGAACGAAAATATAAATCTAAATAAGCACCCCAAAAAGCACAGAAAGAAGAGGAGACGGAATATGAAAGTTCCATAATTATGGAAGCTAGAAGGAAAAAAAACCCTAAGATACATCTAAATTGAGGAAATATTTAAAAACATAATGGTTAAAAAAATTTCACATCTGATAAAATACAGAAATCTACAACATAGGGATCTCATTTTATTCCAGGGAGGTAAATAAAAAAACAAATCCATATAGAGTAATTTTTTTTATAATATGGTAGAATATTAGTAACAAAGAAAGGATCTTGAAAATAGTCAGAAAGAGAATACATATTACCCATGAAGGAGGAACAATTATATTAACAGCAGACTTTATAAATCGCAATAACAGATGGCAAAAGATAGTAGAGGAATATCTTCAATATGTGAGAAGAAACTAGGACTTATCAAAACTAGGTTTAAAAAACAAGAGTATGTTGGATGGCTCAGTGGGTTAAGTGTCCAACTCTTGGTTTCAGCTTAGGTCATAATCTTGGGGTTGTGGATTGAGCCCTGTGTTGGTCTCTGCGCTCAGCGCAAAGTCTGCTTCAGATTTTCTCTCCCACTCACTCTCTTTCTCTCTCAAATGAATAAATAAAATTTAAAAATGAAATTAAATTAAAAACAAGAGTAAAAAGAAAGTATTTAAAATAAAGAAACTGTGGTAGAATATACCATTAAAAGACCTTTACTTTTAGTTAAAGGTTACATTTTAGGAAGAAAAAGAATGATGACCTGGATTAGAAGAAAAAATAATGAGTGAAGAAAGAAAAGCTATTTAAAGAAATCTAAAAAGAGAGAGAGAGAGAGAGAGAGAGAGAGAGAGAGAAAAAAACCTAGATAAAAATAACCTGCATAGGGGCACCTGGGGTGGCTTGGTTAGTTAAGCATCTGCCTTAGGCTGAGGTCAGGATCTCAGGATCCTGGGATTGAGCTCCATATCAGGCTCCTTGCTCAGCAGGGAGTCTGCTTCTCCTTCTGCCTCTCCCCACTGCTCATGCTTTGTCTATGTCTCTGTCTCAAATAAATAAAATCTTTAAACAATTATTTTAAAAAGTAACCTGTTTAAAATATTGATTTTAATGACACTTAATTAGGGCATTAAAAAAGATATAACTACAGGGCGCCTGGATGGCTCAGTGGGTTAAGCCTCTGCCTTTGGCTCAGGTCATGATCTCAGGGTCCTGGGATTGAGCCCTGCATCGGGCTCTCTGCCTGCCTCTCTGCCTACTTGTGATCTCTCTCTCTCTGTCAAATAAATAAATAAAATCTTTTTAAAAAAAGATAAAACTAACCTACTAGAAAACAATGGTATGTTGGAAAGAAGTGATTAAAACCAAATTATTCTGAAATTCTCATTTTTTTAAACGATAATATATTAACTTTAGACTTTAATATTTATGATAAAATTTTTAAGAGTATTTATCAAAAAGTAGAAAGGAATATACAACCTCCAAAAAAATAGGGGAGGTGTTACAATGAGAAAAAGCAAACAAACAAACCAACTGAATCTCAATTATGACATCTTTCCTAAAGGAAAAGGAGAGAATAGTGGGACAAATAGGAAACACCAAGTCAAAATAGTAGAAACAAACAAACAAAAAAGCATATCGATAAGAATATATTATTTAGCTATTGCCACAAATTTCTTAGTAACAAATCCTTTTACAGCTCAGTGAATTAACACATAAGCATCCATGCTCATGGGTCTTTAGATGGATTGAAGAGTGGTAATCAAGGCGTGCCTGAGCTAAATGGTTTGGATCTGCTCCATATGTCTCTCATCCTCCGAATGCAGCTGGCTAACCTAGGAATGTTTTCCTCATGGCTACAGCAAAGAAACATACAAGCACTATTCAGTCCTATGCTGAATTAAGTCTACTACATCCTATTTGCCAAGTCAAGTCCTATGGCCAATGCCAAAATTGATGGAATGGGCAAGTATTCTCCTTCCATGATGCGAAGGTAACAACATAAATATTTATAAACAACAATCAGATACAAAGAGCAATAAATGTAATTACATTAAATTCACAAGTTATTTATATCATTAATAAATAAAAATGTAATGATTTTCCCAGTTACAGCAATTTAACTACTACCAGTTAAAAGAGATTATCAAATTAAATTTAAGAGAAACATAGAAACCAGGAGACTGACCATAAAAGAATGGAAAGAAAGAAAACCAGGAACATGCCAAACAAAATAAAACAAGAAGTTGTGAATGATTATTTTGGGGTGTGCCGAGGGATAGTGATTGATAGGGAACACCAAAGGGCTTCTGAAGGGTTCTGTTGCTCAATTTGGTGAATGCAAAAAAAAAAAAAAAAAAAAGAGGCAGGAAAAAGGAAAAAGTCAAGAAAGCAAGCAAGGTACAACAGCTTGGGTGGCTCAGTCAGTTAAGCAACCAATTTGATTTTGGCTCAGGTCATGGTCTCAGGGTAATGAGATCAAGCCCCATGTCAGGCTCCATGCTCTGTGGGGAGTCTGCTTGAGATTCTTTTCCTTTCCCTCTGCCCCTTCTCCCTATTTGTGCTCCCTTTCTCTCTCTCTCAAATATATAATAAATTTTTTAAAAATGGAGCAAAAATAAAATGTAAAACACAAAGCACCATTAAGGATAGAGTAGATCCCAACAGAACTGTAAAAAAGTTCAATTCACCAGAAAAGTATAAAAATTCTAAATGGGTATGGATCTGTCTAAACAGCACTAAAATACATAAAAGCAGAACATAACAGAACTATAAGGGAAATTTACAAATCCACAAATTCCCCTTATCTTTGGTTATTTTTAGGACAAGCAGAATAAAAAATGTAACAATATAGACCATTAGAACAAAATATCAGCAAGTTTGATTTAATAGGCATGCATGGAACCATACTGCCAAATAATTAGAGAATACGTATTCTTCTGCATTACACATGAAGCTTTACATTACTAAGCCTTTATGCATTTCAAAGAATAGTATCATATAGATCTCATACTATTAAGAAAGAGGTCATACATTACAGGACAAAATTTGCAGTCATCATCTCTTTAGAAAATAACAAATACCTAGAGCAGAATAATAATAAAACTACCACATAATAAAACAAAGAATAATGAATATTTTGAAGGTGATGTATATATATATGTATTTAGCCTTTAATGCTAAAAATAGAAAAAAGGAAAAGCTGAAAATTAAATTGCTGATTATTAAACTTAAGATTTTAGGAAAAAATCAACAAAATAAATCCAAAGTATAAAAATTAATAAGATAAAAAAGTATAAAAGATACTTTTAAAAAAGTATAAAAGATAATAAGAGTAATTAATGAAATAGAAAGCAGATATAATAAAGAGAATTAACAAAGAAAAATTTTATTAAAATTTTTTTTTTAAGATTTTATTTATTTATTTGGCAGAGAGAAAGAGCAAGCAGGCAGAGCAGCCGGGAGAGGGAGAAGCAGGCTCTCCACTGAGCAAGGAATCCCATGTGGGGCTCGATCCCAGGACCCTGGAATCATGACCTGAGCTGAAGGCAGATGCTTAACCCACTGAGACACCCAGGTGCCCCCCAAATTAGTTATTTTAAAGGACTAGTAATATAGATGAACCTGTGGTAGAATTTATCAAGCCAAAGACAAGGCATGAGAGTAATAGTTTTTTATCAAAAATTTCACTAAGTCATAGCTGGAATGGATAGATTTATAGAAAACTATAACTTATGGAAACAGTAAGAAATAAAAATTCAGATCAGTAGCTAAAAATTTCTCTACACTAAAAACAGCAAACCCAGTTTTATCAATGAATTTTTTAAATTTTTAAGGAAAACAGGTAATTCTAAATTTACACAAATTCTTCCAGATAATAAACAAGGAGGAAAATCTCCACAACTTATTTTCTAATACAAGTATAATCCTCCTACCAAATGCAGATAAGGACTATACGTGAAAGGAAAATTACAGATCAATCCTACTCGTGAACATTAATGCCAAAATGAAAAAAACAGTATTATCAAACCAATTCAATGGTTTTTATAAAAATGGTAATATATCATGATCAAATTGAACTTATCCGAGGAACATAAAGGTGTTTTAACATTATAAAATCAATTAATACGTTTCACCACATTTGCAGATTAAAGGACAAAAACCATTTGATCTCTGTTGAAGCAGAAAATCATTCCATATAATTGAAAATCCATTCATGATTATTACCCTTTCCAACCTAGCAACATAAATATTTATCAAAGTTTACGGCAAACATTCTTAATGACGAATTTTGGAAATATTCTTTTTAAAATTAGGAACAAGACAAGGATTTCTCTCACCCCCCCCTTTTTTTTTTCCATCATTGCATTGAAGTTTCTGGCCAGTGATTGTTTATTTATTTATTTAAGATTTTTATTTATTTATTTGATATAGAGAGAGAGATCACAAGTAGGTGGAGAGGCAGGCAGAGAGAGAGGGGGAAGCAGGTTCCCTGCCGAGCAGGGAGCCCGATGCAGGCCTCAATCCCAGGACCCTGAGATCATGACCTGAGCCGAAGTCAGAGGCTTTAACCCACTGAGCCACCCAGGCGCCCTGGCCAGTGAAATTTAAACAAGAAATAAATATAGGAAAGAAAGAAACAAAAGGGTTATCTGCAAATAACACAATTGTACAGAAAATCTAAACAGGTGTAGAGATAGTTTATTATAATTAATAAGAAAAATTAGGAAAGTGGATTTGAGATCAAATAAAAAATCAGCTGCATTTCTAAACATCAGCAACAAACAGAGAAAGCAACTTAAAAAAAGGAACTATTTTTAATATAAACAAATATAATAAAGTACTCAGGAATAAGCGCAACAATTATATTGTTGGTGAAATGTTAGTATGGAGAAAATTAGAAAATATTATTGAAAGAAAAAAAATAAATAAATGCAGAGATATCCTCATATTCAGGGTTAGGAAGAATCAATATTGCTAAGATGTCAATTTTCTCTAAATTAAATGAGGGTTTCAGGGCAAATCCAATCAAACTCCCAAAAGAGGTTTTTAAGGAACCTGACTAGCTTATGATAATATTTGAATAGAAGATCAAGGGGTCAAGAAGAGTCAGGATATTCCTGATGAATAAGAATAAGGTTAAGAGAATTGCCCTACCAGCTACCAGATCTATTAAGCTAAGCTAATTAAGAGAGTATGGTATTTGTGCAAGGGTAAAAATTGATCAGTGGACTAATCAGCTTAGAAATAGATCTCATACATGGAAATAAGATACATAACCTAGCTGGAGTCTTATAAATGTAACCATGATAATTACTTATCTATAAAAGGGGGATAAGAAGAAATTAGATAATACTCTCTCATAACATACACAAAAATTATTTCCAGATGAATTAAATGTATTAGGAAAAGTAAAATTTACAAATAAGAGAAAAAGATTTAAAGGAATATCTTTATGATTTCAGGGTAGGAAAATTTCCTTAAAGTGCAAAAAGGATTAAGTACATGAGAAAAGCTTAATAAATTTAACTGTAGACACAAGCTCCTTTATCTGCAATTGCAAAATCTATACAGCTATGAAATACGAGAGTATATTTATTTATTATTTATTTTTTAGAGAGGGAGGGGGATGAGGCAGAGGGAAAGAGAGTATCTTAAGTACAGCATGGAGCCCAGCTTGGGGCTCGATCTCAGGACCCTGAGATCATGACCTGGGCTGAAATCAGGAGTTGGATGCTTAACCCACTGAACCACCCCGGTGCCCCATGAAAGTTTATTTTCATATGCAACTTTATTATTTGGTGGCAAAAAAACAGACACAAGGCTATTCGTGGTGTTTCTTTATAGAAGAAGTATTTACCTATTTTGCCTTGGATATAGTAATGAGCTTGACTATGGAATTCTCTCCAGACTCTGTTGGGAGTGTTCTCAATACACAGAATATGACCTATGTGATCTTTCTGGGGAAAAAAAAAAAAATCCAAATCTGAAACACATCTGATTCTAAGGGTTTTCAGATAAGGGACTGTCGTCCTGAACATTGAGAATGAGAAACACATCCTTCAGGATAGAAGTTACTTCTGGACAACGATGGGAAGGCAAGAGATGGGATATGAAAGGACTAGAGGTACTTTGAACATGATATAGGGATAGGTAATATTCAAGTAAAGGGGTTGGGGGGTGGGTCATGATTTAATCTGCTTCACAACTTATGTGTATATATGTGGGGGGTGTGTATTTAGTATGTTGTAATAAACAATACATGGTTAGAAGATGTTTTAATTCTTTTTCTGTTTTCATTTTTTTAAACAGATGATTTTCGCCCTCACAAAACTGATTTCATGATTCACCAATAAGCCAAAAGCGACTTTCTAAGAAGCTGAACGACCCTCGCCCACGTGTGCTGGGAGTCCTGAACAATGACATCAACTGTCTTTATTATTAAGCGCTAAAGTGGTTGATGTTAGTGGATGGGTTGCCTTCATGTTATAGAACAACTGAATTGGACCTGTTGGAAAGAAAATCTTCCTCCTTGTCACTCTGAAGCTTTTGATTTATTTCTTCTTTTTTTCAAATGTGGACTGATTCTCCTGTCGATAACCTCACTTCTTTCCTAGCGTGGTGCTGACGATCACGCCTCCCGTGTTGTGAATTTAACACCCTTCCAGAGAACAAGCACCACAAAGCACACAATCTGGCTAAGAGGCAGGAGAGCCGTCAGGGCGGCAAGTGTGCTGGAGTTTGACAACCTTGATTCCCGCCTCAGGCAGTCTTCCTCAAGGTTTGGGCACGTAGGCTGGGGGCGGAGGTGTTTAAACAGACAGCATCTGCCACCGCAGCTGGCCCTCCTGCTGCCTCTCAACGGGGAGGACATTCATCTCCCTCACATCTCCTGTGCATTAATTTAGCAAAACAGTCTTCACGCTGGTAAGCCAAAGTAATCAGAACACTCAGGAGATAAGACTTCAAAAAGACAGTTTGGAGCCATTGGAACAATCCTACGTTTCTCTGGTTGAGACTTTGGAGCACATGCTTTGGGCATGTGCACTGAACATGTGTAGACCCCCTCTAGAAGTTGGGATTTTTGCCCAGACCATCAGGGATTGTATTTATCTGAGGACTCTCCAACCTCCAGTTTGAAAAGCAAATGGGAGTTTTCATACGACAGGCCCTTAGGGCAGTGGAGATTCCACAAGATGGGGATATTTTCAAAGGAAAGTAGAGTAGCCCTCTTCAAGGGGAAACTACTACGTCCTCAGCTCAAAGCAACTACCACTGTTTCTTTTCTCCAAAGGAAGGACATCACCCAGTGGATGCTCTTGAGTTTATTTATAGGCTTGTTATAGGAAATAAAGCATTACTAACATGAAATCTAACACTTTGTCCAGTTTTCCTCTGCAAGGGTCAACATACTTTATATAATCTGTAATAATCTGCTTCATTAAAAACATTTATAATTAAATATTCTGTTTTAAAAATTAAAAAACTGAATGATGGAAATGAAACAGAAAATGAAAAAGAAATAAAATTAGATATCATGAAAGAAAAACTAAATTTTTTAAAACTCCTCACCAACTAAGAAAGTCTCTAGCCTCTATGGAGCTTAATGTATTTTATTTATATTTATATGATTTTATATCGTTATTTAATATATGCTTCTATGGGTTCCTCTCTTTATTTATCAAAATCACATATGACCTTTGAAATATTTTTAAGGGCGTATTAGTAGAGTTCCAGATACTCTAGGGTCAAATCCCAGAAGTTCTACTTACTAAACTATACAATCTTTATCAAATTACTTAACATTTTTTAAGTTTCCTCATTTGTAAAATAGAATATTATGAAAGGCATTTGATTCCATGGTATTGTCATGGGAAGTAAGTGGGCTAACCCATATGAAGTGCTTAGAACTATCTGTTTGGCACATAACTAGATCCTCAGTATTTATCATCTATTATTACTATTTTTGCATAATTACAGTACTTAAAAATGCTTGATCTTATTCCATGATGTCACACTCTTCATTTGCTGATGAAATACAGCTTTGTGGAAGTGCCTTGCAATAAGAAATTCAGGCCTATTTCTTTAAAGATTTTTATTTATTTATTTGACAGAGAGAGATCACAAGTAGGCAGAGGCAGGCAGAGAGAGGAGGAAGCAGGCTCCCTGCTGAGCAGGCAGCCCAATGCAGGGCTTGATCCCAGGACTCTGAGATCATGACCTGAGCCGAGGAAGGCAGAGGCTTTAGCCCACTGAGCCACCCAGGCGCCCAGGGCTATTTCTTTAAATAACCACCGTAATGAAGCCACTAAGTAAATAATGCTATTAAAGTTTCCTTCGAGATTTATCACTTCATTTATCAGCAGTTGCCTTCAATCTTTGCCTCTATGGTTTTGAAGAACCTTGAATTTGTATTTGGGATCATAGAATATTAACAGAAGTAACATATTTTATTCTGGTCTAGCAGGGTAAGTACAGTTCTGCTCCCAACCCATCCCCAACTTTAAATGAAGCAGCTTTTAATAGTTGAGCTTCCGGGAAATTTTCATTTGAATGAACAGTATCTCATCAACTGAAACAATTAAAAACTTCTGAAACCTGTGCACTTAGTCTGCTCATCTCATTTATTAGGAGAGGACTGAGATGTTGAAAAGTGACAGGACTTGTTGGCTGAAGTAGATGTGCCCTCCCTAGAAGGTACAGAACAAAAAGGAACTAAAAATTATTTGTAGGTGATTTTTTTGTTCTTTATTTCAAATATTTATGAAATCTCAAGCTATGTACATTTTTTCTAATGTTTCTGCAAATTGTAGAGAAGAAATACATTGATTTTTAAATGGAATTTTTCTCTATGCGGTAATATTTAATATTTATCTTATATATGGTATGTCTTTCTATGGATTATTTTATTTACTCTTTGAACAACCTTCTATGTAGTTTTTTTTTTTTTTAAGATTTTATTTATTTATTTGAGAAAGAGCAAGAGAGAGGGAGAGCATGAGAACACAAATGGGGCAGAGGTGGGTAGGAGCAGAGGGAGAGGGAGAAGCAGACTTCCCCTGAGCAGGAAGCCTGATGCAGGGCTTAGTCCCAAGACTCAGGGATCAGGACCTAAGCTGAAGGCAGGTACTTAATCGAATGAGCCACCCAGGCACCCCTAGGTTTTTTGTTTGTTTGTTTGTTTTTAAGTTCTCATTTATAGATGAGGAATATGAGGTCCAGGATCATCCAGTTAAAGGTGAAGTTGTGATTCAAAGCCAGCCTGACAGGCTGCAAGATATATGCTTTTTATCAATTCTGTACTAAGAGAAAGACCACATAGGTCTTACCACCTGTGTCATTTGTAATGAAATTATACTGGAATCTTCTGAAGGTTCATTAATCATAATCCAAAATTATTAGGATTATAATGAAGACAAAAATATGCAGTGGGAAACAAGTCATTAAAAAATATATAATGTAAAATATAAAACATTTCACTCATAAGAATAATCAGTGATGAGAATTTTAGGCACTACACTGTCCTAGTGGAAAAGCTCTTTTGAGTCCTCTTTACATCACTGAAGCTATTGCTTACTCCATTCCACTTCCTAGTGTATGACTAGCCAAATACCATCTGAACCAGAGTTTTGCAGGAAAGCCTTGGTAAAATTCTCCTTTATAGGTCTAAGGTTTCTAACACTTGCCATCCCATTAATGATTTTATCTTCTCTCCCTAGAAACAAATAGAATTAACAAATGGTAATTTCATCCACGGCTCTAGAATTAGTCACACTAAGATTATTGTGCATATTTCCCAGAAGATATATTTTACGTCTTGTAACAAATGAACCATTTAATTCTCAAGATATTTCCAGTGAGAAGTTTCTCAAGTTGCAGCTTGCTGTTTAATGCTATTAGAGAAAAGAGGGGCCTAACTATTGCATCTATCCCATAAAAGATAATAGAATTTTGAGGTTAACAGAGTGATTCATTTCTGACCTATGATACTGAGACCTGCCTTTTTGAAATAGTCAGAAAGTGTAGGCAAAATACATTGTCTGGGGCGCCTGGGTGGCTCAGTGGGTTAAAGCCTCTGCTTTCGGCTCAGGTCATGATCTCAGGGTCCTGGGATCGAGGCCCGCATCGGGCTCTCTGCTCAGCAGGGAGCCTGCTTCCCTCTCTCTCTCTGCCTGCCTCTCTACCTCCTTGTGATCTCTCTCCCTCTGTGAAATAAATAAATAAAATCTTAAAAAAAAAATACATTGTCTGCAACCACCTGTCCCCCGACCCACCAAAAACAGGGGTGGGGGAGTTAAGGTCTATTCAAGCTCTTATCATCTTGAACACTTGGCAATCGTGAAAAGCCCTAACTCCCTCCGCATCACCACTTCATGATAATCATTGTCCCCACAGCCCTGTCTCCCCAGCATACAGAAAATACTGTTTTCTTTTACATGATATTTCTTCAGTTCTTACAAGTTACCTGAACAAAGCACCAAAGTTAGGATATCCCTGTTATATTCTGGTAGCCCTTTCATTTTGTTTTAAAAATAAAGGAAAATGTTTCTGTTACACGAATAGATAATGAATACTCAATTGGACATAGAATTAGCAGACTAAATGATCTACTGGTCATCAAACATACACCCGGACTTAGGAGGCAATCCAGCCTTGAAGCTTTAGAGCAGAGTCACACTGTCTTGCATTGTACCTTCTAAAGAAGGGATTAAGAACTCCATGCAGATAATACAGGAAGTGGGGTAGGGGACTATAGAATACCAGATTTCAGAATGCCTCTTGCTGAATTATGTCTCAGAATTTTTTCTCAATTCTTGAAATCTCTTCTGAGTCTTCTGTCTGTCCGAAATACTAAAGTCCAAGGGGGGGCACCAATTGTACAAATTTCCTTTGATAGGGCAAATGAGTCTCTCTCTCTTATTAGGACTAGATTATAGTCAGTGACATGACTTTTCTCCACCACTGAGCACGCTGCTATAGTATGTTTACTAAGCAATTAGCCTGCCAGTTATAGAAGTTGTTAGATTAAGAGAGAGGACATAACAAGTGATGGCAATTAATACTAATCTTTAATTTGCCATTAATACTAATCTTTGATGGTCCTTAGGAAATGGTTAATTTTTGTAGGAAACAAACGTGGTTTTTAATATTCCTTATGTTTGGAAACAGAAAAATAGTTTCAGTTTTCAAAGTTCAGCTAAAAATAGACTATTCTAGGAATTTTCAAAAGTTTGTCAAACTTAATTTCCTTCAGGGAACACTGCTATAACTTCATCCAGTATTTAAATAGTAAGCAGATTATATACATATATATATATATAAAATAGATTATAAAATCTTTTTTGTGATAGCATGCAATTGCTGCCAATTTGGGGCTACCTAGAGGAAAATTGCCATTCAGTAACAAAAGAAAAGCAGTTTATCTGGTTTACTTATTGCAGGCACTGGAATCATAACTACGGTGATGATTGAAATCAGGTGCCTGAATTCGATCTATAATAAGATCCAAAGGTTCTTCTATTATGAACTTCATCAAGATAACTAAGTGAGATTGGCTGAACTAGCACTGAACAATGAACTCTATACAAGTTTTACACATTTAATGTGGAACATAACAAATAATTTACAGTGGAGCTCTGATAGTAACTTCCAGTCATTTCTCAATAAGGATTCATAAAATCATAGCCAGATAAGGGCAAGACACATACTGTCCTCATTTCATCTTCTTTCCAATTTATCTGTTTCCCTCCTCCATCAGGTAGTGGAATTGTACCTCCATGGATCTGAAAGCATCTGTTTTGTTTGCTACCGCACCCACGGCAGCTAGCACAGTATTCGGCCCTTGTTAAGTTTTCATTAGGCAAGTCTCAATGAACAGACAAATCTCTTCCTTGACCCTAATGGGTGGGCCCTACTTACTGTTTTCCTAGAGGTATCATCCCCATTGCTATAGCCCCGGGGTCCTCTCCATCTACTTTGCATGTTTCTTAGCTGATACTGATATGTGATATGTGTTGTAAGGATTTTTTTAAAAGGTAATTATTCTTGTTTATTTAAAAAGCAACATTATTTCACAATAATACTATTTTTGGAAGAACATTTTGAAATATGCCAAAGTATATTGAAGAAAATAAACATCCCCATGATTTTACTGCTCACACTTAAACACTTAGTACTTTGGGGATTCTCCTTTCTGACACCTTATGTGCATGTATGTATGTAACAACATATCTTATATTAAGCAAATATCATAATTATAGTAGAATTCAATATCATATATGACATTTTTCTAAGTTATTAAATATTCTCCAAATGAATGGTTTTCTAACAATTGGCTTTGGCCTTTTTTATTTATTATATCATTTGCATTTTTATAATTATTCCATAATTATTTGTTCCACTTGTTTTCCTTGCTATTTTAAATCATGCTTTAACTATAATCTCTGTACTTTTACCTCTATATTCCTCCTGCAACCCTTCCTCAGGATAAATTCCAGAAATGGAAATTCTGACTTAAAACCTAAGAATATTTTAAAGCCTCTAGATGCACACTGCTACACTTCTTCCCAGAAAAAGGGTCCCAATTTCCACTGGTTGGTGGCTTATCTTCCACTTGGAGATGAGCCTGTAGCTAGCGCTGCTAAAACAAAAGCATCCACCACAGTTCAGGAGTTAGGAAGTCCAGCCTGCTACCTGTGTCCTTCTCACGTACTGTCTTTGTTTGCGGCGGCCTGGAATGGCGCTCGTTCACCGTTGCATACCCACAGCTACTTGAGCTTTACCTTGTTTTCTTTTTAAATTACAGGTCTTTCCTGTGAAATTTCTGCTAGAAAGGGCTGGTTCCAAGACTGAGATGTTATAGAGTTGGCATTTGGCCTCTTTTTGGCTGCTTGAGACTTACAGTTCTACCAAAGTGTACAAGGGCTGTATAATCAAATTCAGAGATAGGGTCATGGTTAAATTACCAGAGTCAACATTTGTGCCTAAAAAGCTATTGGGACTGTAATCTATTGTGTGTGCTTAGAGAAAATGCACATTTACTCTTTTGGAATGTCATCCAATATAATGTGCTAAATAGACTAAAGCAGACCATGCCCATCAATAATGAGTAAAGTAGGAGTGATGATTGGCAAAGTTTAAATTCATGCAATGTGAGTTTGCAAATATGTTAGATAAACAATCAAAGCTGAGAGTCCCACACTATATCATAAGGACAAATAGTGCTGAGTGTTTCAAGCTTACTGTTACCTAAAATAATAGATTAAACTACACCATGCATGGATTTTCATTCAATTGTCCCTCAGGATGGAGGAATAACTTGTCTATAACCCAATTGAGGCCCAAAGCCTCTAGTGTCCTCTGGCATGTACCTGAGTACAGACTGAGTAGATGACATTGAATTGGGTACACAGTAAATTTAACTTTTATATTTTTAACAGAAGAGTAAAGCGGTAGTCTTTTATTGATTTTTTTTTTTTTTCCTCACTTATCTTCTCTACTGATGATGCTTCTCAGATGGGCAAGTGTAGGGAGGGGAAATGCCAGCTTCTGAAAGGAGGGATAGAATCATAGGTCACAGAAGCCCAGAATTGAGATCTGACTCAGGGGTTCACAAAGTAATTCTCTGGGATAAAACAATGCTGCACCAGAGTTAGGAGAGTTTCAATTCTCTTCAGGCAATTCACTGATTCAACCAATATTTGTTTGCTATTAAATACTGTCCTAAGTCCAGAGATAAAACAATGGGCAGAAAACAAATCGTTACTTGCCTTTATGTCACTTGCCATCTAAGAGAGGGAAGAAGATATTAATCACCTAATTTCACAAAGAAGTGTATAAATGCAACTGTGAACAAGGCCAAGATAGAGAAATAATGGAATCAATCATCCCTGCTAAGGAGGACAGGGAAGGTTTCCTTGAGAAAGTGACACTGGAGTTGAGAAGTAAGAGATACACAGGCATTAATTATGTAAGGAAAGGGTAGGTGAGGTTTACAGATGGAGAAACTATGTTCAAAGGCTCTGCTCAGTCTGAAGGGCTGCAAAGGTCAGCGTAACTTTGAAGGAGAGTAATGGGTGTATAATACGAAATACAACTAGAGAGATAAGTAGGAGCCAGGCCACACGTGGCCTTCTACATCATATTACATACTTTTATCTTGAGGTTAAGACTAACTGGGAGACCTTGAAGGATTCAGCAGAAAGTAATTTTATCAATTTTTTAATTTGAAAAGATCATTAGTTCTACCACAGAGAACAGATGAAAAGAAGTTATGATGAATGGAGACCAGCTAGTTAGAAGACCATTGCGTTACTCCAGGAAAGAGTTCTCAATAGCCTGGACTAGGGTGGTAGTGGTGTAGAAGGAGGAAGTGGACAATGTTGAGGGATATTTAGGATATAATATGAATAGCAATTGATGAGAAAGAATTTGGAATGTAGGGTGGAGGGAAATAAAAACATGTAGGTTTTTGGTTTAATTGTTTGGGTGGTGGTGCCATGTCCTGAGTTTTAAAACAATGGAAAATTACCAGATTCAGGTGAATTTTTTTTTTTTTTTTGGTTTTGGACATGTGTTGAAATGTCTTTGAAATTCCTGAATGAGATGTGTAGATAGTTGTATATGCTACTCTGAGCTCAGAGGAAATGTACTGGCTGGAGGTAAAGTTTTCCAGTCTTGTGGGCGCTGGATATTAAGGCTGTGGATACAGATGAAACTGCCAGGATAAAAATCTGAATATGTGAAAAAAAACCCCACAAAGCATAGGCCTTACCTGCTATATTCAAAAGATCATCTTTCCCTCTGAGGTCAACAGATAATGAGGCTTCTTGAGTTTAATTCCTAGGCCTTCTCCTCTTCTCATCTATCAAGAGATCACAGTATTTCATGAAGGAAAGTGGTTAATGGTGATGTATTGTGCTGCAAAATCAAATAACATAAAAACTGTTTGCTGAATTAAGCATTATTACAGATGTCTGTTACTTTATCGAGAGCCATTTCAGGGAAGTCACGTAGCCAGAAGATAGATTAGGCTGAGGAGTGAAGAAATGAAACAGAGACAAAAGGTTCAGACAACTTGAGAACTCCGACTGTGAAGAAAAGAAGAGACTGGGGAAGTGGCCCCGGTGGAATAAAGAACTGCCGAGAATGAATGAAAGAAACGGACTGTGTAAAATCCAACGGAAAAGTTCAACTGAGAGATGAGATGTTGAATATACAAGCAAGAGGAAAGAAAGTCAGTAGCAAAACCTTCTTAATCATTCAAGAAAACAATAAGTCCAAAGAAGAGGCAATAGAGAATTCAAATTTAGCTGGGAAAAAAGACAGCTTTTTATTTTTTCAGGAAAAAAGAAAGCTTTGATGGTTAAAGATGTAGATGGATATTTGATACCAAGGAAATGAGGTAAAATCCCAGCTCTTTGTAAAGTTCCTATATCTTTATGAAAAGGTTATTTTGCTGAGTTGGGGAAATGAGGTGAGTGGTCTCAGGAAAATGGAAAACTTTGGACATAATTCTTGAGGTGAGCATAAGAATGAAGGAGGCAAACTGGAGAGAAGTGATGAGAGTAGGTGGTGCTAAAGGCAGCATTTGAGGTTGGTGACTGCAGATTTATGATGGAGTCAACCTGGCCTATTGTGTGATTTTTCTCTGACTGCATGCTGCTGCTCAGAGGGTAGCATCAAGAAAGCAGAGAGTCACACACATTCAGTTATGGGGTTTCCTTAGAGGGAAGTAATGAATATAGTAGAAAGGCAATGAAATTTGTAGCACTGTCAAGAGTATTACTGAAACAATGGAGCATGTATTCTAAATGTTCTCAGAAGGGAAGGAAGGAAGGAAGAGGGACATAAATTGGAACAAAGTGGAGGGACCATTAGATTGGAGATCATGACAAAGTCAAAGACTTGTTATAACAGAAATAAATTTTAAAATGAGAGGAAAAGAGTTGGTGCTCAAAGAATATATTTGAAATATATTTGAATTATTGCTTTGGACATAGAGAAGTCCAAAGCAAGATCACACTCACTGAAGATGCAGAGACCGAGGAAATGAGATCCCAAAGTATTGGGCCAGGTGACCCAAGGGGACAAGGATGTTGTCTTTGGAATGGTAGGGACTATAACAAGCTAATAATCAAATTCTCTAGCGATCACAGACAGTGATCTTGACCTCAGAAGATGGCAGCATTTAAGAGGTAGAGAATTTGATGTGACGGAATGATGTAAGCCTCAAAGAGCCTTTCCTCCCCCACCCCCTTCATTCCCCTTCCCACTCC
>LNAC01000648.1:473588-515766 GCA_002007465.1 Ailurus styani | reverse complement strand
CCCCGCCCCCCCCCACCTTCTCCTCTTCTTGAGAATGAGGAGATAACAACCTAAAAGCAGCAATGAAGAACAAGAGAACATCAATCCTACTTTCTAGATTGAGGGTATATGGAATGAGAGAAAATAATGTGATGTTATTCCTTGAGAAAACTTGAGGGCATTTTAAAGTAAGAGCAGGTTGCAGAGACAGCAAAAAGTAGAGAGCAAATTCAAAGCGGCCAAAACAGAGGAATTAACAAATTCTGAAATGGTAATTTGATAGGGCCCACTGGCAGGGTATAAAAGATGGATGAGAGAGAGAGAGTCTGGGTTCAGGCAAAGAAGTACACAGTATCATGAAGATTATGATGTGGAGGAGGACTGAGCGTAAAGGTCTTACAAGTTGGGAATTTATTTAAAGGTTTTACTTTCAAGAAACCTCAGTTGAAGGTGAATACTGGGTCCAGGGGCCAGGAGAGTTGGGTTTTTTTTCATGTTGGAAGGGTCATAGCGGGACCAGAAACTATATTCTACATGCTTTTGTTGACTGATGACTAACTTAGAACTTCCGACTACAAACAAGAAAGCATATAGTCACAGGATCCAAGATTCCTCTTTTCATTTCTTTTTAGAATTTACTTCCCATTAAGTGTGGTGAGTCTTTCTTTATATGTGATATTCTTCAAAAACTTCTGATTTCTATTGACTTTGATCTGATCTTTGTTCTGACTTGTCCCTGTGTGTGTATGTCCTCTGACTCCACTGTTGTCTTCACTGAATATTTAGTATGATTAGGTCGATTGGACTGGTTTCCATTAGCTCTATCCCCGGTGGAGCCTTCAAAATACGCAGGCTCATTTGCGCTGGATTTATGAATATCTGTTGTGTGTGTGAAACCAAAACTGAAGTTAATTTAAAGACCATGTGGTATCAGTGAAAATTACAATTAAAAGCTGAGGATGGATGATTAAGTCAAACCAGAAATGACGAAGAGGCCAACAGACAAAAGGGAGTTCAGAGTTAGGCAGTGTAATCATGCATCTGTCTTTCTTTTCTTGGGGGCCTCGCACAGTGGAGGCATGAACAACTATGAGCTGACAGGATATTGGCGTGGCTCATGATGTAGAGCCCTCCCAGATGGCTCAATGCACTAATTTTCTGCCATGCAAAGTCCTGGGATTACCCTGAAATTTTGATGCCCTCTTATTTCAGTATATCACTGTTATTTCTCCTAAAAGTTTTCGAATACATGTAACAGTACATTATGCCACTGTTACATACATAAATATATATTACTTATGACACAGTAATGTGTCCACAATATATTATTGAGTGAAAAGGGCAGCTTACCAAATTGAAGTACGATACCATTTATGTAAAATAATGTGTGTGCGATGTATGTCATAGGTACAGCAGAAGGAGCCTGGAAATGCCAAACTATTTACAGTGGTTATTGCAAGGTGGGGGGATATGGAGTTTAACTTTCTGCTTTGATTTTTTTTGTCTTTTGCATCAACCAATAACATATAATAAAATATTTATAAAAAGTTATATACTTATATACATATCTATCTTAAAAGGAATTAATCTTATTATATTGATTTTACGTCACTTTTTAGGATGACAGGCCCATATATAGCACATTGGAATTCAGACTACATGATTTGGTGTCATAATTTTGAAAAAGGGAAAAATTTTTTGTTTTGCTTATATAGCTGACAGACACATAAACACACAGCACACAGCTTCCTTATCTTTAAGTTATGCTCCTCTTTGAGGGTGTAAAGCACAACAATATTTTAAGCCTGAAAGACAGGTCAATTCATGCATTTATTTTTGTGAAAGTATGTGATGTCACATATTAGTTGGTAAAATGTGAACCAGTTTAAAAGATAAATTTTGCGATTGAAATGCTTAAGATCTCCTAACAACTGGGCCAATTGTGTAAAAATAAAGAATATAGAAATTTGACAATTGTTATGAAGGAAAAAGCAGAGAATTCTAGGAATGAAAGAAAGTTGAAGTAATTAAGATATTTTCCACACTCATGAACTATTAGGTAGATTATGAAACTTAGAAATCTAGAAGGCAGTTTTCAGTAGCATACTATGGGTGCAGCAAGGAGGAGGTAAAGAGGAGCACCTACCTAAGTTTAGGGAACAGAGTAGCTATCAGGGAAGACTTAGAGGAGAAGAGACTCGAAGTGAACTGAAAGGATGGATACAAGTTAGTCAGGCAACAAATTCCATAATGAGTGAATGGAACAAATGGGGTTGGTGGGAAAGGATCCTATCAGTTGGGGAGTTTACATGCAGTAAAGAATAATAAATGGTATTAAAATAAACAGAGATAAGCCTTGGAAGGGGCTAGAATGCTCAGCAGATAGGAGCAATATTAATCACCACAGCTTTGGGTGTGAGGTTTTCTTTATGGTTAGTGCACTATTCACGTCCTGCCTTTGGTTTAAATTAACTTGAAGACATTACTCATTTTCCTTTTATCGCATGTCTACACAAAATTATAATTGCTGGCATTTATATTTGCTTTCTGGTGATTCTCATTTGACAGGAATTTCTCAACAGCAAACACTACTTACACGTATTTCCTAAGTAAAGTTCAGAGCCTGTCATATAATGTGTGGGCTACATGGATATAGTGAAATGAGTAAGTATTGACAATTGCGTGTGTTGAGGGGGCAGTTTTCAACTCCTTTGTCTTCCACTGAGAGTTGCAGTAAGCAGCAAATGGAGCCCTGTACCCTGACATCTCTATACCTCTGATAATACGGAGAGAAGAATGACTAATCTTTAGGAATAGACCACTGCCAGTCAAACAGTCTGGGAATGGGCTTTGTGATAGGTAGATTACATAGAATTGAAATGGATATTTAGCTAGTTTTGAAAGGAACAAAATACTGGCATTCCTTAAGCTACTGAATTGTTTATTCCCCAAACTATAACTCTTCACAATTATAGGAAATGCCATATTTCAGCACTTCGCTAGCAATTTATGAAATAAAATGACCATTGACTAAAATCTGGGACTGTAAACAGAGAGGATGCCTCCTGTGGTCTTCTAATTCATGTCAGTGGTAACACATTAGGGACCAGGGAGTAGGAGGCTTGGGAGTAGAGTATAATAAACCTCATGGTTCTTAATAAGGTCTGCACACCAGCGTTGCCTGGATGGCCTTTTCAAATGAGGTATGTTTGATTGAGCCCACCTTCAACACTTAAATGGAGTCCAGGCCTGTGCCTTTTGAAGCTGTTTCACTGTGGATGTTTATGCATAGCCCTGTTTAAAAGTATTGATAAAGTGTATACAAACAGCAAGAAAACAATGGCAGCAAAAACAACAGCAGCTGCTTTACAGTTTATAAGTATTTTCAATGGCAATATTTGGTCTAATTTTCATAATAACCCAGCAAGATAAATAACATTAAACTCATTTTACTAAAGGAGAAATAAGCTTGGCAAAATCAAGTAAATTTTCCAAGTTTCCACTGCACAGAAATAGTGGAGCTAAACTGGATCCCAAATCTTCTGACTTTTTAACATTAAAGTCTTTGGCATCGAGTCCTTTATATCATCATCTCCTGTCTGAGAATTTTTTTTTCCCACCCCGTTCCCCATAGCTCCCTTCATTATCTATGTCCTATTCCATGCAATACCATGTTTCTACACAGATACATTAGAAGGAATTTGGATTTGGCAACGTGGTTTTGGGATGAGCAAATATTGGCAATTATACCACTTTGATAACTTCATCAAAATTTCCTCACTTTTTCACAGAGCAAAAACTATACAGGGGATTTCCAATGACATTTTAAGGGAATTCCAGACATGAGATTACTGTCATACTAATATTGGAGAAGAGGAATTAGTATTAAGGGCCTAATAGAAATTATACAATATATCAACTAGCTACTAACTTCTGAACTCAAAGCTTTAATAATAGATGTACAGATATTCTTACTGAGCAATACCAATTCTCTGGGGAAACTTCTCAGAAACAAATAATTTTGCATTGCTGAATTAAGAATTTTCAAGTATCAGTCAAGGATTTAAGTACATTTCTATTTAAGGTGTAAAGGAGTTTATAATAATTTTTTTGGAGAAACTCTCCAATCCTTTCACCTTTATCTTCTCTCCGAGTACAAGTTCTTTTTAAAGGGATTCTTGGAACACCTGAGTAGCTCAGTTGGTTGAGCATCTGCCTTCAGCTCAGATCCTGATCCCAGATTCCTGGGATGGAGTTCCACATAGGTTTCCTTGCTCAGCAGGAAGCTTGCTCCACCCTCTGCCTGCTGTTCCCCCTGCTTGTGCTCTTTCTCTCTCTGGCAAATAAATAAGTAAACTCTTTTTATTTTTTTTAAGATTTTATTTAATTATTTGACAGAGAGAGTGAGATCACAAGTAGGCAGAGAGGCAGGCATAGAGAGGAGGAAGCAGGCTCCCCGCTGAGCAGAGAGCCAGATGCGGGGCTCAATCCCAGGACCCTGAGACCATGACCTGAGCGGAAGGCAGAGGCTTTAACCCACTGAGCCACCCAGGTGCCCCAATAAGTAAACTCTTTAAAAAAAAAAATAGAAGATACTCATTCACTCACTTTTTCTTTTACATGTATTAAACTACATTTCTTTCTATAATCTTGCTCTTCTTTCGTATGTCTTGATAACTCATTTGTCCTTTTTTCCATGGGATTTATCTACATGGAATAATATCTGTTAATATCATCTTTACCCTAAAAAACCTTTTAGACAATTCTCAAAGTTTCTGGAGGTAAAGAGAACAAGCTCACAACTCAATCACAGTGACAACCCAGCACAAAAACCATGGAGGCAGCACCTTTGAATGAGACATATCCTAAAGGACTGACTGCAAGACTTTATTTTTAGGCAAGGCATTATTCAGTGGCAGCTTTAACTTAGAACTAACATAGCTCCCAAGTGAAGTCTCAGATTAGCCTGATTTGTTTTTTAGCTCATCCACCTAAGAAATAGAAAAATTGAGTCTATTTATCAGCTCCCAACTCCTCTTTATATGTTTTTCCAACCTATTATTCAAGGTGGCTCAACTCAGGATTGTCACCACCCGACTTAAGCACTGAGAGGTGAATTGTGGAATGATACCATTTAGTTCACATTGTTGATGTGCCTGTGGGAAATAAAGCTTGGTAAAGCAAAAAGAGAGCCAACTCTGATATCTATTTATCTAAGTGCCCTTTCTGATACCTATTTATCTGGATGCACTGTCTAAGGAATGTCTTGTAATATAAATGTATTTTCTAAGTCATGATATAAATGAGAGAGAAGATGGAATACTTCTACTTTGTCAAGTGAAGACTTTCTCAAAGACTTTTTTGCTAATTTATTCACTTATTTCTGACTGAAAAGCCAACTTTAAAATCTTAAATTCTGCTATGCTCTGTTCTCCTTCAGCCTTTGGGAGACTCTGAGGACAACTGCTGCAGAAGTTACATAAAGGGAAAATAGCCCTACTATCCACCAACAGCACATGCTCTTCTTTGAAAGTTAGGTTCCGACAGGGAATTGAGCCACGAAATTAGTAGTCTGCTTAGAAAATGGAGCGTTTATATGGAAATCAAAAGCTATATGAGTGTTCAGCCAAGACCATCATTTCTGTTCACTAAGTAAACAATAGTTGATCTGCTAAAACAAGTTTTTAAAGATAAATTATATTAGAAGCCATATTCATCATAGAGCAGATGCCTGATAAGAATATTTGTCAGGATAGCAACCATATAGAATATATTTCTTTTTAATGTAACCTTTATATCTGGCTAGAGATAGACCATGATGGTTATTATTCATTTCAGGACAAGCCATAATCACCTTAGAATGATAAGATCCTTGAAACTCTTTTGTGAGGAAAAACTGTTGTCTGTATTTTAAGAGATGAAAGTAAAGCAAGGCAAAAATTATTCTTTTATGGGAAGTGTGTAAAATGTATTTGAATGATGCTTTGTCATCATAATCAGATATTGAAAAGGAAGTTCCAATGCCTAGTACGAAAAGCTGTAATAACCATAGAATAAGCATAGACTACAGGTCCTTGACCATGGTGACTATAAAACAGAAACTGCCCCTGCAGTTAAATAACAAAAAAGTTTCAGTGAAAAATAATGCCTATAAAGACGCACGTTTCCATTATAGATAGTTTAGTGGTTGTTTTTAGCTCAGCAAAAGGTAACTACAAATGGACTAAAAACTGCTTGAACACCTTCCAAATCCGCTCAGGTAGGAATGGAAACAACAGCAGCTGTGACAACTGCACAGTAACTATCTGATAGGAGATAAGAACACAAAGAAAAAATAAAAACTCATAGAAAACTGAAAATTTATGAGATGACAAAAGTAAAGCTAAATATGCTTGTCATAATAACAAATAAAAATGGGACAAAATCATTAATTAAAAGAATAAGACTGAGTTTGGGGGGGAAAAAACCCTATGTGGTCTATAAGAGATCCCCCTAAAACAAAGTCATTTTACTTTAAAAATCTAAAGTAAAAGGATGAGAAAAATATATAGAATGCAAATGTGAGTTGCAAGAGAAAATGAGTGAAAACGTCATATCAAAACATTGAATTTGAGGTTTAAGAAAAATGAAATTTGCCTAAAGTATTACTTTATTGTAATACAGAATTAATACAATGGTAAAGTAAAAAAAATAAGAGTGAGAGGAGTGGGGGAGAGGAAGGAAGGAAGGAAGGAAGGAAGGAAGGAGGGAAGGAAGGAAGGAAAGAAGGAAAAACTCAAAACAAACAAAAGTAGTTAGGGAAAACCAAGAGCTTGTTAATTAGGTAGCAATTCCAAAATAAAAAAACCAAAAATAAAACATTCAATCCTCTACCTTACTTAATGTTATAGGTTAAACTGTGTTCCCCTCAGATTCATATGTTGAAGTCCTAACCCACAATATCTCAGAATGTGATATATTTGGAGGTAAAGCCTTTAAAAGAATAAGTTCAATGTAGTTCATTAACAAGGGCCATAATCCAATATGACTGGTATCCTTATAAGAAGAGAAGACTAGGATACAGACCTATACAAAAGAAAGACCATTCAAAGACAAGAAAAGATAGACATCTGAAAGCCTAACATAGAGGCCTCAGAGAAAACCAATCCTGCTCAAACTTTGGTCTTAGACTTCTGACCTCCAGAGTTGTGAGAAAATATATTTCTGTTGTTCAGGTCATTCAGTCTGTATTCGAAAAGTCATTTGTACTTCTGTATGTCAACAATAAACATAAATTGAAATTGGATATCAGTATCATTTTCAATAGCACCAAAAATATTAAATCTTGGGGGTAAATTTGATAAAAGAGATGCAAATCTATACACTGAAATCTGTGAAACAGTCCTGAAAAGATTAGAGAAAACATCAATAAATGAAGCATTATACCCTGAGTGAGAAGATTCAATATCGTTGTCATTCTCCCTAAATTTTTCATGGACTAAATGCAATTACAATCAAATCCCAGCAAACTTTTTTTGCAGAAATTGACAAACTGTTTCTGAAATTTACATGGAAATGCAAAGGACCTAGAATAGTCTAAACATCTTTGAAAAATAACATCCTATTCAGAAGACTAAAACTACCTAATTTCAACTTATATTTAAGTCTATAGTAATCAAGACAATATGATATTGAAGTAAAAATAGACAAAACAATCAATGGAACAGCATAGAGCATTCAGAAATAATATCATATGTATACTGACAACTGATTTTTTTTTTACAAAGATGCAATTCTATGGAAGAATAGTCTTTTCAACAAATTGTGCTAAAACAACTGAACAACCATATGGAAAACAACAATAGATAAACAACAATCTGTGATCCATACTTATAACATATATAAAAAAGCAACTTTTTAAAACAGGTCCCCGACCTGTTTTAAATGTAAAACCTAAAATTGTAGATAATCTAGAAGAAAACAAAGGGAAAATCTTTTTGCTTTGGAATAGACCAGGGTTTCTTAAACCCAGTGCTACTGACATTTGAGGCCAGATCATTTTTTGTTGTGGAGGGCTGTCCTGTGCATTTAGGAAGGTTAGTTGCATCCCTGACCTCTCCCCTTTAGAAGTTAGTAGTACCTTTCCAGTTGTGACCACCAAAAATGTCTTCAGACTTGCCAAATATTCCCAGGGGAGCAAAATATCTCTGGTTGAAAATCACTAGGTTAGGGAAAATTTCTTAGGTATGAAAATCAAAAGCATGAACCATTTAAAAATTTTTTTGATTAGTTATATATGAACAAAAGTTAAAGCCTTCTGCTCCTCAAAAGACACTGTAAAGAGAATGAAAAGACAAGCCACAGACTGGGAGAGAATATTTATAAATCATGTATCTGAAAAAAGATTTATCTAGAATACACAGAGAACTCTCAAAACTCCAGTAATAAACAACGCCACCAAAATATAAAAAAGATTTGAACAGACACTTCACTAAAGAAGATATACAGATGTTGGCGCACCTGGGTGGCCCAGTCAGTTAAGTGGCTGCCTTTGGTTAGGGTCATGATCCCAGGGTTCCGGGATCGAGCCCTACACGTTGGGCTCGCTGCTCATTGGAGAGCCTGCTTCTTCCTCTCCCTATGCCTGCTACTCTGCCTACTTGTGCTCTCTCTCTGTCAAGCAAACAAAAACCTTAAAAAAAATAAAAAGAAGATATAGATGTGAAATAAGTACATGAAAAGATGTTCAATAACATTAGTCAACAGAGAAATGCAATTTAAAACATGGCACACCATTACATAATTATTAAAATAGGTCTAAATAGAAAGAATGGCCATAGCAAGTCATCAGTGAGGATATGGAGGAACTGGAACTCTTATACACTGCTGGTAGGAGCATAAAATGACACTCCACTGGAAAATAGTTTGGCAAATTCTTAAAAAGTCACATATACACCTACACGTGATCCAGCCATTGTTCTCCTTGGTATTTACCCAGGTGAAATGAAAGCATGTGCCCGTACAAAGACATGTATAAGACTGTTTATAGTAGCTTTATTTGTTATAGCCAAAAGAGGAAATAACTCAAATGTCCATCAACAGATAAATGGATAAACAAATTGTGGTACATCCATATGATAGAAAAGTACTCAGCAAAAAAGGGAATGAAATACTGAGGCACCTAACAACATGGATAAACCTCAGAAAATAGTGAAGTTGAAAGAAGTGAGGCAAAAAAGAGGATACACAGTACTATTTCATTTACAGAAAATCTGAGAAAATGCAAACTCATTGATAGTGACAGAAAGCGAAGATTAGTGGTTGCCTGCGAGGGGGTACAGGGGATGAAGAGGCTAGCAGTACGAAGAGGCACAAGAAAACTTTTTGGAGCGATAAATATGTTCACTATATTGATTGTGATGTTAGAGTCATAGTTACACACAAATACCAAAACTTATTTATGTACAACAAACTTATTTATTATGTACAACAAAATTGTACACTTTAAGTGCAGTTTATTGTGTAAAATATTAAAAAAAGCTGCCGTTTACAACAGCAACATGGAGTGTGATTATGCAGGGATAAACTTAGCAAGAAATATCAAAGACAATTATGAAGAAACTTTAAGACTCTACTGAGGATATGAAAAACGATTTAACTAGAAAGGGAATCATCTTGCATCTTTATTATTGGATTAAAAGATTATAAAACTGTAAATTTCTCTAAATCAACTTATAATTTTAATGCAATGACAATATGACTCCCAATGAAACTTTATTTTTTAACTATGACAAATTTATTCCAATGTTCATATAGACAAAATATGTGAGAATAATCAGAAATTAAGAGAAAGCTATAGGAAGTCACTCTTACCTACTACATTTTAAAATGTGTAATAAAGCCAGAGTAATTAAAAGTGTCAATTGGATGCATAAATTATTAAATAGATCAATGAAGTAGACAAGCATCCAAAAATAGAACCAGGTGCACATGGGAAATAAGCATGTGGTAAAAGTAGCATTAAAATGGATAGGAAAAAAGATGAATTATTTAATAAACGGTTTGAGATAATTAACCAGCCATTTGAAAAAGAAAGTAATAGGAGCGCCTGGGTGGCTTGGTTGGCGAAGCGTTTGCCTTCGGCTCAGGTCATAATCCCAGAGTCCTGGGATCCAGCCCAGCATCTGGCTCCCTGCTCAGCAGGAAGTCTTTTCTCCCTCTTCCCTGCTCCCCACTCACTTGTGTGCATTCTCTCTCTCTCTCTCTCTCTCTCTCAAATAAATGAATAAAATCGTTAAAAAAATAAAAATTTAAAAAAACTTAGAAAAATGAAAAAGAAAGTAATAAAGCTAGAGCTTCACTACAGTCCTTACAAAGATAAATTCCATATTGACAAAGCTGAAATGTTAAAATTATTAATGAATCAGAAGAAAATATAAAGGGATACTTTTATAATCTTGAAAGGTAAAGACCTTTCTTAGCCTAAAATAAAAGCCAGAAAGGTATATAATTAAAGATTTAAAATGTTGAATACATAAAAATTGAAAACTTTCACATTCCAAAAATCACCATAAACAAGGTTAATGAAAATAAAATATCTGCAATTAATGCAATAGAAAAATGTTTGTATTCAAAGCACTCTTAAAATTGAATAGATGATTCCTGAAAAGAAATATAGGCAAAAATATATAAATAGGTCCTTCACCAAAGAAAAAATATAAATGGTCAGTTAATATATATGTATATTTCGGTCTTATTAGTAATCTAATAAACACAAGGAAATACAGTAAGATATTACCACCTTTCTGACTAGCAAATATTGAAAGACTGCCAAGTCAAACTCAGACTGCCAAGAGAATGGAAATTGACTTTCTCATGTATTGTTGGAGGGAGGATGTAAACTGACACTTTTTTCCAGAACACAAATTAGAAACATATGTCAAAACTTGAAATACTCAATTACATTTCTAAGCAATTATCCTAAGTGGATAAATATATGTGAACTCAGAATTTATGAACAATGGAGTTTGCTGTTGGTATATTTCTTCTTAAAAAAACCAGGTTTCTTAAAGACAAAAAAAAAAAAAACAAAACAGGTTTCTTTATAGAAAAATTTTAAACATACAAGAGTAGAGAGATTATGGTATAATGAACCATTAACTAAATAACCTAGTTTCAACAATTACCAACATTTTCTAATCTTGTTTCATTTGTCTACCCCTGTGCTATCATTTGAGTGCACTTTTATTTGGATGTGGAGACCGAGGATATTAGAGTTAGCCCAAAACAATATAATAAACTCCATAAATACTTTAGTACCTATACTGAACAAATGAAGACTCTGTCATAAACCATACCTGGAAAAAACTATTAACATTACCTAATACCCACAGCTCACGTTTAGGTTTCCTGAATTTTCTCAAAAATGTCTGTTTAGGATTGGTTTGTTTGTATTAAGATCTTAAGTTTCATATATTACATTTGGTTCACTATGTCTTTTGGTATTTTTTTTTTTTTAAATATGGAACAGTTCTTCCACTTTTTTAAAAAATGCCTTCTTTGAAGAAACTCAGTCATTTGTACTGTGGAATCTCCCACAAACAGAAGTCAGCTGATTGCTTTCCAATATGCAATTTTTAATTTTTCTTCATTTCTTTACATTTATTGTAAAATAGTAGATATATAGGCTTAATCAAACATTTTTGACAAGAACGTTGCATAAGGGATGCCATGTACTTCCTGGCAAAATGACTGTTCTGTTTAAGTGATATTAAGATCCAGATAGATCCAGATGATCTATAATGCATGCATAGGCATGCATTATAAAGTTCTCCAACAACTTCTCACTGTTTTATATCTGTATTGATAGTTATATAGATTCATTATTTCATTAACAATTTCAAAACTGTGATATTCTAATTCTGTCATTCCCTTAGCATTTACTAGCTAGAATTCTTTAAAGGACTTTCCCTTACCAGACTAATTGATTACACTGAAATAGATTTTGTACAGCAAAGACTGGCTTGATGCTGTCCCTTTTTTGTTATATTTTAGAATAATTGGTTGGTTTCCAGGAAGCCTCTAATGGTGACCATTGTGTGTGTAGTTCTTACATCATTATTAATTTGTGGATTTTCTTATTCTTAATGTACTTCAACCTATTGCAGCCATTATTCTTTTGATACACTCAAACAGATTCTTCCATCATCTGAAAAAAAATGCGCTTTGGGGTACATCTAAATGTCCTAGGCTAGTTTTACATATTTCTAACCCCTGACTTAGATTCATTCACCCATTTTCCCAAGGAGCTTTGATATTTTGGGGGAGTAGGAGTGGGAAATAGTATTTAAAGATCAGAATCTGGCCACTGAGGAAGCTCAGTCCTCCTTAATTATTATTGTTGTTGCTAGGGCTTTTCCATGGACACAGCTAGGAATTAGGCATTTTTAGAAAAGATAAAGAATATTGATATTTTCAATTTAAATTAAACTTATGGGATATTACTTTTCTTTTTTAGACTTGTATTCCTTTTTCACTAATAATCATGGTTCCTAATGATATTAATACACTTATTTGCTCAGTCTTATAATATGCCTATAATAGTTTCAAAATAACAAAAATATTATTACAACCTAACAATATAGTTCAAGATTACTTTGCAATTCGTTTTGTCCTTAGGCTACAATGATTAAGGATTTACGGTCAAAATCCTCTATTTTGGAGTCACTTAACAATAATTAATTTTCTGTATGGTTATATAAAGAAATTAGCAGAGTTAGATTTAATTTTTTGTGATTTTTAACGTTTAAATTTTTTATATAAAATATGTACATGGTTTGAAAGGCAAATTATAAAACCAGGTATATTTTTAAAAGTCTAGCTTCAATTCTTCTATATCCTGTGTTTCTTCCATACACTCACAGGTAATCATTTTTGTTAGGTTTTAGTTTGTTCTTTTAATTGCTTTCTTTTGAAAATATAAACAATATGTGTGTAGATGTATCCTTCCACTTTTTATACATAAACCAGCATATAAATGCTTGGAGAAGAGCAATGAATTAGGAGTTGGAAGAACTGTGTCTTGGTTTTCCCTGAACGAGCAACTGAATACAAGATTTTGGAACACTTAATCATCCTGTGGTTTGGTTCCCTCATCTGTAAAACAAGAGAAATCACCCAGATTACTTCATAATATTAGGATTCTATACTTTGTGATATTAGACAATGCCTATTTCTTGGGATACACAAATAAAGAGATGCAAAATTCACCACACACACAAAAATACAACTTCACCTTTTGGCACAGTCAGCACTATTTATCCTAATTTAAATACAGGGCCACAGTGGGAAAAATCTGGGCAACTAGTGACCTTAAATCGATTTGAGGTATTTGTGTTCTTAAATAAGCTTTTAATTATGCAAATGTTTGTTATTACTACATTCTTATTCATGCAAAAATGGTAACTCATATGGTCCAGTTTTCATAATTAGCCTGTGCTCTCTCCCCTTCTTCCAGATGACTATAATTTTTTCCTTTACATTAAATTCACATCTTCTTCCTCATCCTCATATCAATGGATAATAATCTTGCTTTACATTTCCCGCCCTCCCCCAAATTTGAAGCATATTTCCAAAAACTCCCACCACCACAACTACTTATTCATTTGCATCTATGCCTATTAACTTTCTCTTTTTCTCCAGAGGCTATGGAGGGAAGTACTCCTCCCACTAGCTAGAGCCAGCCTCCGCACACGTGCATTACAGCCTATCCTCTTTCATCAATTCACTGATCATGCTTTTCCTGAGGTACCATCAACTTCCCACTCTCTATTGATTTTTTCCTACCAGATACAAAATATGCAATTAATTTTCCCCTCTAAAAATGCTCTCTTAAATCGCCTTCCCTCTCCACAGACTACCCCATATCCTGCCCCCTTTGACAGCAAAACTCCTTGGAAGAGGAATCTGTATGCTAACTTTAACTTCTCTCCTTCCATACTTTCTCAAACATACTGGAATCTAATTTTTGTTCTCTATATAATTTCACTTTTGCATAATGCAGATGCAATCCTATCATTTCTACCTTCAAAATGTACTATGAATCCCAGCACTTCTTAACTTCCCAAATGCCATTAGCCTGGCTTAAGCCACTATTATTTCGCACCTGTATAATGTTAATAGAATCCAAACTGGTCCCCCTGTTTCTGACCTTGGTTTACTGCTATCTATTCTCAACACAGCAGCAAGATGTATATAGTTAAAACATATCCAGGTTTTAACAGACCTCCCCTTTCTCTGATTAGTGCCCTCTAATGGTTTCCCATCTCAAAATAAAAACCAAAATAGCTACTATGAGCTACAAGGCCATTCATGATTATTTTTCTGACCTCATATCCCACTGCCTTCTTTATTATTTCTCCAATTCAACCTCTTTCCCCCAGGGCCTTTGCACTTGCTCTTCCCTCTGCCTGGAATGCTCTTTCTCCAGTATTTGCATTGCTTACTTTCTCACTTCCTTCACATCTTTACTTTCCTGGCTACTCTATCTAAAACTTCAAACTTTGCCATTGTGTTAGTCAGCTCAGGCTGCCATAAAAAATACCGTAGACTGGGTGACTTAAAAAACAGGAATTTATTCCTCACAGTTCTGAAGACTAGAAGTTCAAAATCAAGGTGACATCAGGTGTCTGTGAGACACCTCTTCCTGGCTTGTAGAAACTGCCTCCTTGCTGAGTACTCACATGGCCTTTCCTTGGTGTGTGCACATGGGGAGAGAGTGAGCTCTCCTGTCTTCCTCTTTTTATAAGGGCACTAATCCCATCAGGAAGGCACCATCCTCATGATCTCATCTAAACTGAATTACCTCCCCAAAGCCTAACTTACTATCAAACTGGAGGTGAGGGATTCAACATGTGAATTTGGGGGGAATACATTCATTCCATAATAGCTTTCTCTACTTATATTTAATATTCCCCATTTTTATTTTTTCCTATACACTCACCACCTTCTAACATAGAATATATTTTGTTTATTTTATAGACTGTATTCTCCATTAGAATTATAGCTCCATGAAAGCAAGGATTTTCAACCTTTTATTTATTGATTCTCTAGTACCTCAAAATATGTCTGGCACATAGTAGATGCTCAGCAAATATGTGTTGAATAAATAAGTGCCCAGAATGCCTTAGAAGTTCAAGTAGGCTATAAATATAAAAGAGATGTAACCTTGTGAGGAAGAATCTGCTCAACTCTGAAATAAACAATGTGCTATGGGAAATCACTGTGTTATGTTCACATCCATAACTGTGAACATTTTAGCACTCAGTGAATTTATGAATTAAATCCCTCTTAGAAAAAATATCTATTGATAAAACTACAATGAATAAATTAGGCTATCTGAAAAAGGAGTAGCAAAGTAATTTAAATTCCAATGCTGATATGGGCATCTGTTTATTATAAAACAAAAGCTTTTTTTTCTTTACTTTAGAATAAACAACTGTGACAAATTGGCTCAATATTTCCTTTAGTTATGCTCATAATATATTTTAAGCAACATAATAGGCTTACATTACCCATCTTGTTTTCAATATCCATATGGCAACTGTTATGTAAATGTTCCTTAAAAATAAATGATGCTGTTTAGTATACAATGTATGTTGTTTGCTACTAAAACCATGATTATGTGAAAGAAAAGAATCATTGAATCATCCTAAAAAAAGGATTAAATTCTAGAAGAACTATAAATAGGAAATAGCTGTTGCTATTAAACTAATGTCAGAAACACTTTACTTGAATTTATCAAGATGGCATAACTTGGAAGAGGTTTTAAGATGATAATAGAACCCACTTTCTAAGTTTTTTGAGAAATACAGTTTATGAAAGTCACTGAAAACTAGCTGTTACAAAACTGAAATCACACGATGGGAAATTATGAGTGAGGTAATCCAGTACATTACTTTGTTCCTCAAAAACCCAAATAAATGTAATGAGGAGAGGAGCCGTTGTGATTATTAATGTCTATTTTAGATATTTCAGAAAAAGCCACAAAGGGGTAGAAGTATTCTCAAAATTATTTTTCTTCTGTGGATTTCAAGCCATAAGAATTTTGAGAATTTTTTTTTAAGATTTTATTTATTTATTTGACAGAGAGAGATTACAAGTAGGCAGAGAGAGAGGAGGAAGCAGGCTCCCTGCTGAGCAGAGAGCCCGATGTGGGCCTCGATCCCAGGACCCTGAGATCATGACCTGAGCTGAAGGCAGAGGCTTTAACCCACTGAGCCACCCAGGTGCCCAAGCTATAAGAATTTTGGATACTATTTGTAGCCTACTGAATTGAATGAACTTTATAAGATACTATAATTACAGGGTGCCTGGGTGGCTCAGTGGGTTAAAGCCTCTGCCTTCGGCTCAGGTCATGATCTTCAGGTCCTGGGATTGAGTCCCGCATCAGACTCTCTGCTCAGTAGGGAGCCTGCTTCCTCCTCTCTCTCTGCCTGCCTCTCTGCCTACTTGTAATCTCTCTCTCTGTCAAATAAGTAAAATCTTAAAAAAAAAAGATACTGTAATTACTCAACAACAAGTCAAGCAGTTAGAGACCACACTATAGATATACCTACATCTCAGGTAGACTCCTCTAAGGGACCCTTCAAATACTCTTTTTGAATTGAAGGTGTTCTGCCATATTCAGTATGGACACACAGAACCTTAGCATGTAATTCCTTTTTCATACACGTGAAGGTGTAGATCTTGCAGGAATAAGGAGCTTTCCCATGGTCACATGAGCCAAGTTATATGAGATCAGGACTGAAACCCATCATGTCAACCAGTTAGCTTCCTTGCTGTCATATGAAATTTTAAATCTTGTTTGTTACTGAATGATATTGGCCAAGTAACACACCCACCCCCCAACACACATATTCACACATACATATATGTGTAATTTTATTTATGCAGCTTAACTTCATTTGCAATGGGGATAGAACCAAGTTCATCAACATTTAATGATATGTTCAGTGACATGAACGTTTGGTTAGCATGTGATCTTCATCTGTTTCTTAGGGCACCAAATTTCCTTAGCAGCACCCAAAACCTGGGATGATAGTGATACATGCTTTTTAAGGTTGATGAAAATGGTGGAGTCTTTTTTTTTTTTTTCTTTTTTGGTAGCCGGCATTTAGAAAAGATCAGAAGCAAACAGTGACTCTGGCTGCAAGCACAAGTACTTAAAAATGCCCTATAAAACTAGGAAACAAGAAATAGACTATGGAAAAAGAGCATATTTGCTGCTTCATTACCTTCTTGCATACCAGCAGAGAGATGGTGTGAGGGGCATACCAGGATATTATCATTAAGTGACACAAGTTTTTAAAAAATCAAGAAAAGAATTAATAAGAGGATATTGCTAAAAAAGTATACTGTTTATCATGATTTTCATGTTTCTATGTTTTAATGACATGACTCTCTTCAAATTTTAGGGACAATGCATAAGCCTTCTAATTAACATCTACAGAATATATTTTGCTTTTTATAATTTTTGAAGATATCCCATTAAAAATCTGGAGGTCCAAACTAAATTGTAGTAGTTTATCAATATTGAACCTGATTTGGGGGACACTTGTCTTCTTTTACATGCGCTCTGGAGATAGCAATTCAGTAAACTCCATAAAGATGAGCTTTCTCCAGGTGGTGCATTTGCCTTTCGTATGTTAATACATTTTTCTGCTTATCAGAGACGCAGTGATGTGGGAAACAAAGGCAGAAGAAAAATTATTAAATTTCCTTACTACCTTACAGCCCACTGATAAGTCCTTGAAACAGGCAGACAGACATTCCTCTAGAGCTCCAGCTGCCTCAATGTTAATATTTTGCTAAGGGCAAAAGGCAATCCTCGCCCCAATCCTCCCTCCCTCCACCACCACCAGGATCCTGTAAGTCTAGTTTAATCTATAAAAATTCCTTTGGAAACTTCCTTTATCTCCAACCCTCTCCCCCCGCCCAAGATATATGTTGGCACTCAACCCCCAAACATATGGCCCACCGATATACATCTGAAGGGTCTCATGACTCAGGTTTTATTAGACAGTAATAAATGACCTTTCCCAACAATAGCTAACCGCCTTAAGGTCTTGGAAACCTTGCTTCCAAAATTCCTGAGAGACTTATGCTACCCCTGACTCCATCCCAACTTGAAAGTATACAATGGGCCACCCCTGATGACCCCACTGCAGCTCTTTCTGCCCATGGGTCCTATCCCCTGTGCTTCAATAAAGTCACCTTTTTGCACTAAACATCCTCAAGAATTCTTCCTTGGCCATCAGCTCTGAACCCTAACATCTTTCCTACATCATGTGGAGCCCAACGTGTTTGTGGTTTGGGTCAAGGAAGTGAACTTGTAAAAGCACAAGAATTTGGGTTGAGTAGTGAAGGATCTTAATGGTATGGGGGTGGGGTGGGGCACTGCTGATGAAATTCATAACCCCAGTGCACACCAGGCATTGCAGTGAGGGTCCTGAGAGTGGATTAGAAAACTGAACGTCAGCACTATGGGAATGTCCTTCTGCACAGACAAGTAGTCTAAGAAACCTGAAACTTGCTCCTGTTTGTTTTTTCCCCAAACCTAGGGCATCATAAAAATTCAGGCAGCTGGGCGCCTGGGTGGCTCAGTGGGTTAAAGCCTCTGCCTTCGGCTCAGGTCATGATCTCAGCGTCCTGGGATCGAGGCCCGCATCGGGCTCTCTGCTCAGCAGGGAGCCTGCTTCCTCCTCTCCCTGTCTCTCTGCCTGCCTCTCTGCCTACTTGTAATCTCTCTCTCTGTGTCAAATAAATTAATAAAATCTTTAAAAAAAAATTCAGGCAGCTTGCAAGATTCAAATACAAACAACTCTATGGACAAAATAACAGCTTGTGATTAAAAAAAAAAGGACATTAAAAAATGCTTACTCTTTCAAAAGAAAATACTGTAACTTTCAAGTCGACTTTAGAGGATAAGACACCAAATACATACTTTTATTTAAAATATTTCTTGCTCGTTCATTATATTTAAGAAAAAATAAAATAAAACAAAATTGGAGTTGTAATGAGACCACAAGTTTCAAAAGAAATGCATTTTGAAATGTGGGATGAACCATCAAGAATGGTGGAGGAAACCACAATGACTTTTAAAATACAGGGATGAAATACTAGTGAGGACTATTGAGCTTGCCCAGGAATTCTTTCTTGGTTATAGTGGATATGCTATTTTGGTTCTTAAACATCCATTTCAGTCTCCCTCTAACAGGCAGAGGCTGGACAAAAATCCCAGATGTGTTGGAATTAAGGATTCCAGATGTGACCTAAGTCCTGCCAATCAGATGCTCTCAAATGACACTTGCATTCAGAACTGATTTAACCTAAGAGTGAGGCCTAGTGTATGAGACACTCTTTTTGTGGGTGCTGATTTAGCAAGATGTGCATGACTCTGGGGCCAACAGTGGCAGTGGTGGGCTCTTGGGCCCAGATTACAGCTAAGGCAAGAGTGATTCTGGAATCAAGAGTTGGCTCTTGAATTCCCTCCCATAAGTCATAATTTTCTTGGCAGGCCAGTTCTACTGTGTGGTTCTGGGAGTCATATCTGGAGGCTCACGTAGAGCCTGCTTCTACAGCTCTTTTAACAATTTTATAAATACTTTATTCTCTGTATTATGTTCTAATTTCCTATATTAAATTTTTTCCCTGATTAAAATAGCTAAAATATTTTCAATTACCTGCAGCTGAACTTCTATGCGATAGCAGAATATAGCCTTATCCTATGCTTCCAGTGTAGTTCTGCCACAAGGACTTAGGAAAGGACTAAGGAAACTGAAAGTCTAGGCCCTTCCCAAATATAACTGTTCTCTTTCTATTGTATTCCCTCTAGAATCAGAACCACCATCTTTTTGGTCTTTGGCAACTTCTTGGCCTCTCCATATCTGAAAATAATAATGTCTACCTCATAGAGTTAAGAGAATTAGATTATGGAAGTATGTAAACCACTTAGCATAATTCCTAGTACATAGTAAGTTATCAGTAAATGAGATATGTTAGCATTATTACCTCTGTACAACTTCTGTCATTTGTAATGACCCATACAGGAGAGATGGTTTGCATACCCTTGAGGGAAAGAACTAGGCTTCATTCATTCATCTTTCTGTCTCAAGATCCTATCACAAACCTTGACACTTCGTAGATATTTAATGCTTCCTGACTGACTGTTTCCAAATAGTCTATGAGTTCAACAAAGATGCTCAAGTTCTCAAAGTATTTTATTCTTTTATTTTCTTCTGGGAAATCAGAATATGCCTAACCCTTCATGGAGTCTTACTTGAGAGGGAGAGATGGAAGAGAATAAAAAATCTAAAGGAAGCTTTGTATATTATCCATTTCAGATCCAGCACTTCCTGTATGATGCAAGTTAAGACCCAAAGTTACTATTCTGTGCTATAGTTCACAAATCTATATACTTGCAACCAGTTCTCTATAGGCCCCCTAGTAGGTTCTTCTATGACATGACATTGAGTAGGATATGATCATTAAAGTCTTATCCATCCCTGAGAGTCTATGATTTTAAGAGGTGAATTTTAAAAAAATCGCATCATTTGGATGTATTCTTCAAACTGTACTAGGAACTTTCACACTTTTCTTAACGATATGATTGTATCTTATTTTGATTACTGAAGATTGCAAATTTAAGAATCAACAACTGCACTATGAAACAATACAGTGACATCTCAGTGACTGAGAGTGTAGGGACTTATCCCTGAAACTAAATAGTTTCCAGTGTTTAGAGGTCTTAGGTTTTCTTTTATTGTTTTGTGTTCCATTTCTTTTCTCGCTATGAGGCATTTAGCTGTTTTGTCTTGTCACCATCAATAATCTGGTCTCCAGAAACTCTTACCAATTTTCTGATTGTCTTCTAATCTTCAAGGGTTCAGATAGTCAGAAGTTAAAAAAAGAGTAAAATGAGTATGGGATTTTTCTAGGGATAGATATGAATTTTAGTGGGTAGACCATTTAGTATTGGTTTTGGCCCCTTAGGGCTTGTTTTCCCTCTTATTCTTCTGATTTCATTGGAGTTTTGATAATTGACATGACCGCACAAATAGCCTTAGGATGTGTTAGACTAAGTATCAACACTGAAACAGCAACTACCACAAGGTCAAATTCGGATAACTTAATTTTCTATATAATGTAAAATGCTACAGTCACTTTGAAAAATATTTCAGCAATACCTCAAAAAGTTAAACAAAAATTATCATTTGATTCAACAATTCCACTCCTAGTTATACACCCAAGAGAAATAAAAAACATACAAAAACTTGTACAGGAATGTTCATAGCTGTCATTATTCTTAGCAGCCAATAGGTAGAAACAACCCAAATGTCCATCGATGATGAATGAGTAAACAAAATGTAGCATATCCATATAATGGAATGTTATTTGACCATAAAAAGGAACAAAGTATCAAGACATGCTACAACATGGATAAATGTTGAAAATATTATGCTGATGAAAGAAGGAGGTCACAAAGGACCAAATATCATATTATTCCTTTATATAAAATGTCCCAAATAGGCAAATTTATAGAGACAGAAGGCTATGGTTGGCTGGGACTTTGGGTTGGGGTGGGAGATTTTGTAAGGCAATTGTGAAAGTGATAGCTAACAAGTACAGAAGTTTCTTTTGGGGTGATGAAAATGTTCTAAAACTGATCGTGGTGATGGTTGCACAATTTTAAATATACTAAAAGGTCTGAATTGTATACTTAAAATGGGTGAATTGTACAATATGTGAATTATATTTCAATAAAGCTGTTACCAAAAAAGTCTCCATGCGGCAAAATGATGATCACGTCTCCAGGTGAAATCCATCTATTTCAAAAACTATTTTATTCAACAAACTTAGAGTCAGTTCTTTAAAGTTTATTGTAAAAAGATCCTGAATGTAATAGTATGTTGATGAAAACAAATGCTTTTCTCAAATTGCCTATTCATATAGTAGAAAAATTGGCAAAATATCACCACTCCAAATTATCACCACTGATAAACAGTCAACTTTTACATGAACACCTTGTGTTTCACGTCATTTTTTTGTTTCATTACAAAAGACGTCACTGACTGAAATCTCACTTACAGAGTAATGCAAACAGGATTTCTTAAATTAAAGGCAGGAAGGTTCAATAGCAGAAAGAGGATTAATCAGCACAGAAGAATTCCTAACATCCTGGTTAACTTTAATGAAGTCAACTTGCTTTCTTTTCTTTTTCGTTGTTACTATAGAGATCAGGGAACTGCAAGCACATGTGGTTTGGACAGGAAACTTCTTACTTTTCATCAGAAACAAAAGGGCAGAGGGCAGTGGCACTGAGTGGGGGGCAGGGCTGCACTGTAGAGGCCAGAGTCACATTCTTGGTACCGTCAGAGGCGGATGGCTGATGCTGGAGACTCATTTGTGTCTCACAGACCTACTTTCCCTGTTTGTTACAAGTTTTCAAATTAGGTCCTGGAAAAAGATGTATCAGCTTATTGACCTGAGGTGCTTTTCTGAAAGTCTCCACAACAGGATTCTCACCTTCCTGTATTGTTATTAAAAAAAATTTTAAAACAAGACAATAAAATGACATTCCATTATCAGGTAAGTTTAAATAGGGGAGGATAGGGGAAAAAATTGTTAATGATTCAATCTGAACTGTCTAGAAGCAAATAGTTATACCACAAATAAATGTATTTTAGCTACAATCTAGATTGTTTGAAAAAATATGCAAGAAACCTCAAAGTCTTGAAATAATTACACATCCTATTTTTATATAATATTGGAAATTTTTTCTCAAAATAAGAAAATCTCAAAATAATTATCTATACATCCTATTTTTATATAATATTGGAAATTTTTCTCCATATGACAAATTATGCCTGAGGGAAACACTATCACAAGAAACTGTGTTTCAGGTGCATGTGTGTCTATCTGTGTGTGTGCATGTGTTCATAACTCAGACACACAGTATTTATAAGAATTCAGCTACTGCTACAGGGCAGAAGATGAAATTATCAACATTAACAAGTAGTCTAAATGTCTCTCGGGTGACAGGCTATCAGGCTATTCAGAATTTTAAATATTAAGAAAATTCTTAAAGTAAGAAGTATAGTTTGCTAATAAGCTTCATATTTGTGCTGATCTTTTGCAAAAAGTTCTTTTAAGTGATTATTTAAATGCTTTGCATTGTAATGCATACCCCTTCAGTCCTGTAACACTGGGTATCAAGCTATTAGAAGCATTCTGAGACACTCCTTCCATAGAAATGTCTAATGCTATTGCACCCATGTCCCACGCAGAGCAGAGAATCCATTTTCAGTTTTAATCCTAAGTATAAAGTGAGTAATTTTTGATAAAATGGATTTAAAACACCCCTCTAACTGGTACAGCTCAAAGTATTCTGATCCAGTAGGAAGGAGGCATCCTTGACCCTAGGTCCCCATCCCAATTCCTCTTCCCACCTCCAGCCTAGAGTACTGATCATACAGGAAAAATGCACATGCCAAATTTTCCACATATCTATTTTGTAATTATGTGTAGAACATTTGGAATAGAGCAAGAGAGTTGCATCATCACACTGACCATTTTGGGTTAGGAAACAAAAACTGAGCACATGTTACAGGCTGGTCATATGGACCCAGGTCAGTTCCAATGACCTGTGACTCAAGAGAGGAGTCCATTCCATTAGCTACACTCTAGGAGAGGTGGCCATAGTCAGTGGTAAACTGGTCCAGAAGAATTGACTATCTTTCTTGTCAAATGTGTATGAAGTTCCTGTTAGAGGATTCTATTTTAGCAAGGGGATTTGGCAATATAGTAGCAAATTCTTATTCTGTCTTTAAAAATCCTAAATCAGTGAGAACAGATATTGTGTGGAACTTTTATCACATTAGGAGTTGTGGCATAGTTTGCTGTTATGTATATAATGTAAATGCTAAATGGCTAGGGAGGGAGGCTAAGAATGATCAGACTATACTATTGAAAGTCTGATATCTCCTAGGAAAATATGCATTTTTTATGTTAAAACCATATTACTTAATAACATCTAGACTAACTGTATCAAGAAAGTCCTATTTATTTAGGTAAATTCACAAACAATTGGAACAGTTGATTAATCCCAAGGGCTAAGTAGCATAAATAAATCAATTTATGGGCCAACTAGAAATGAGGTTAGGGCAGGAACTATGCACAAATTAAAAGTGAACTAATGTAAACTGAAGTGCTTTAAAACAGCATACTTGCTCACGGTAAGATATTATTATAATAATTGAAGAATATTATGGGTTTTAACATCATTACTAACTCTGATGATTTAATTTTTGATGCTTACCAGTAAGAATTATGATAGATACCTATTTTCACTATATGCAGCCTTTCCCAAAGATTATGCAAATTTCTTTTGCCATGGGACTTTTTTTTAAAGATTTTGTTTTTTTTTTTATTTTAGAGAGACAGTGTGTGAGTGGGGGAGGGGTAGAGGGAGAGGGAAAGAGAATCCCAAGTTGACTCTGCACTGAGCATGGAGTCTGACACAGGACTTGATCTCACAATCCTGAGTTCATGACCTGAACCAAAATCAAGAATTGGATGTTCAACTGACTGAGCCATCCAGGCGCCCCAGCCGTGGGACTTTTCTTAAGTGCATAGAGAAATTTCTTTTTGTATCTACTTGAATACAATAAAGATGTTCCCTAATCAATAAGCCCTGGGTCAATGTCATCATCCATTAAAAAGTTTTACAACTCACTGCTTAGGAATCAGCAATTTAAATTCTGCTATTCTGAAAAACTGTGGAGAAGCACAAATCTTTTCTCCATCCCCCCCCCTTTTTTTTTCCGTAGATATATCTGAAACCAGTAACATCCTTGGACTCATGAGGCATCCAGAATATGATAGGACAGTGTGCCGAGGTGCACTGCATCTATTACCTCATTGGATCCTCATGCAAACTTGAGGTAGGCAGCAACTCCAGTTTATAGATGAGAAAGATAAACCCTCCAAATTATCTACCCTGGTTTCAAGTAGGCAGTTCACAACTCTGCGCATCTCCAGGTGAATCACCTCTTTGCTTCTCTTTGGATTTCTGTGTGCTTCAAATATACTCTTTGCTGGAATATTGCCTTATAGTCTCATATTACAGGAGAGGAGAGGAAGGATGGGGAGCAGGGAGGAGAAGAAAATTGATAAGAGATGCTCTGGTTTCAAGCTTCTGCTTCAAGAATTCTCCCTTATGTACTCCCTGATTTTGTCTTTGACCTTCCTGGAATGGATGATCTCACTCTTCCTGTGTGATTCCTAAAAAAGTGTGATAGGCAGAACAATGGCTCCAAAGATAACTTATCTTAATTCCCAGAACCTGTAAATATTTTAGCTTACAGGGCAAAGGGGAATTAAGGTGGTAGATAGAATTAAGTTTGCTAATCAGTGGCCTTAAATAGTGAGATTATCCTGCATTATCCAGGTAGGTCCAATGTAATCAAAAAGGTTCTTAAAAGTGGAGGAGGGAGGCAGAACAGACTCAGAGAGAGATTTTGAAGCTGGAGGAAGGGGCCAATAGCCAAGGAATGGGAGCAGCCTCCAGAAGCTGGAAAAGGCAAGGAAACAGAATCTTTCCCAGAGTCACCAAAAACAAACTATGCCCGGCCAAATCCTAATTTTAGTCCATTGACATCTGTGTTGCATAGTAAGTCTAGATTGTTTTAAGCTATCACATTTATGTAATATGTTACAGTAGCAATTAGAAAACTAATATGTAGAGCAAAAATCCAGGGTTCCTTTGGGTCCTGGGGCCAGGTAGAGCATCTGTCAACCTCTCCTGACTCCTGCCCACTTGTATATTTTCTTAGAAATGGGTTACTTAGTTGGACCAAGGGAAAACAAGGGCCGATTGGAATATGCTGTTTCCCTAGTACAACCCAGAGCAGCTCTGACAATGGAAGACCTACTCATTCTGCAAGGCCAGAAGGTACATTTATGTGAGGATGCTTAGAGGACCCACACCAGCATATGGTTGGATTCCTATCAACCGTGTTTACAGGTAATACTGGGGAAGAAAGATGTGAAAGTTAGGATAATTTTCCATCCTCAAGAGTAAAACTTCTCATGTAAATATAGGTAGTACCCGTCATGTAAATAAAGGTAATATGGTGTGCAGGTTTTCAAGCCCTGCTTGAACCAGGGTAGCATAACTTACAGCATAGGCTTTGGAGCCTGAGCCTCATAGATCGGAGATCAAGACCCTGCTCTGGCCACTAGCTGGGTGACATTAGGGATCCACCTAGCCTCGGGAGAGTCTGAACAAACAGCGGAAACTCAAAGGCTTCTAGTTACCACCTCACCCACTGAGTCAGGGATACTGACTCTTAAGAACTTTGTGAATTACTTTAGAATTTATAATGTACCCATGATTTCTTAATGTTAAGTTGTCTCACATTTAAATGTAAGAATACAGGGGTTTTGTCTATAATGGAACAAAGAAAGGATGAGGAGGGTGGGTAGAAGGAATTTAAGCGGAAAGAGCCAAGAAGAAGTTGATCAGTTCTATATCCAGCTGTGGGAGAGGGCCCAAAAACCCAAGCAACAGAGTGGCTGCTGGCCTCAGCTAAAGGAGAGAAAAGCAGACTGAGTTGCTAAGCCTGTTGATAGTGAACCAAAGCCTGGATGCATCTGAGAAAGAGCTTTGGACCTTTTGGGTATCTGAATGGAGAAGTTACTCTTTGCAGGCCATGTTCTCTTCATGGGCCTATCTTATTTCATCTATTCTTAACAATTTCCTGAACAACTGATCAGTTGGGTATTATTTATATTGGGAACCTGCAAAAACAAGTGAAAAAATAAAAAGACTAGATTAAAGCATCTTCCGTAAGGGTTCCCTGACTGAAGTTTATTGGGAGGGATAGGCAGTAGGACCACAAGGAAGTTATTACAGAAGGGGACAGAAGAGCTGAGGACCCTTGACTCCTGTGGCAGAGATTTGCTGAAAACTGAAATGAACTGGAGACAGCAAAGCACATGAAAATTACTTTCCTGTAATTAAAATCAGAAAGGATTTTGTGAAGCCTTGAGTCAGATTCCTTGAATCATCTTCAGGAGGCTAGGAGCTTCATATTCAAAACACCTGGGTCAATTTATACCATTTTACTGAACACGGTTTTTAAAAAATTATTCCATGCTTTGAATCCTGGTAATGCTAGCCTTAGTTTGGCCTGACCGCTTGGAAATTCGCCTGCTTGTTTCAGCCTTGGGGGCAGTATGGACCAGCTCTCAGTGCCCAGGGCTCTGACTCATTGTGATTTTGGCCCTAAAGGGCAAGATCCTGGTCAATGAAAGATCACCTTTGTACTCATCCCCCTTCCTCAGCAGGATAAAGGACTCTCAGTGATGAGGGGCTAACCCTGTGGGTGGCAGGCAATACTTGTGGTTAGATGCGCAAGACAAGAGCAGCAGATAGAAACCGGTGGACACTAATGTCGTTTAATAATTTTTTTTTTCTTTTACTTAGGCTTCAACGGTTTCCTTTCCCATTTTCATGGTGACCACTTCACCCATTTATGACTTCTCTATACCCCCAAACGACTCTCACTGTTATCAGAAAACCTAATCTCCTATTCCATGGGAAAGAGAGAACTCTTGATACTTCCCTTAATTTTCCATTAAATGTCCCCGAATCTCCAACCCTCTTCTCTGCCCTCCTTTGGGCAAATATTTCTTCCTCTCTAATGGTTTCTCCTCCTCTACTATGTACATGCTCAAAAGTCTCATGCCTACAACCAAATATTCTTTACACAAGTCTGCCTTCTCCTGAGGCCACCAACCTCCCTCTCCTCTCTCCTTCATCAATGCAGTTCCTAAAAGCAAAGTATCTTTTTGCTTTCTATTTTCTCACCCCATTTTCACTGCTTACCCCACAGAAATTCAGCCTCTGTCCCTTCCTTTCTAGTGATGCTCTTCCCGCAATGGTCACTTCCATCTACTTCCCAATTGCCAAACTGGTTTGCTCATCTCAATTTTCACTGTTTTTGATTTTGAAATAATTATTGCCACCATTTCGTCCCTGGCATTATTTTAAGCATTGTCACATATTCCATTCAGTCTTCAACATAACTGTGTATTAGGTGTTATATTCCACATTTTACACAGAAGGAAGCAGCTTTGCCTGACACCTTTAACAACTTCCTCCATCTGGACTTTCTTCCTCTCTTAGGAAAAGGAATGGACAAAGGTAAAGGAGTGAGGGAATGAGAGCAAAAGCAGTCCCCAAACCAGGTGGTGAATCGTAGTTTTATGGAAACTAAAAGAGGAAACAACTTCCTCCATCTGGACTGTCTTCCTCTCTTAGTTTCTATAAAATTACTCTTTCCTGATTCTCTGCCTGGTTTGGGGAATGCTTTTGCTCTCATTCCCTCACTCCCTTACCTTTGTCCACTCCTTTGTTTCTCCCACTCAGGTACACACTTTTTCTCAGTAATCTAAGTCAGTCTTGCATCCATATCTTTGTGACATCTCTGTGTTCCTGATCTATATTGTCAATGGCATAATTAGTACTTCCACATTCATACTCAAGACACCAAACCTATCCTCCCAGTCACATTTCTAGTAAATATTTGTAGAATCTACATCACATTTCAGGTATTTGTTTGCTGCCCTGGGGACATTCAGATGAGTAAAATACAGCCCTGTCCTTGAGGAACAGGAGATGGACTTATAATTATAGTATAAAATGTAGGTATTATAATAGAAGTATCAGAAGTAGATCTAGAAGCATGAGAACAGAGCCTGTAGCTGCACGATGGTTCAAAGAAAGTTTTCCAGAAGAGAGGAAAACTTTTCATATGACTTTGAAGGAGATTTCTAGGAAGACGAGGAAAGAAAAAGATATTTAGTACAAAGGTCCCAGTTTATGGAAATGCACAGAGAGAGTCCAGAGAGAATGGCATACATAAGAAAACTTATGGTTTGCTAGTTTGGATGCTTAGGGATGAGTATTCTGTACTGGGGTTGACAGTACTACCATTTATTAAGTTATTTACCTTGCTTTTCCCTCCCCTAGTAAATACTATTACAATCAGTATTATTGATTCCATTTTCCATAAGACTTCTGATCCTGTCATAATCTGCCTTTCTTCCCATGGTCACTGCCCCAGTTAAGGTTCTTATCCTAAATCACTGTGGATGATTTATTGCTTGAGATTTAAGAAAGGACTCTGCCCGCACTGTTACAAGCCATTTACCCTGTTCAAAAATAAATATGTTTACAAATCTAGATACCCCATTATACTTATGTAAAATTGTACTGGTTTAAAAACATCACAATAACTTTTCTCAATATGAAAGCAGTTAGAAGAAAGCCCTACCCTAAACTTTTTTTAAAATTCATAGAAGCTCCTCTTGTCCTCTACTTACCTCTATTTATCAATGTGGAGTGATCAGTGTCAGAGACCAGGTGGGAAGGAGTCTATCAAGTGGAAGAAGACTTAAAGGATCAATGAAGATGTCTCTGAGAAGCATTTTAGGAGAAGGATGTCAATGTGTCAGTAAAAAGATCTGAAATATGGTGATTACCAAAGAAGCTTTTGGAAGAAACTGGAAAAGTGAGATCTGTATTATTAGGAGAAATGGGGAGAAAAGGAAATAGTGATAAAGTGATATATTTATATACGCAGACTCCCAGCTGTGCCACATCCTGAGTTGAGATGCCTTTAACTTTTAATCCTCACCTTAACAAGTGGCTTCTGTGCAATAACAATATTTTATATCTCTGTATCTATAATTCATTTTCAAACAGATCGGTAGATTTTGTTTGATTCTCATTCCAACTTTATAGACAGGAATTATTATTATTTAGTTCACAGATGGAAGGAACTGTGGCGTGTTTAAGAGGCTTGTTCAAGAAGAAAAGACCCGGTTAATAATCAATAGATCTGGAATTAGGTCTGTCATTCTAGAACTCCTACTATTACATGTGCCTTACTCTTAGCTATTACAGCAAGAACTGAAATTATGTACCAAATATAAGTTTATTGAAGTCTGATCCTGAAAAATTTTGGAAATCAATGTGAAATTTGCAAACAGGGTAAGATACATTTTCTAAAAGGTGTCTAAAAATTGTTAGTCCCAATTTTTTTTTAAGATTTATTTATTTTAGAGGGGATGGGGAGAGAAAGTCTAAGCAGACTGCACTGAGTGTGGAGCCTGATGGGGTTCTCACTCTCACCACCTGGAGACCACTACCTGAGCCGAAACCAAGAGCTGGATGCTCAACCAACTGTGCCACCTGGATGCCCCAGTCCCAATTTTTGATTATACAGTTTTATCTTCTGTGAATATGTTTGTTCAGGCACACTCCCAATTTCATATAGCCAGCTTATTTTCTTCATATTGGCATAAATATATTAGTATCTATCACAATGCATCTCCTGATTTGAGACCTGGTATATTTCATTATCATATAAATACTACAGGTCTTAAAAGACTTTTGTATTGCTTACTTCCTGCCAATAGATTTCTTTTCCACTTCTAAGCATTTAAAATATTTAATACCTTTTCTTTTTAAGAATCAGTTGGAATGAATATTAAAAGGAAAAAAACGTGTGTTTCTCACAACTCTGGGTCCCTTTTCATGGGCTGGAGTAACAGAGCCCTGGCTAGGGGCTCAAATGCCCTCCTAGAATTTTTAGACAACTTCAAAATATCCAACATACATTAAAGGAATAAGAGAAGGTTAACATCAATGATTCTTTAAGTGTATCTTGTATAATTTACTAGGACTTATGAGATTTCATAAATGTACTTGGTACAATCTCCTGTGGGTACTTCTCAGACTGGAACCATTGTGGCAGAACCCACATTCAACATGCGACAGTCTCATTAACCTCTCTTTAACTTGTGGCAGAGGTAGATGAGTGTGCCCTCACTGTGAGAGCAGTCTTCTAAATGCCACATCATTCTTCAGTCTTTAGGGGAAGAAGTGCTATCCAAGGTAAAGAGGGGCCTTCTGAACCTTCTCTTTGAGCTCACTAAAATACTCTCTTTTGCAGTGGGAGGTAAAACCACCAAGGTAGCCAACAGACACAGAAGAATTCTGTTGACAGAGCTTCTGAACTTTCACAAGCTTAGCTATCTTTTCTAGCAATGCATAATTTCAGATAATACATGTACATTATCTAGAATTTGTTTTATGGTTTCATTGTGGGGAGGGGTGTTATTTTTTCCGTGGCTTGTAGTTTGACCTATTTGAGAGGGACTGCTACTCATCTTTCTCTTCTTGGGATTCTTAGAAAGCTCTGTCCTAACTTTATCCAAATTTTGGGGCAACTTAGAAACTGAGGAAAGGGGGATGTGGTAAACATTGAGGTGGTGCTTACCTCTAACTTTCCTTTCTCCTACTGTATAGCTCTACTTTCAGAAAAAAATTAATATTTATACCTCAAAAGTTTACTTAAAATATTTCATTTTTAATTCCAAGTCAAAGGATTTGATTAGTATTTATCTTGCCTGAACTGTCATCCATCCTGATTTTTTGAGAAAAAAAAATGGTTCTTTTCCTAAAATGATGGTACTTGACCATGGTTTGCAAAATTACACTTAGTGATAAAATAATCCTAAATTGACTATAATTAGTTTGTGAGTTTAACCCTAATCCTGAGAAGAATGTCAAAACTGAATCTGCTACCAGGGAACACTAACATTTCTTAAAAGGATTCAGATTTTTTTTTTTTAATGCACTATGATGATGATTGAAATAGCTCCTGAACTTGGCCCCACTAATCTCGCTCTCTCTCTCTCACTCACACACTCACACACACACACACTCTCTCTCTCTCTCTCTCTTTGGCTAATTCTCTAAGTATTCATTCTATGAAAATACATAATATGGCGATTACCACATAGAACAAAACTCTTCCACAATATTTTAGATACAATAGGTATTACTGACAAGTATGGTGGGGATGGGGCATTGGATGAAAATGATGAAAGTTAAGTAACATGTTAAAAAGTAAACTAATTTTCAGAGAACACAAATAACCTGAAAATAACTGAGTTAACCCTTTGGGTTTGGAAATGTAGCAGTTCTTCTTTTAACCAACTTTGACTTAACCAGCTTGCCGATTTAACTACCACTCTCCATTCCTTTTGTAAATCATACTAATTGATGTCCATGGCATATGACGTGCTCCTGGATTACTAGGCCACTCTCTGGCCCGCCCACATGTTTCTGCTACTTCAAAGTAATCTGTATACTTACTAAGAGCAAGTTGTGATTGTTACTGCCAAACCTGTTAGTGCTAAATATGTGTGACACTGAAATGATGACAATTAGTACAAATAAACCAATAAAATACAAGTTTGAAGAGTTCTGGTTTCTGTGGAATCGAAGTTGCATACTTTAGAGATACTCAATTAAAGTGAATTGTTCGTATAGCTCTTGCCATATTAGCTGTGGATAAGAACATTGAAATATGGGGTGTGATTAGGGAAAGTTTTCTCTTTAAGTTGCTTCACAAGTGTCTTAGAGTTTTGCTCCACATTAAAGAAAATGAAACTAAAACTGGAGGATGATACATGACTGGTTTGGGAAAGAAATATGATGTGGAACTCTGATCAACTAATCCATGTTTAATAAAAAGGCCTTAGCTCCACTGAAAAGATGGGCAAATGAACATATATTTCTATTTTTAAAGTTAAAATGTTTAAGATATATGTATTACTTGTATGCACACTCTTTTCAAACTGGCTTTTTGATTAACTGAAGAACTACTGGTTCCAATCATGTTAGATAAATGAGCACCTACCCTACCTAGGTTCAAATCAATAGTCCATAACAAGCAACTCTGGCATTTATAAAATTTCTTCCTGAGATTTGTAAGGTCAACTAAGATGGTTGGGGAAAAAGATTAGTTATCTCAAGGGACAGAAAGCCAATAAAATTGCTGCCACCACAACACAAAGAAAATAATTATTTTTGGAATTTATTTAACAGGGGCATAAAGATTACTTCAATCAAAATGACTGTGGTAAATGCTGAGACGCCCTTCAAAAACTGGAAAAGAAGAAGCATAATGAAAAATAAATCTCTGAAACCCAAGATACATGCTTCAGAAAAAAGAGAGATATTCTTAAAGATACTACCTGGTCGTCAATTTTTTCTGCTTTTGTTTGTTCTGCTAGAAACTCATTTATTTATTCAAGACTGGGTACAGGAGTTATTGACCTTTTCAGTAAAATCACTGTTAATATTTTTAATGGAGCTCTGAGCACCCAAATGATAAATCATCAAACATTATAAGGAAATTTACAGTTTTGTGAGCCATTCCTTATTGTCTCATCAATCTAGAAAAGCAAAAGGGTCTATCTTTGTCACAGGTTAGGTTCTCTGGGAAATAGTTCCTGAGTTGGAGATTAGCATGCTGACAATTTCTTAGAGACTGTTGTCAGGGTCAGCCATTATGGAAGGGAAGAGGAAGCAGGTAGAGGGAGTAGTTGGACTGTTGTGCAATTACAGAAAGGTCTACCAAGGGATGTAAGACTTTATACTACCTCAATATCACCTTCAGTAATTAGACATAGGCTACCGTAGGAAGGAGTATGACAGTGGGCAATTCCCAGAGATAACATAGCTGAGAGCTGTCAACTGGCAATATTCTCAGACACTGAGGGCAAAGTCCTTCAGTCCTGAAGCCACCTACCATCCACAATGGTCTTTATGTTCTACTTTGGGATCAGTGTGGCTTAGTGGGGAAATCGTAGTCATTGGAGATAGACTTGGTTTCCAGTACTAACTTTATCATGAGCCATGTGGTTTTAGACACGCTATTTCACTTCTCGTGGTCTGTTTCCTCATTTTAAAATGCAGGGGATAATATCAACTACATGGATTTGGTGTGGATGGGGGTAGGATAAAAGGAGTTAATGTTCATAAAAGACTGGAAAATAGTAGATGCTCAATAAATATTGGCTTCTCCCACCATTTTCCAATAGGGCAAAGTGCTTTAAATAGTACATTTTTCACCTGGGTAATTTTCTCTTTTCATGCTCCCTATTCCATTTGCCATTTGAAGAATCTAACAATACTTTCCAAGCTATGTAATTTAACATGGTACTTTTTATGTTCCTAAAGAAGCAATTTTTATATGAAGTTTTTCTAACTACAATAGATTTCACTTATTTCAGGGAAGAAAAAAAGTAAAATATAAGAAATAGCCTTTTTTTTTAATTCCCTGAAATCACAGAGAGATCGAAAGAGAAAGACAGAAAAAAAGTATTTCTAAGATGTTTTATAACCTCCTTCCCTGCTCTTAAGTATCTAGGGCTTCTGGCATATTACCCCACTCACGCAAATTCCTTCCTCAAAGGAGTTTGTCTTTTCGACCAATGATGGCTAAGCCCTGCTGAACTTGAAACAGATAATTACAGTAGTTCTCAAAGTTTGGCCCCTCAGTATCAAACTGTAATGGGAAACTGTGAGAGATGTAAATTCACAGGTCACAACCCATATCTACTGAATGAGAACCTCCAGAGGTGGTGCCCAACAATCTGTAGTTTAACAAGTCTGCCCCCTGACTTTAATACACACGAAGGTCTGAGAACTGCTGGAATAGTGTATCAATCAGTGTTCCAGCGGGAAATAGATAGTATATTCAAGTTAGGATAACTCAAGAAAGGTTTACTAGAGAAAGTATTTTTAAAGATTGGCCAGGGAAGCACAGCAGATGGTGAGATATCTTGGAGACTGTAACAGCGACACTGTTACCATATCTAGGCCTGAAAGGACAAGGGGAGTAAGTGGTTACTGGAACCCGAAATGAGAGGATCTCGTGGAGATGATTCCTTGAGAGGAGCTGAAACCTCTGGCACACAGACCAGGTCCCACAACAGAGAGCTTTTTCCTTCCTGTTTTCTGTTGCAGTTCTCCATGGCTGAATCCAACCAGAAGCCAAATGGCAATGGGTCCCGAAAATGTCAGCCTCCCAGGATGGAGAGCAGGATGAGGAAGGGTGGAAGTTAATCTAAAATGGGCAAATGGAAGAGATCTGATACAAGAAATAAATCCTAAATGTCAATATTAATTTTTATTCATTTAAAAGTTCCCTTAATTGTAGCTTTTCCAAACAGTTATTTCTGACTTACTTTATAAGTAATTGTCCTGTGACTCCCAGCGGGTACACTTTACTTTTATTTTTTAAAATTATTATTGGCAAGAGTCTGAAAAATATGTGAAACTCTTGAGGCTAGTAATAAACTTGGGCTCAGACTGTATCATTTTTCTCTTTTCCTGGTGCTTATTTATCATCATAGGTATTCCTTCATTTAAAAGAGAAAATATGCCTGTGGCAAAAAAAAAATGAAAAGTATTAGTAAGGCTATAAAGCCATAGGACTTTCTACATGCTGATGGATATTGGCACAAAAATTTTGGAAACCAGTTTGATGCTACCTAAAACACTTGAACCTATACCCACTGACCCAGCAATCTCACTTACATTTATCCTAGATTAGTTCACATCTGCACAATTAACAAGGTGGCACTGTTTGCAAAACTGGAAAATTAACACATCCTCAAAGTTCATCAAAAGTAGACTATTAATGAAAAAGCAGCAAAAATAAATTGGCAATATAGTCATACCAAAGAATTGCAACAAAAATAAATGAACTGCAGGTGAGCACATCGACATTAGATGAAGCTCTCAAATGTCTTTTTACATGAAAGAAACAAGTCAATAAAGTATACATATTATTCCATTTACATAAAGTACAGAAGTAGATAAAAACCAAGCTATATGTCATGTAGGGATGCATCTATATACAGTAAAATTAACAGGAAACAAGGTAGTGGATAACATAAAAGTCAGGATTCTGGTTATACATGGTTGGATTAGAGAGGTGGTTATACATTGCAAATCTGTTGAAACACAAACAGCCATTTAAATTTTTTAATTTTTATTTATTTTTAATTTTTTAGTATTTTATTTATTCATTTGTCAGAGAGAGATAGCGAGAAAGAGAGAGCACAGGCTGGGGGAGTGGCAGAAGAGGGAGAGGGAGAAGCAGGCTCTCCACCAAGCAAGGAGCCCAATGTGGGGCTCCATCCCAGGACCCTGGGATCACGACCTGAGCCGAAGGCAGATGCTAAACTGACTGAGCCACCCAGGCACCCCACCATTTAAATTTAGATTGGCATAAAGGATCAATTGACACCTTTGGGGTATTTCACCTTGATGAAGGTACACATTTAATGTGCTAACTTTACATTTTTCTGGTTCTTGGGGTGTTGGGGTGATACCCAATCTTCTGTACTTTCTAGAAAATGATCTTCCCCTTTGATTGGCAACTATTTCCAATGGATATATTTTACCCTCTTTACTTATTTCCTTTTGGAAGCTGACTTCCAGAGAAAGAGCCACACTGATTTCCTACCAGTAGTTAAATAAATTGGCTCAAGTGTAAATAACTCTTTATTCATGTAGAGTTCTCAAATTTATCACAATGTTTCTTATTATGTAAATTTTCAAACACACAAAAACAAGTTAGAGAACATATAATGAATCTCCATGCATTACTCACTCAGCTTCAACAATTATCAATGTTTTTAAAAATGTCTTCTTCTTTTAATGAAATTTAGACTTTAATAAACAACACTGACTTTCTCAAGTGCTAGTTTATGTGTAGAAGTAGAATGAACACACTTTGAAATTTAATGGATTTGAAATACGTTTCAGTTCATTGCTTACATCACTTCTGCGATTTGCAGCATTTTTAGTTATTTTTATGTAGTAGAATAAATTGCATTTTTAATAGTATCTCATATGGTTGCCTGAGGTAATACATTCTCACACTGAATTATAATTCAGTAAGAAAATATATTATTTTTTTTAAATCAAACACCAGCATCCTGGATGGAATTAAGATTTAGGGCCCAAAACTTAAAATTATTATTTGGCTGATACTCAACAGTTTCTACTGGGTGGTAGTTGAGATATGATTATAACTATTAACAAGAAAAATTAATTTTCCTCTATTTGTAGCCATTCTCACTTTTGTTATATTAACTTTATACCATTGGGTTATTAGATATCAGATATTATATTTCCACATAATAATATGAACAGATCTTTTATTCCTCTAAGTCTACATACTTCTAACTAGTTTCAAGTACAAGGAAGGGAAAGAAATGCTCCACTCTCCCGCTGCAGATAGTTATCCTGCAGAAGAATGAAATGGACCAAATGTGAATCTTAAAAGGAATTAAAAATTTTTAATCACAACAGTGAATTAGCTAGCCATAGCAATTACTGAATTGAGCCTATATGTTACATGATAATTCTCAGACATTCCCTAAATTTAATTCAGGGGCAGAGAACAAAGGAGCCCTCACAGTGTACTCTTAAAACTTCAATAAAAGAGAATAAAAATAAACTTGCTTTTTGATTATCATACAATAAAGTCTGCTTCACATACACAGTGGTTGTTCATATAAATGACCAAGAAGACTGGGGCTCGGTTTTTGGATAGCAGAAATCACCAAGTAGTCCTACTCACAAGCTTTATCAAGTACAAAACAGATATGAGAAGAGCATCAACACGGATATCTCTGAGTGATCTTGTCCTCCCCACCCTCCTTTCATTCCTCATGAAGATGTACCCAGGTTGGCAGTGATTCAGGTCTATGCCCTGCTCAAGAAGAGGAATGTTCTTAGTCTAAGGGGACCAAAACAGAGGGCTACACTAGACTTTAAGCTTCACTCCTGAAAGGGCCACACTAATACCCATGTGATTACAATTCAATGTAAGCAATAATTCTGTTATTCATCAAAATCATGGTGTTTAAGCTTTCCACATTGCAAGTCCTGAAATCTTGCTGAACATCCTAAATGCAAAAATATCTTTTCTGTGCATATCCCGGGAGTTATACATATTAGACAAAGAAATGCTACCTGCTGTCACAAATAACTCCAAACTATGAAATAGCTCAAACACAATAGAAGTTTAGTTTTTACATAACTTCCAAAACTGGTGTTCCTGATTGGTAGGTAGCTGTTGTTCATGTGGTGATTCAGGGCTCTGGGCTTATTCCATTTTGTGGCTTTATCTTCAGCACATGGCTTCCAAGACCACTGTCCCTACTGCATCAAGCTGGCAGATAGGGAAAGGGCTTGGAGGAGTTTTTATGAACCAGGCCTGAAACTGGCACCCATCACTTTGTTTCCAGATTCTACTGGGTAGCATTAAATCATGTGGCTACCTGCAGCCTTAGTGAATAGCATAGAGAAAGAGGAAATGAGTTCTGTGGACAGCTGGCTATCTTCAACCACAATTATACACTTCCTTCTCTGTGCCTATTGGGTCCAGGTGTTTTCTATTTACCTCTACTTAGGGGCTTTCCATGAACAGACTTGGCCATGGCCTGCCAGACAACAAAGTTAAAATATTCATTCAACTTTATGTAATTAGTTCCCCATGGCTTTTGATGTCAAGGACTAATAATATCTAATTCTTCTTGAAGAAATTGTTACATTTAAGGAAGAAATAGAAAGGGCACTAATTTTGGAGAACTAATGTAGCAGCTTAATATTTGCTCATTAGAGTCCATCATTGCCAACAGATTTTGTTCCTTGAAATAATTTTCATAATTACTTGACTAAATTCTTCCATGAAAATAAATGGTGACAATTAACTCAAATTTTGCTTTAGGATGTAGATAATTAGCGAGTCTGTGTTTTCCAAATGTCTCTGTCATAAGGGCAGAGACGAGAATTCTAAATTCTTTCCTTGCAAAGGGCAGCACTGAACTATACACAGAGCCTGATGTTCGGAATTATGAAATCTCAATGGCACTTGGACACTCAATTTCCATGTGATTTTAGAACAGTCACTTCACTGTTCTATATAACATGATGCCACTTACAAAATATTTCTTACAGATATGTTCTGAGGATCATACTAGGATGATATCAATAAAAATATTTTTGAAAATGTAGAGTCACTATATGAATTCTAGATGATATTTCTTCAACTTTTTTTACTTACTATTAAAGATTGGAATAAGGCACAAAAACAAAATGATGACCCAGTTAAATAAAGACCTCTCTAGCAGACCTTATTTTTATGAAGACTGTTTACTTCCGGCTCTCTTCTGAATGCTACTTGCCAGTGCCTTGAAATTACCTCTGTGCTGAAAGTGTTAGGGATGGTTTCGTCTCCTCTAGGACTCTCTTACTGGAAATCTGGCCTTGTTTTACCATCATGGGCAGAGGAATTAGCTCTCCTGAGTGAATAACCAACCTAAGCCTTCCCTGTGAAGATGCACGGAAACCCAGGCTCCCTTTTGTGCTTCGAGTTGCCAACAGGAATGTGAACATTTTAACTTAAACCTAGAAATACAGGCACATTCAGAAACAAGAATCATTTATCTGGAGTTATTAATAAGTAAAACTACTTCATGCCTTATTGAGTAGAGCTCTATCTATCTCTGGGGAGGAGGATTTAATGATTTTCTTTCTGAGAATCACTTTTCTATTGATCCTTTACATAAACAAATACATACTTTTTGCCTTGGGGAAAAATCAGATCAGAGAAATGAAATGTCTTAATGGACTAATATTTGAAAAATGAATTAAAAATGTTAGATGTAACAACTCCTTTTTATGGTTCATAAAATCCCCAATATCCTTAAGAGTATCCATAGTTAATACTTTTAAAAATCCCTGAGTTTATATTGTTACATTAGTTAGGTGAAATTTAAATAAGTCTACGAATAAGACTAAAAATTTGTTTAAAAATATTTTAATTTTCTCAAGGAATTAATAACTGGCATGGCTCAGGAATGTTGAAACTGTTCACAGCATTATTGTGAAAGGAACTGCAGAACCAAAAAAAAAAATAATAATAATGCAATAAGAGGAATATTTTGTGTCAGTTTTGCTTTTGGCTTTTCCTTCTTAACACCTGCATTACTATCAACCCTCAACTAGGATAAAGCACTTGCTCCAGCTACAAGAACTCTTTCAGCAGCCAGTTCCCAAACACCTACCATGTGCTAGATACTCTGAGGGTCATCAAGTACATAATACAAAAGTCACCTGCAGGGACCATTCTAACCTGAAGTTTGAAATTCTTCTTACAATGCTCTCAGGACAGCATCAATCTTTGACTGTGTTTAATATTGAGAAAAGTATACTTCTAAAAGTGAAAAAAAAAATGATGATGCCAAAACTAGAGCCCAGATTTTTCCTAAAAGAAAGAAGGAAAGAAAAAAAAAAAAGAGGAAGGAAGGAAGGGAGGGAGGAAGGGAGGGAGGATGGATTCAAATTTTTTTTTTAAAAGATTTTGTTTATTTAGGGCACCTGGGTGGCTCAGTGGGTTAAGGCCTCTGCCTTCGGCTCGGGTCGTGATCTCAGGGTCCTGGGATTGAGGCCCACATCAGGCTCCCTGCTCGGTGGGGAGCCTGCTTCCTCTCTCTCTGCCTGCCTCTCAGCCTACTTGTGATCTCTCTCTCTGTCAAATAAATAAATAAAATCTTAAAAAGAAAAGAAAAGATTTTGTTTATTTATTTGAAAGAGAGAGACACAGCAAGAGAGGGAACACAAGCAAGGGGAGTGGGAGAGGGGGAAGCAGGCTCCCCACTGAGCAGGGAGCCCGTTGTGGGGCTCCATCCCAGGACTGGGATCATGACCTGAGCCAAAGGCAGAGGCTTAACCCACTGAGCCACCAGGTGCCCCAGATTCAGAATTTAAAAAAAAAACTGCCCTGAGAACTGTGTCCTTTATCCACTGATATTTTTGAAACCAATATTATTAACCATCAACATCATTGTGTAAATAGCTTTCATAAAAGTTAATAATTTAGAAATAATAGCTGACAGTTAAATGTCACAATGTGAATTATAGAACCAGTGTAGACTTCTGAATTTTTTCTTTCTCAAGCAAATTGTACCTTTCCCGTTGAAAGGAAAAGAAAAAAAGATACACTTCCAACAAGTACATTTTTTTCCCTTTAGGCAAAATGTCTCATAAATTGAGATTCATTGAAATGTATACCAAGACTTTGGTGTCTTCATGAACTATAAAGGCCTAAGATTATTGCCTCCAAAAGGAAAAGGAAATTAGTTAATTCTAACCTTTTTCTCTGTGACTTCAATTTTCTGTGATTCTTAATTTCATTATGGAGGATTATATTGAAAATCATCCCAATATCCATTATGCATTTCAATATCCATAAATTATGCTATTTCTAACTTCAGGTCAGTTGCTGATGTGTTTATCTTTTCCTTCTTGATACCTCTAATCAGTTGCCTTACAAGACTTCTCAGCAATACTAACAATGATCAAGGTCATGTATTATCAGTCTCTGTCCCTGCAATCCAGTTCTGAGTGAGACAAGAAATCTTTAGGAGACCAGAACAAACTGCCTCCTCTCAGTTAAATCCTGCTTTGCTTCTCATATTGGCTGTCCCCTGGAGCTTAGTAGAATGGATTCAGCCTTCTGTATGGGAGAGTGATGGAGTTATAGCACCTGTCACTCATTATTCAGGAGGTTATCTATCTGGCCGCAGTGTTTCCCCAATTTTCTCACCATCCCATGTTCTTTGGATCAAAACTGGGCCCTTGGCCAGGTGGGATATTATTCCTATACGCAAGAAGACACTTTTAAAATCAAGGCTATGCAAGCTGCAATCTTCACACCAGGCAGTACTCTGTGAAATTGCATGAGAGCATCTTCCAATGTTGATCACTGGGCTCTACTATTATCTCCTAAGACCTGCATGTTTTCTAGTATTTGTATTGTCTCATATGATGAGCAGGACTGTAATTGATATTTAGATAGAGCTTGCAGGTATCACCCACTTAAAAAAAAAGATTTTATTTATTTGAGAGAGAGAGAGAGAGAGAGAGAGAGAGAGAGAGAGAGCATGAGAGTGGGGAGGGTCAAAGGGAGAAGCAAACGCTGCACTGAGCAGGGAGCCCCGTGTGGGGCTCAATCCTGGGACTCCAGGATCATAACCTGTGGGCAGTTGCCTAACCAACTCAGGCACCCAGGCACCCAGTATCACCCACTTTATATTTGCAATGACTAATTTACACAGGGTTGGGTACTATTTCAGTAGGAAAAAATGTAAATAGTTTCAATGCCTGGGGCCCAGAGAAAAAGCTTACGGTAAGAAAAGAGTCTGACACTGGGCG
>LNAC01000648.1:259367-473486 GCA_002007465.1 Ailurus styani | reverse complement strand
GGCCCGCATCGGGCTCTCTGCTCAGCAGGGAGCCTGCTTCCTCCTCTCTCTCTGCCTGCCTCTCTGCCTACTTGTGATCTCTCTCTCTGTGTCAAATAAATAAATAAAATCTTAAAAAAAAAAAAAAAAAAAAGAAAAGAGTCTGACACAATGAGTGGTATTCTGTGACAAGGTCTGAATATTGGAGCAGGAAGATAAAGCACCCAGGGGTGCCTGGGTGGCTCAATTCCTTGAGCATCAGACTCTTGATTTTAGCTCAGGTGGTGGTGTCAGGGTCGTGGGATGGAGCCCCTTACCCAGGGCTCTGTGCTTAGCAAGGAGTCTGCTTCTCTCCTTCTTTTTCTCCCTCTCCCTTTGCCCCTCCTCCATCTCTAAAATAAACAAATAAATCTTTTTTTAAAAATCATCTGGACCAAGTCCTTCCCCTACCGTAATAGCCCAAGGGAGAAAACATGTTACAATTTTAAAGTGGGAGCAGCACCTTCAGGTCCAGCACTTAAACTGTGTAACACAACAGAGAGGGGAACCTTTTCCTTTCCCGTCTCGAAGCAGCCTGAGTATTGTCCTATCAGACTCTCAGTTTGGGAAGCATCTGTGGCCAGCATGGGAAGAGTTCACAGTAGCTATGACTAGAGGCAAGAGGCACTCTGTTCTCATTCATGGGTATGTTTAAATACTCCATGGGAAGTTCTAATAATTATTGCCTATGAAGAGTAGATTGTGCCAAGAGGATTCATCCATTAGCTTGCCCCCCACCCCACTTCTACACATTCCCATTTCCGATGATCTCGTCCTCCACCTAGCCTTAGTCACCCGCCCTACTGACCAAGACATTCTTGTCTTCTTGTCCTTGTCATTAGCAAAAACTGCTCTCCTGTAATAGACAATGAACTCTCTTTGATTTAGGACTAACCCCTTCATGAGGACCATTTTCACCTGCTCTGGAACTGCTCTTCCAGTGACTATCACTCTCTTCTTTCCCCTCCCAATTCAGCATATACAAAATCTCCAATCAAAAAAATATATATATACAATTCTACCCTTTTAGCAGTAGATCCTTTTCAGCTGCTATCACATTTCTCTGCTCCTCTTTATGGTTTACATCTTTTAAAAGCAATGATGTCCATTTCCATATATAACACTTTCTTACCCCAGTCCAGTGCCCATCACTCCACAAAACTGTTCTTTTCAATTCTTCAATGATTTTCACGTTACCAAGCACTGAGGTCAATTCTCAGCCCTCATTTAAATTGGCCTCTGACTGTCATTTGCCATTACTGCTCACTGCCTCCTTCTTGGAATATCTCTGCACTGTTGTTGCAAAGCATTGTTCTTTTTGCTTCCTGCTGCTTCTGATCAGTCCCCTTGTTTGGTTTTTCTCCTCTTCTTATTACCTAATGTTAGAGAACTATCTTCTAGTGTCAATTGTCTTTTGTTTTCTATCCTTATTCCCAGGATTCTCATTCTTTCCCAATAGCTTTATATGTCATTTATATGCTTAACCCCAAATCCATATCTCCAGCCTAACCTTTTCCTTTAGTTGATTAGAATATCTACTGGATTGGTACATACAATAAGCAATAGACACCTTAAATTTAGCAAGTGCAAACTGCGTTCTGGATTTCCTCTCCTCTCTTCCCTAAACTTGCTTTGTCCTCAGAGTTCCCCACATCATTAAATGTCACTAAACAGAACCACTATTTATGGGTCAAAGTTCTGTTACAAAGACCAGCAGAGACAGAGGGATGTAAGTGGTGGCTGCATCCTCCAGTTTATTTATTCATATTCAAGGCACCAGCTTCTCCATTACCCTCCAGCCATATGTTATGTGCCTAACCAATGGCTCCCTCTGTGGAAGAAGACAAATACTTTTCTACAATGTGATAAGGCTAAATCCTCCTTGCTTTATAAGCAGTCAATTGTATGTCATGGAACTCATTCGCACTGATCACGATTGTTTCTGTGTAGCCTGTGTTCTGCCTTAAACATGTGACCAAGTGGTAATTTATAGCCCAGATAATTAAGGAACAAGTAATTTAAATACTGAGTTATACCAAGGAATTAAAAATGGCCCCAGGGGCATGTCTGAACACTTTTGGTTTTTTGTTTGTTTCTCTTTTTTAATGTTTTCTTTTTAGTTCTTCCTCAACCCATTTACTGAAGTTTTGTTTTTTCATTTGAACTTTTCCACTTAGTATAAATTTCAGAGTCAGAACCCCCAGAGGGCTTAGTTCCTCTTAGCTCGAGGGGTTATTCTCAGGCCAAGTCAGTTTGCCATTGTATTTAAGGAGGTATGTATTTATTTATCTGTCATCTTGTTACTTAAAGGATTTGAGAGATGTTAATCTAAAAGTGTGTGAAGACCATACTGGTCATGAGGGCTTTTTGTGTGTATATTTTTGTTTTGTTTGGTCTACTGGCTCTCCACTAGCTTTTAACATGTTAAAGAGTATTTTGGTCTGTTCATCTGCTGCATCAAAGTAATGACAGACTCTAAACAGCAATAAACAGAAAATTAAGAGCTTGAAAAGCATCTGGAAAATATATAACACTCTAGACATACAGAGTTTAATCTTCTGATGAAACTGGAAGAGAAATAGTACCTTAGAAATTTTCCCTGTTCATACGCAAGCCGAAACAAAAACCCTGGCATATTTATGGATATTGAAGCCTAGCTAATTTTCCTTTTACTTTGCTACATTTATTAAGCAACATGTTAAATTTAACTTAACCAGCTTTATACAGCAGGTTTCTATGTAGAATGAAGAATTTCAAAATGTGAAAAGGAACAGTTTCTTCAAAGAGCTTAAACCAGAGAAAAGGATTCACATTAGTAACTATAACATGTTGTATTTCTACAAAAAAAAACTTACTTCAGGCCTAAATATTTCTCCAGCTAGACTCTTATGTATCATCAGGGATCTTCTAGTTCCCGATACCTTAAATTTTATTTTGTAATTTTTAAATTATTTGGAAATATTAATAGAGTACAACTTCAGAACATTGGGATGACTTTCTGTAATCAAAAACTACTATAACTTAAAATATATCTGTGTTTGAGTTTTTGATCAAGCTGGAACCCTAAACTGACAGGTTTTTTAAAAAAAAATTTAATGCTTTGATAAGCTTGCCCGGTTGCTGCCAATTTCCTAATGTCAAAGTGCTGCATATCCCAAAGTCTGATGAATACTCAGATTGAATTTTTCTCCTAATTTAAATAGAAAATTTCTCTTACAAAGTGATAATTCACAATTGAAAGATATATCCTAGTTTGACTTTAGCTTTTAAATATATTTTAAAATATGACTTGATGATTTGACACACAGAAACTATGGCAGACTAATTTTTTTAAATGTTGTGGGCTAATAAGACAGCCACAACCAATCATACAAATAAATGCTAATGCTGGGTTTGTACAAAATGTTGAATGCAGATGATGTCATGGTACATTGTATATAGGAATTTTCACAGTTATTACAATACAAAAAATAAGAACCACTTGCATCAAACATTATTTTATGCACTTTCCATGAATTAATTTCTCTAATATTGTGGAATAGGCAGAATAACAGCCCTTCGAAAATGTCCACATCCTAAATCTCAGAACATGTGAATATGTTACATATATAGCAAAAGGGACTTTGCAGAGGTAATTAAGGTTATGGACCTTAAACAGGAAGATCACCTTGAATTATCTGGATGGACTCAATTTTATCATAATGAGCCCTTAAAAGCAGAGAACTTTCTCTGGCTGGGGATCAGAGAGATACTGCAGAAGCAGAAGAAATTCAAAGTATGAGAGACTCAACCCACTATTGCTAGAAAGAGCCACCCGGAGAAATGAGGAGAAACGGGAACAGCCTGTACGATCAAAGACCGACCCCCAGCTGACAGCCAGCCGTAAATGATGACCTCAGTTCTGTTACTTCAAGAAGTGAAGTTACCCAACAACCTAAATGAGCTCAGACACAGATTCAGCCCCAGAACCTCCAGAAAGGAACACAGTCTTTTTGATTTTGCTCTGATGAGACTCCAAGCAGAGGATTCATTGAGTCAGGTTCCACCCAGAACGCTGACCTAGAGAACCATGAGATACAATAAATGGTTAAGAAGCTAAATTTGTGATAATTTGCTATGGCAACACTAGAAAATTAATACAAACTTCTGTAGTAGTTTGTGAATTGTTACCATTAGCCCCATTTTAAATGTTAGGAACCTGAGGCACAGAGAAGTTAAGTAACATATCAAGAACACCCCGTGGTAGGAGAAATGAGCCATTACTTGACAGAGTATATTAAGGGTTTGTCACAGCCAAAAGAATAATCTTTGCAGTAGTCAGAAATATATTTTCATTGAAAGAAGATGTAATGTGTGAATTGTGTCTTTTGCATCTAACCTGTAATAGTCCATTAATAGCAGTGTATCAGTAATTATTAGTAAATTTACTAATAAATATTTGTATATTTTCCTCCAAAAATATTTTCAACTTCATATTTATTTTTTAGAGATACAATTGCTTGGCCTATCAAACTAATGAATTAATGACCAAAGAATGAGAGCTCCTTACTGAATCAAAGACAGAGTAACTGAAGATAATAATTGAAATTATGGTTTATCATGTTCAAAACCAAAATTAAGTGGACAAAGCATAAAACATTCAAATAACACAGTAAATTCTTGTCATAAGAATTGTTGTAAAATTTAAATGTGGTTGACCACAGCATGAGGTTCATTGTTAATTGTTATAAAGTGAGTATTTAAATCTGCTTAAATGTCCTGGATTTTTGGAATAAATTACGTTAACATTGTCTCTCTACTTTACAAAGTGATTTGTGAGAATTACGTGCGAGTATGAGCACTAAAAAGTAGATCTGGCCACAAGAACAAAACCCAGCACATGCTTCTTATAAAGTATCCTTAATAAAATTCAAAACTATGTAAACTATGTAAACTATGTTCCATTGATGGGACTGGAAGAGATGTATGTAAACTATGTATCAACAGAGGAGACCACAAAAATGATGGTGATTAAAATGCTATAGAGAGGGGTGCCTGGGTAGCTCAGAAGGTTAAGTGACTACCTTTGGCTCAGGTCATGATCTCAGGGTCCTGGGATGGAGCTCAGCATCAGGCTCCCTACTCAGTGGGGAGCCTGCTTCTCCCTCTCCCTCTGCCTGTGCTCCTTCCCTCTCTCTCTGTCAAATAAATAAAATCTTTTAAGAAATGCTGTAGAGAATTCAACTTAACAATAAATTAATAACTATTAATAATATTAAGTTCCAGAGCATGTTATAAACATAAATGTTAATAGATAATATTAACTTATTAAATAACTAATAAATGCATGAAAATATGAAGAATTATTTTCTTACAAAAATATTTTCAACTAAAAAATGTATTCATGTCAAATAATATTAGTTGTATTTTATCAATGAAACATGAAACAAACTGAAAAGATTTTCATTTTATCATTTACTGTCAACTGACACAGATGCTAATACTGTATTTTAAAATAGAAATGATTTTTATATTTCTCATGTCATTTGTTCAACATGACTAGAATAGAGATAATATATGTCCTACATCTGAGAAATACACACAACTTGTTATGAAGAGAAGTATTTTGTTGTATGGTATCACTGCAGTATACATAAAATAGCCTTAGAAGTTAGAAATATATTGGAATGTTATTGCTAGATTTAAAATTTTATAATAATTATAGTATAATAAACATTTTGTAATATGTAATAATTATAAACTGTATGTTAAAAATTGCAAAAATAAGTATAATTATAATAATAATCATTTGTTACTGCTCATTTACTCAATTTTTGCATTCTCTATATTTGGCATATCAAAGAACAAGGATTACAAGCAGTTTTACTGCATTCTGAAAACTTCTGGCTAGTTCATGGAATGGTTCTGGAACATTTTTAAAATTACCTGATAAAGTAGAAGTATTTTAAAGTAATACTTACGATATACTTCAACTATGTTAAGCAAGTGTTCGACTAATTTTAAATTTTGAGTACTTATAGAATATTTAGCTGATAAAATAGAAGTAATTTTTCAATATTTTTTTCAGTATATTTCAATTACACTAACAAATATTAACTTTATTTTTATTTTACTTTATTATTTTTTGGCGAGGAGCATAGTAAAGTGGAAAAGTCTATGTACAACATGGGGACAGATTTTTAATTTTTTTTTACTTTGGGGTTGTTACTATAATAAAATAAGTTAACTTTAAAGATTTTATAAGTTTATTTGTCAGAGGTAGAGAGCACACAAGTGGGGGGGGCAGGAGGCAGAGGGAAAAGCAGGCTCCCTGCTGAGCAAGGAGTCCAGTGCGGGACTTGACCTGAGGACCCTGGGATAATGACCTGGGCTGAAGGCAGACGCTTAATGGACTGAGCCACCCAGGCATCCCAAAATAAGTTAACTTTATTTTTTTTTAAAGATTTTATTTATTTCACAGAGGGAGAGAGATCACAAGGAGGCAGAGAGGCAGGCAGAGAGAGGGGGAAGCAGGCTCCCTGCTGAGCAGGGAGCCCGATGCGGGCCTCGATCCCAGGACCCTGAGATCATGACCTGAGCCGAAAGCAGAGGCTTTAACCCACTGAGCCACCCAGGCGCCCAATAAGTTAACTTTAAATTGATGGATTTGATCAGGGAAATAAAATCAAAACCACATTGACATACCACCTTACACCAGTTAGAATAGCAAAAATCAACAAGGCAAGGAACAACAAATGTTGGAGAAGTTGTGGAGAAAGGGGAACCCTCTTACACTGTTGGTGGGAATGCGAATTGGTGCAGCCACTTTGGAAAACAGTGTAGAGGTTCCTCAAAAAATTAAAAATAGAGCTACTTTATGACCCAGCAATCGCAGTACTGGGTATTTACCCCAAAGATAAAGATGTAGTGAAAAGAAGGGCCATATGCACCCCAATGTTCATAGCAGCAATGTCCACAATCGCCAAAATGTGGAAAGAGACAAGATGCTCTTCAACAGACGAATGGATAAAGAAGATGTGGTCCATGGACTATTACTCAGCCTTCAGAAAGGATGAATACTCAACTTCTGCATCAACATGGATGGGACTGGAAGAGATTATGCTAAGTGAAATAAGTCAGACAGAGAAAGTCAATTATTATATGGTTTCACTGATTTGTGGAACATAAGGAATAGAATGGAGGACATCAGAAGAAGGGAAAAATGAAGGGGGAGAAATAGGGGTGGGAGACGAACCATGAGAGACTATGTTCCCCAGGAAAAAAACTCAGGGTTTTAGAAGGGGGGGGAATGGGTGAGCCTGGTGATGAGTATTAAGGAGGCCATGGATTCCACGGAACACTGGGTGTTATACGCAAACAATGAATCATGGAACACTACATCAAAAAATTAATGATATACTGTATGGTGACTAACAACACAATAAAAAACTGATGGCTTTCATTAAGTATTTGAGACATTTAAATAAATAGAAAAGAGGGAGCCTCATTTACCTCTAAATATCTAGAAATTTAGATACATTCTTTCTAAATTAAAATGGCATGGAGACCTAAATTAAAATGGCTAACTTAAAATGGCATCAGTTAGTTTTTATACATGGCCTAATGTTAAAATCAGGCAGACAAAAAGCAAAAACAATACAGCTCACCTTGTTAAAATTAAGTCCCAAATTCTAGAGACTAAAAGACATATATGTCGCAAATGTATGCATATGTTTTATATATCCTATATATAAACCTATATATACCCTCCCCCCAATAAAAACTTAATAGTCACACTTAATTTTAACTAAGTGGTCTCTGGAAGATACAAACCTTGGATATAATAATTTAAATATATTTTTACTTTGGTATAGATTTATAACTGCTTCTGTATGTGCTAAAAGTAAAAATGAGCTGTCTTCTGACCATGTATTCAAGTGGTATGGTGTAACATAGATGTGTCTGGAAACCTACAAATAGCATGGATTTGGCAAACTCCACTTGCTATACAAAACCCAGTTCGCTTATAGCAATATTAGTCCAATTGTTCCAAATATGGTCGTACAGTTCCAGGTGAATTAAAAAAAAAAAAACCCAAAAAAACGATCATCCCATCCTTAGGTACTCTAACCTCTTTTAAGACCGACTTCCAAATTCAGGCCAAATAAAATCTCTCTCAAAGTTCAGATGTTTTTCTGTAAAGAATTTGGCTTCTCTTAGGTTTCACCAATCCTTTAACTTTTCTCTCCTAGGCCTTTAACTCCTAGTCCTCTAGTCTTTCAAGAAAAGACAAGGTGATAATGTCAGATTTTTTTTTTAAAGAAAAACATGGTTTAAGTCACATATTGCAATAAGCATTTGTGTCAAACTTCTGCAATTTGGGTTGTTAGTTGCTGGAAGTGGTGATAAAGGGAGGTCGTACACTTCTTCCTTACGTATCTGAAAATCAAGTGCTCAGAAATGTCTGGAATTGGAAATCCGGATAGAAGATATTGGTGTTGCTGTCTATTCAAATATAATTTTCACTATTTTTTCCATTCTAACAAACCCTAATATCGTCGGTAATTCCCTGCACTAAACCACCAGTGTATGAAAAAACAATTGTGAATGAAATAGAATGGTTTTAGGAACAATAAAAGTTCTAGAGGCAGAAATTAAACTCATGCTTGCAAAGGAAGCAAAAGCCTTACTGAAATTAAATCATTTAAGTATACTGGAACTATATTATTTTTTTGATTATCATTTTAAAGAGTTCAAAATTTATCTTAGGAATAAAAATATCTGTTACACCTGCCAATACATTTTTCTATAAAATTTAATACTTGAAATGATCTGTTAACTCCTTTATATTTCACTTGAGCTATCCAAATTATGTTAGTGAAAATTAAATTACTCCAAAGTACAAATTTATTCAGCATTTAATAAGTGCATCCTGCTGTCTTTCATATTAAATGGTGATATATTGAATGATCAATAGGGATTTTTTTGTTGAGAAATTATAATTTTTCCTTAAGATACAATTTTTAAAGGTTTTGCCTGGCTTTAAATGTCACAAACCCTCTTTCTATTTTTAAGATGACAGCTCTTTTAATGTTTTACCATCATCTTTTGCCAAGAAAGACTCTAAAGTATTATATAAATTTCTCAGTAATCTTTTAAGTTTCTCTCATTCGTACAAAGATTTGTCTTATTTACATGAGAGATTAAGACAAATCTCGAAATTTGGAACAGTACTGAATCAGTTATTCTTTTTAAAGTATATTAATATAAAAATCTAGAATTTATGATCCTCTGAAAGAGAAAAAAAGAGTAGACTATTTGGAAATAGCGGCAATTTGTGCTCTTAGCTATTTACAAATATTTGATGACTTTGGCTCATCTTGAGGTGTGTTAGCAATTAGAGTAATTCTAGAATCTCTTAAAGCAGATACTTCATAATCACTTATTGTTTTGTAGTATCCCCAATCTAAATGTTGACCACCACAGAATTCAGAAATACTGAGTCAACTATGAAACAGACCCATATGAGTCTATGTATATAAGAAACTAAGAGAACTCCTGAAAGGAATGTCATCCCAAGAGAAGAAATCAGACATGAAAAACTGACAAAGCCTTAGTCACTGAAGGGAAGAGCAAGTCTGCATTTATGGAATCTGAGTCCCAACTCATATCCTGTAATAATATAATGGTTAATGTCTGAAGGAGTAAAATGGAAACCCCTGTTAAATAGTGTAACATAGAACACAGTTCTCTTTTGGAACTAAAGGCAGAGTTTTGTTAACTGCTGGGCTCCACTGCCTTCCTGTGGGGCTGCATACAATCTGGAGAGATTGGCATAAGAGAATTTTCACTCTTTGAGTCCTTAGGGAACTTCAGTGGTCCTGTAGGAGACTGTTGTTCTTCCACGATGTGGAAAACTTCCATAAAGTAAATGTAGTGATGCTCCACTTTAGGAAGTCAGAGTAAAAGAGGAAAGAAACGGGAACCCACATGGCAACTGACCCCATGGTGCTGGATTTATGGAAACTCACATGAGGCACTCCCAATAATGCATGAAGAGGAGAAATCAGGGACTGGGTCTTTCATTAGTAGGTTTAGATGGATTTTATTTACGACCATTCTCTGCGCCTTCCTTATAATAAATTCTCAATAACTGTAGATTGAATGGATGATACAAAGGTAATCTGTTAATATTCAACAGAAGTGGAAGAAAAAACTGGAATATGAGAGATCAACTGCAGCCCTTATTTGTATGATTCTCCATTGGCTTACCTAATCTATTTTTCTGATTTGAATGTTTGAAAGACAAAATTAAAAGGAGGCAATTTTCAATCATCTAATGGTGGAACAAAACTCTCCCATTTTGTAGAATTAAAATGTTAATTTTGTCATAGTAAAGTAAAAAAGTTTTAAAAATTAATGTACATGTTGTGAAAGGTATCTTGTTTTTCCACTTTATACCTAGGAGATCTTCTAAATATCAAGAATGTACATTTACTTCTTAATCAGGATAATCTCCTGGTTATAAAAGTTCTGAATATAAAGATTTTATTTTGTAGTTCCGTTTCTCTGTGACAAAGTTTAATGAATTCTGATGTTTAAGAAATATCCAGAAAAAGATGAATATGATGTCAATAATGAAGAAAAATGATGCATTATTGAAAAATATCAACACTACATGCTTTTGCAGCTGCCATACCAGCTTTTTCAGCCCTACAGGAATATTCCCTGATGAAATAAATTAATTGATGTACATTTTTGTTTAAAGCCTAATTAGTTTTTGTATGTGTGGGAAAGCTCATGTTGAAGAAATATATATTTGATTATATCACTTTCTTGCTTCATATCCCTTGGTGACTCCCTACTACCACCTGTTGTTAATTGGTTTCCTCAGTTTAAAAGACTTGGAAACTATGTTGCCAAGCAGGAGTTTTGTTAAGGAACAATTTTAGGATCTATGCTGATGGAAAGGAAGGGGAAAATACAGAATTAAGCAGAGGGAGAAGTGAAAATGAGAAGTTGTCTCAATGAGATCTCAGCTAAGGAGTTCCGAGGTTGGGATAACACTTACGTGTTGGGGTCAAGGAACGAGGCCTTACCTGCTCATGTCAATCAGTCATGGAATGTGAGACAATGTGGGAAGGAGGCATGACCTTGGACAAGATGGCTTTTTCCAAAAAAAAAAAAAAAAAGAAGGCGGTTTATTCCACTTGATGCGATCCCCTGAGGATGCCAACAATGGGTTGTTAAGGGCTTTCTATTGGCAGCTCTACCAGCAGCTGGGGAAGTTAAGTTATTTCTTCTTTAAGCGGGATCTGGGCTGCACACTATAGCATCTACATACCACCTAATTAGATGAGATCATAACTCATTAATATAGCTCACAATCCCAGGCTAGATCCAACCTACCTTTCTAGATTTATTCTCTGCTCTTATTCTACCTCTACCCTGAGCACCAGTCAACTCCCCTGCTCTTGTGTGGCTCTCAGCTGTTGAAAACAATAACCTAGGCACACTCCATTCCCACACTTCAAAACCCCATATACTCCCTTAATCAGAGTTATTGCTTCTTCTGTGCTTATACCATTAGCATTTATATCATATTATTATTATTTACTTATGAACTCCTTAAAGAAAGGTAGCTGCTTTTCATTCACTATACAACCAATTCTTAACACAGAGCCAAGTATGCAAAGGTCCTATAAACATTGAGTGACCAAATGAATAATGAATGAGCAATAATTCACAAGACCAGAGCGGGGGCAGATGTCATTTATTCCTTTCATGGAAACTGATTATCTTATTAAACATGCCCAATTTATTAAGGGCAGAAATCAAATCTAATAGAACATTTACTCCAGTCCTGCTATATGTCAGAAACTGGATTTGGATTTGTGGAAAATACAAATAAATGAGAGATATATTCCTTGTCTTTAAGGCCCCCATGATCTATTTGAAGAGATAGAATACAAAAAATACAGAAATTAATGGCACAACATAAAATAGTATTTAATACAAAAACACATGAGATATCTTGGACAATAACCTATTTAAAGATTTACTTATTTTTGAGACAGAGAGCACATGGATGGGAGGGGCAGAGAGACAGGGAGAGACAGTCTCAAGCAGACTCTGTGCTGAGCTCTTGATCTCAGGATTCCCGAGATCACAACCTGAGCCAAAACCAATAATCAAACGCTTAATTGACTGTACCACCCATGTGCCCCTTGGACAGCTCACCTATTATAATTGGGTACGTTACAGAAGTTTTTTTGTCACAGTTTTGTTACAGAAGTTATTTATGAGATTTTTTGTCCAAAATTCTGGACACATCTTCCCAGGAAACAGTATTTGACATATTAATCAATTTCCTAGGCAGCCTATATAATTCTGTTTATTAAAATTAAAATAAGCCTTAGTATTAACAGTGATATATATGTGATAGCACTTACTGTAGCATTTTTATTTGTATGTCAAATTCAATTAATATGTTCAAATAGTCAATAAATGTTTTGATGAGCATTCACTACATTCCAGACATTAGGTATAGCTGTGAACAACTCAGATAAGTTATCATCATGCAACACAGTCTTCTGGGCAAAGGAGACACAAGTGGGCTCATAATCAAGGGAGACAGTGTTATGAAAGGAACTGCAGCATGCTACGGTAGTGCTCAACAAGAAGCTGGAACTTATATAAGGCAGCATTAGATTGAGGTCTTAAAGGCAAGTTAGATATAAATTAGAGCTTAGAGGGAAGAAGGAAGTGTGGGTTCTAAGTAGAGGGAAGATCATGCATAAAAGTCAAGACATAGGGGGGCAATATGCACATAGAGCCCATCTGAGTAGCAGATAAACCTGCAATATGGCTAGAGTACTGGAGACAAAGTGAAAGAAAGCTACATGTTGAAAAGATATATAAAGGTTACATTGTGGCAAGCTTTGTAATGAGCTTGGTCTTTGTCTTAAATGTCATGGAGAGTTCAAGGTAAGCAGTAATACTCTCAGATTTGCATTTGTAGGTTACTCTGGAAGCAGTGCAGGGGAGGGGCTATAAGGGTCAAAACTGAGTGCAGGGAGACAGATGGCTAATAGTGCCAATGAAATTGCACAGTAGCCTGTCCTAAGGTATTGGCAATGGAGATGGACTGGAAGAGCATGGTAGCAAGTCTGTGGAATGAAAGATTATTTGAGATTGATAAACTGTGGGAAGTAAGGGACAAAAAGGAGCGAGGGATGCCCAGGACCCTCTAAGTTCCAATAAGGTATGCCTGCAACATACCTCACCTGATCCAGGCAGTGTGAAATGGCCTTGATTCTGCTCCTGTTTAGGCACTGGCCACAGTTCAGGAAAGGAGTCCCTGGGCAGGTGGCTGCAGCAAAGGCAAGGGTAGAAAGTGAGCTGCTGTAAGCAAAGTAGACTGAAGGAACAGTGTACCCAGAAAGGAGAATTCCTGGTCATGCTAGAACAGAAAACACAAAAAGAGAAAGAGGGGGTGGAGGTGTTGGGGAGGAAAGAGAAAGAAAGAGAGAGAAAGGAAGGAGAGGAGAGGGGAGGGGAGGGGAGGGAAGGAGAGGGGAGAGTACGGGGGAAAAAAGAGCCCCTGACACCTGAAACTGATCTGATTTGTACAAGTAGACCTTAACGTTATTACAAGCCGGTCTCACATTCACAGCCAGGTCATTTTATTCTCCTGTGGGACATAAACAACCTCTGACCTCAGATGAGGTCACCCTGAGACAAAGATAAAATGAAACAGAACAGGACCACTTCGTAATTTTGTCTAAGCACAGATAAAAAAAAAAAAACATGGTTATTGTGTAATCCACAAAACACCCAAACACAGAAATGCTCTTTTTCTAATAGCATCCAATTTGGGCAAACTTTTCAACCTTATACCTTCTCTCAAATCACTCAATCCAAGCCCAAATCCTTTAGAAGATTCTTTGTAACTCCCTCTTACTGAGGTGCCCCATGGTTCCCCAGGCTGTGTCTTCGTTCCCACTGCAATTAGTAATAAACCCAACTTGAACAAGGTGGTTCCTGGTCTTTGGATGAAGGCACTGACAGTAGTAAGTTAGGAATTCATAAACTGTCAACCGCTTGCCTAAATGTGATGCACTGGCATTTTAGTACTGTAGAATGGGACACCACAGGCACATAATAAACATTTGCTAGACAAACAAGCAAACATTTACAGAAATGAAGAAAAGACCACTGCAGTAATCCGCCTGCTTACAATCCTTTCTGACCATTCTCTTCGTCTCAAATTTTGATCTAATCCTACACTGAGAAAGAAAACAGGGAAAAAAAATAAAACAAAAACAAAAGCACAAGCCCCAGAGGATTTATGAGTAATGCTACTTCAGTCACGACAGTCTTTATTTATTTTTTTCCTTTGCTTTGATTTTGCTCAGGGAACTTTTAGCTTTACTCATCTTTAATTACCTTAATTTCATGCTTAACTCTGGCACAGAAGAGATCTGTTTGTAATTTCAGATGAGAGAAAATGAAATTCCCCTCAGCAAAGTCAAATTTTAAAATTCAAGAGGAAGAACAATGTGCCAGCTCACAAAGAGTATCAACTTTACATTTCAAGGTAATTCAGCAGTAATGCAGTATTAAAGAGCTCCAGTTCTGTTTTGAAAACAAAACAAAGCAAAATAAAATCCAACGGGGGGGGAGGGAGAGAGAGAGAGAGAGAGAGAGAGAGAGAGAGAGAGAGAGAGAGAGAGAGAGAGATCGATCCATTTGGTTCTCTTTTTTTATTGTCATAAGAATATTTGACATGAAATCTACACTCTCAACAAATTTTACAGTGTGCCATATAGTATTATGAAGCACTACAAACACACTGTTGTACAGCGAATCTCTGGGGCTTAATCACAATTGGAACTTTATGCCTGTTAAACAGCAATTCCTCCCTTTCCCCCACCCCAACTTCTGGCCACCACCATTCTATGTTTGTAAGGGTTTGCCTATTTTACATACCACATGTAAGTGAGATCATGCATCCTTCTGTGGCTGGCTTCTTTTACTTAGCACAATGTCCTCTATTTCATCCATGTTGTTGCAAATGGCACGATTTCCTTCCTTTTTTAAGGCTAAATAATATTCCATTGTATGTATACACTACATGTTCTTTATCTATTCATTTGTTTACAGACACTTGGGTTGTTTCTACATCTTGGCTGCTGTGCACAATGCTGCGATGAACATGGGAGTACAGATACCTCTTTGAGATCCTGATTTCAACTCTTCTGGAGACCCAGAGGTGGGATTGCTGGATCATATAGTTCTCTTTTTAGTTTTTCAAAGCACCTCCATACTGTTTTCCACAGTGGTTGCACCAGTTTGCATTCTCACCAACAGTGCACATGGTTTACACTTTCTCTCATATCTTTGTCAACAATTTTTTTTTTAATAATAGCCATCCTAACGGGAATGAGGTAATATCTCATTGTGGTTTTGATTTTCATTTCCCTCTGATTAGTGACGTTGGGCATCTTTTCAGATGTCTGTTAGCCATTTGTATGTCTTCTTTGGAGAAATGTCTACTTTGTCCATTTTAAAATCAGGTCACTAGTCACTAATTTATTGACTGATTGGCTGATTGCTATTGAGTTAGAAGAGTTCCTTTTATATTTTGGATATTGATCCCTTAATAACTGTAAGTTTTGCAAATATGTTCTCCCATTCCATAGGTTATCTTTACATTTTCTTAATTTCCCCTTATGATGTACAGAAGCTTTTACTATCTCTAGAAAGTGGGTTATTCATCAGGTATTAATATTTTTCTTTAGTTTCTTATATTTTTCAAATGTTCAAAAAGAACAGGATTCATTTTGTAATTAAAAAAATAATAATTCATAGAAATCAACACAAGCCAACTCATGAAGCTAAGGAGAATGGAAAATGTGGTAATTGTGTGAGCCCTGATAAGGGTTATTTGAGGCAAAGGGGGAGATTTGGACTTACCATATGTGGTTGTGTATATAAATCATTTCACCAAGACCTTCCCTTTCATTATTTGCTGGTAATTAAGCCAATGGCTCAAAGACCAAGAAACCACCTCCTGAAGCTTTTGATAAATTTCAGTTTGCCAACTTAATTTTCTGAGTTTGAGAAAGGAAGTAATGAGAAAATGGAAATATGCAAAGTTACCAACTCTTGTGCATTATGGATGATAACATTTAGCAGTTTCTATGAGAGGCAAATACAGAGATCGTATTTTGCATTTTTAATACACTTCCTATATTTGTTGAAAAAAACTAGTATAAACAGATGCATCTCCCTAATGAGGATACTACAACTGATACTCCTCTTTACTGTGAAGAATCCAAAATTTTATGAAGAATACAGAAAACATAGCTGAGGACAGAGACACTTTTTTTTAAATTTTTTTTTTTTAGAACCATAGCTAAGTTTTTCTTTCATGACTGATATATGAATCAGATTAGGACTGTGATACTGATGAATAACATAAAAAATAAAACAATGCCTAGACTGCATGAAATAGAGGATATCACTGCAGGGCTGCAGGCATTGTAATTCAAAACTGGAGATAATGTTGGGCACAGTTATGTTCATTTTGTAGGATTCTACACCAAAACAGTGACATCCTAATTGGGGTATGTCTGCATTCTACTCTTATGCTTTTCTATGTATTTTGTCAGTGATTTTTTCCACCATATTTTCTAGCTATATAACAACTCAACCTCAAATTCTCAAAACTCCTTTTTATCTTCTTTAAATATTTATGTAGCATTCAGCACTTTTTGGAAAGCTATGAGTCTATATCAAACAAATATGGGGTTGCAAGCTAAAAAGTCTGGAAACCACTGTCCAGGGGGATCAATTCAGAAAGTAGTATGTCTTTATATAAATTGGAAAGACAACATGACTAACTTGTCATTGCAGGCCAAAGTGATGTCGATGTCAGACCAAGGAAAATCTTAAGGGTGAAGGGGATTACAGAGGCACGGATGCAGTGAATCATACATATTCAAATGAAAGCTTCTAACTTATGTGTAACTAATACTTTTTGAGAAGGTAGAAAGAGGTTTGGGAATTTTTTTTTTTTTGTAGCTCCTGCCCATTTAATGTTCTCTGCAAGCATCTGCCAGTAAATAATGATTAATTCTACTTGACGTGGGTATCACAACTCAATGAGAATTATAAAATGATACACATCAAAGTGAAAAGATAAAATAATTATAAGAATTAATAAATAATCCAACTCCAAAGCTGAAATAAAGTTGAAGATATTGGAAAATATTTAATCTGATACAATCAAAACTAGACTTTCGCTTATTTCACTCTACCAAGAAATGTGTTATCTTTGTTGTGTGGTATTCTGTAGAACCCAAGTAAAGACTGGGTGTGTGAAACCAGTGAACCTCTCTCTCCAGGAGCTGTGTGCATTGACTGCAATACTTGGAAGTGGAGGGACCTTCTGGTAGAGGACACTGGCTATGCCGGTGGGGAGGGGAGAGCATGTCTACAAAAGAATCCACCATAAAAGACCACAGCTGGTACAAGAAGCCAGACTCAGAAGCAGTATCTGAGGTTCTAACATGAGAGTTGTTTCAGGTTTTATGAGGTTATTGGTATTTGCATAGGTCATTCCTTGGCATGCTGGCTGTATGTGTGCTCTGGAGGTGAGGATGAGCATGTGTAAATCAACAAAGTCAAACACCTCAACGTGGAGATAGTGCCCAGGAAAACTGCATGCTTCATCTGCTTATGCTAGGTACAGGAATATGAATCTATTTCTCAGCTAGGTAATGAGGTGGGGCAGAAGTGGAGTAGGAGGAGGTATCTTCCCAATTCTGAGATCTATCTATCTTGGAAGGAGGCAATCTTTGACAAAGGACTACAGGAAGATAGCAATGAGAACCATTATATCCATACAATGAAGACATTATAAAATGAGAGTTACAGTTTACCAATTGATTTACTTATGCATAATATTGAACAACACATACATCGTTTCTAATATTTACCTCATTTCTTCCAAAAGACTACATATAACATTTAGATACAAATTTCAGAAAAATAATAAGATAACCCATGTAACCATCACCTCCCTAAACAAATGGAATATACCAAATATAGTGTTTTCTTGCTTTACTTTTATTTTATAGTGTAAGTATGGTGTCAAACTGGATCTGTTGTTCTCTACTTGTCGAGTATACTCCTAAGAGAGTTATTACTGCATCAAAGAGTTGTTAAACGTGCAGAAGGGAAGGAAAATTTTTTCCAAGGAGGACAAGCTGATTTCCACCCCCACCAATACTTCAAGAGTATTCTTGTTGCCCCACATATTTTTCAACAGTGGCTACTGTGAGATATTGTTTTGTTTTGTTTTGTTTTCCTGGTTTGTTGGAGGTGAAATGGTATTTTATGATGACTTTATTTTGCTTCTCCTTGATTACTAATATAATTAAGCATATTTTAATTTGCTCTTGAACCATTCATGTTTCCTTTTCCATGAACTGCCTTTTTTTTTTGGGTTTGACTTTTTGTGGTTGATTTATAGAAATCTTTGCTATGCTCTGATTCTAGTCTTTGACAGTTATATATTTTGCAAATAACTTTCTCCCAGTAGGAGGCTTGTGTTTTCATTCTCCTTATGGGGTCTTTGAAGATAATCAACGCCAGATATAAATTCTGACATATTTTTCAATCTTTTCCTTTATGTTCTGTGCTTTTTTAAAAGGTCTTAATGAAATCTTTCTGTGACTCACAGGCATGAAGATATTCTCTTGTATTGTCTTGCAAACATTTTAGAGTTTTGCTTTCCACATGTAGGTCCATCTGGAACTGAATTTGGTGTATGGTGTGAGTCATAGTCCTAGTTCCTCTTTTTTTTTTTTTTCATCTGTAAAACCAATTTATTAAACAGTTCATCTTCTCGGGGCGCCTGGGTGGTTCAGTCATTAAGTGTCTGCCTTCGGTTCTGGTCATGATCCTGAGGTCTTGGGATCCAGCCCCACCATCCAGCTCCCTGCTCAGCGGGAAGGCTGCTTCTCCCTCTCCCATCCCCCCTGCTTGTGTTCCCTCTCTCCGCTGTGTCTCTGTCAAATAAAGAAAATTTTTACAATGAAAAAAAAAAAAACCAGTCCATCTTCTCTCCACTGATCTGTCAAGACAAATATCAAGCTTCACATACATGTTGCTCTGTTTCTGGACTTTCTTGTTTCATTGCTTCATTGCATTTGTGGGCTAATATGGCACCATCTAAATTGTTAGGTCTTTATAAGTATTGTTGCCTCATAGCACTAGTCCTGTCATACTTTTTTTTTTTAAGATTTTACTATTTAAGATTTACTATTTGACTGAGAGAGAGAGAGTGCGCGCATGCACGCAGAAGCAGGGGGAGCTGCAGGCAGAGGGAACAGAGAACCCAGGATCATGACCTAAACCAAAGGCAACAGACGCTCAATCGACTGAGCCACCCAGGCACCCCTCGTCCTGTCCTTCTTGAGAAGCAGTTTCCTCCCAATATTTTCAACTCCACATTGAGATGTCCTTATGTTATTATTTTAAATAGTCAATATCATTTAGTTTCTCCTCAGTTTTACCAGTTTTTGTTCATCATTATCTCTTGAATTTCAGACTTTGCTTCAGGGATCATTTTTCTTCTTCCTGAAGGATAATTTTAGAATTTCTTTTAATGAAGGTTTGTTATTGGTAAATTCAGTTTTTGCTGTTGCTACTAATGTTTGAAAGCCTCTTTATTTTGTCCAGATTCCAAATAAAAACAATTATTTTTCTGAGTATTCAATTCGAGGATGACAATTTTCTCTGAAGACTTCAAAGATTTTTCTTTGTTTTATCATTATTGATACAATGTCAGTTTAATTGTCATTCTTGTAGGTAACTTGGGATCATTTAAAATTCATATTTAGCTCTGGCTTTTTAGCCATATAATTACTATGGATTCCAACTCCAAATGTGTATGGGGACTGTCTACAATTACGTGCTTAGGCATTCTCCAGGGAGAGATTTTTATCTATCTATCTATCTACTTCACCTGGAGCCAAAACTGAGGTAAGTATGTTGAGGTTTTCCCTCAGCTTCGTCATTTTTTTGGTTGCTGATTTCCAACAAGAGTGCCACTCTCTTACAATTTTGGTCTCCAGGATAGCCTATGGGTTTGACTTTTGTCTTCGGAATGCGCAGACCTTCAAAATCCTAGCTTCTCAACCATGAAGGAATTTTCAGATATCTCCATAATAAATGCTTGCTCCAGTGCTTATTTATCTTTCTGAATTCATGATCCCTTACAGCTCTGGTCTCTAGTGATTTTCCCCAACTTTCCCAAAAGCTCAGCCATGCTTTTAAAAAGATGCTGTTTACATTTTTATCAAGCACTTCAGGTATGCTACACAGGGAATGTTTCTTCAGATAACCAAACCAAATGTGTTGTAAGAAGTAGAAAACTCAGATATTTTCAAACACTTCTCTAATATCCTTGAATACTCCTTTAAATTCAATATCCTCAACTCTCTTCCATTAAGGAGACAGTAAAGCTTCGTTTCAGTTACAGGTCCACAGGTACCTTGCTTCTGCTAACATCTCAAATACCAATTCAATATCCCACCAGTAGTGTTCCTAATCTTTATAACCATTTACATTGTTTGTTGTTTGTTCAACTGACCTCAGCATCCTTCTACTTTTCTTTCCCCTGGATTTCTTTGTCTTATATCTTCTATTGACTTCAAGTGTAATTGTTGGAATCATCAGATAAAGATCAAACTACTGCCCTAATATAGCCTTGGCTCAACAGAGGAAAAATGTCTACAAAAATGTAAAAACAGCATGTGTCTTTCTGAGGTCTACCTGGAAGAAGATAAAGTATAAGTATTTGGAGTACGATAGGAAATGGGCTTATTTTTGGTCTGTACCTTTTTGAAATGGCACCAGTTCTAGAGAATGTTTTCCCCACCTTTCTGTCAGGCCTCTCCTTCTGCCACCACCGAGGAGGGTGACACCGAGGGTGAGTGACAGCAAAAAAGTAATAGCACGGAAGACAGAACATGAAGCTTCCAAGAGGAGTGGAGATGCGCTAGTAAGCAGTAGTTGAGGATACATCTGAATACACCTGCATGGGCAACACTATATAAAACATGAGCTGTCCAACCACAGGATAATCTCCACAAAGCAGAGATTTTTGGTGGTTTTGTTTCTACTTCCTAGCACATAGTAGGTGCTTGATAAATATTTGTTGAAGGAATAAATAAGTGATAACAGTATTCAATTTGAACTTAGGAGGTTGATTTGTTTTCATACTTGTTCTGATAATATAGTAATATATAATATCACAATATAACATCAAAGTAGAAGTCACTTTAGTTAGATTTACTTTTATTTTTCTAAAGTTTTTTTTAAATTTTTTTACAGAGGGAGATAGAGAGAGAGAGAGAGAGAGAGAGAGAGAGAGAGCGAGCATGCAAGTGCAGGGAGGGATGGGATGAGGGAAAGGAGAGAGAGTCTTAAGTGGACTCACTGAGCTTAGAGCCCCAGGTGAGGTTCCATCTCCTCACCCTGAGATCAGAACCTGAGCCAAAACCAAGAGTCAGACGCTTAACCAACTGCGCCACCCAGGCACCCCTAGTTAGAATCACTTTTAAATTTTATTTTATACAAAGAACACTGGGAAGTTAATAATGTATTATATCCTTGTTTTTCTGCATTATCTGTGCCTGAAGTGAGCATAGTCATTGAGGCCATGCTACCCAAAACAGACATTAATATTTATGTGGTAGCAGCTACCACAAGAGCAGACACAGTGCCCCAGGGAAATGATTCACTTCCTTCGGGTCAGCCTTGCATCCCAGATCCTCATCAGTAAAGAAATGCCCCAGAATATCTCATTTGTTCATCGCCACTCAAAACCCCTCACACTTTTCCTCTCCCTCTTATTCCAAGTTTTCTATTATTTTTTTCCAGGGTTACATCACCCTAACCTTTAAATAAGGCAGGTGCTAATGAATGTATTATTTTATTTAATTAGCTGAAAATGTTATCACAAAGTGTACATGTAACTTCCTTTACGTGAAAGTGAGCTATAATGATAGGTTATTAAGTATATGTTGGGTGAATAATTATGTATGTTTTAAATGTGTCAGGGGAGGTTGCTTTGTAAAATAAACCCCATAGTGAGTTTTGGTAAATTTTAAAATAGACCTACAGAGGTATTTAGAACAGAGAATAATCATTTGCTTTTTAAAATCTGGACTTTCATGCTTTGGAATTACCTAAAGCAGGAATATGTCTACAAAATAAACTTAAGGGTTTTTGTCTGTTTTTAAGAGTAGCATTTCTGTGTATGTCATTTAAACAAGTATTTAATCTTGTTGAACAATATTCTCTAAAGAAACCCAGGAGAATTTTGGATTCCTAACCTAGTTCATGTGGTTCAAGGACAGGATCCTCAATTCAGATGCTTCTAGGAGCTGGATGGATAAAATAAATGAGTAAAGTAGGCTACTTGTAATATAAGGAGTATTTCAGACTGTAGCAAACCAAAAGTTGTACAGTCTTGCTCAAGATTGCCTGTCAACAGTTGCCTTATGAAAAAGTGGGCAACTATTGCCAGATCTTGCTTTTCAAGAAAAACAAAAACCAAAATTTAATGTGAATTTCCCTATATGTTAAAGCATTAACAAACAAAATCGCAACATGGCAAAGTTATGACCAAGCCATTCACAGAGGAGGAGACCCAAAAGGACAATGAACTTTTGAAAAAGTGAATTTGAAAAAAACAAAACAAAACATTAAAACAACAATGAGATGTCATTTGGTCCCATCAGATTTAAGGATTGCCAAGGAGTACAGCAAAGGGAGCTCTCGTTCATTTCTAGTAGCAGTATAAATTGACACAATCACTTTGAAGAGGCTTTGGTGATATTCAATGAGATGAAAAATTCACATACTATGTGACCAGCAATTCCACCCCTGGATTTATATACTAGATAAAACCACACACATTGGTACATTAAATACAGTATATGAATATTTGCAGCATCATTACTGAAAATAGCAAAAACTGGAAACAGCCCTAACTATCCTGTATAAAATGTTTAGAAAAATATGCTGCAACACATTCTTACAATAGAATATTTTTAAAATATGCTACTAAGCAAACACAAATTAAGAGGTGTAGAAGGCAATGTACAGGTTGTACAGAAAAGCTTAAAAACCTGGAAAATATATATTTTATTTATATATACTTATATGTAAATATTGTGGATATATAAATATTAACATATAATAATGTAGAGAACAAAGGCAAAAGAAAGAAAAAAAATCTAACTGCCATATAACTTACAATCCATTGACAAGTCCTTGAGACAGGCAGAATGACCTTCTTCCAGGAACTCAACTGCCTCAACGTTAATACTTAGCTAGAGGCAAAAGACAACTTTAGCTTGACATTAGCCAGACCTCCAGGATCCTGTAAGTCTTCTTTAACATACGAAAATCCTTTTGGAAACTTCCTTTATTTCTATCCTCCCCAAGATCTATGTTAGCAATCATCCTCTAAAGATAGAGCCCACTGATGTACATCTGAAGTGTCTCATGACTAAGGGTTTACTAGACAGTAGTAAATGACCTTATCCTAACAGCTAGACCTTCAAGGTCCTGGAAACCTTGCAAATTCCTTACAGACTTCCACTATCCCTAACCCCGTCCCAACTTGAAAGTATGTAATCACTCACCCATCATAATCCCAGAGCAGCTCTTTCTGACCACAGGTCCTATCCCTGAGCTTTAATAAAACCACCCTTTTGCCCCGAAGATGTCTCAAGAATTCTTTCTTTTTTTTTTTTAATTTTATTTTTATTATTTGCCCAAGGGGTACAGGTCTGTGAATCATCAGGCTTACATCTTTCACAGCATCCACCAAAGCACAAACCCTCCCCAATGTCCATAACCCATCCACCCTATCCCTACCCTCCCACCCCCCAGTAACCCTCAGTCAAGAATTCTTTCTTCACCATTTTCTCCTGAACCCCCCAATTTCCCATCCTATAGTATGTATTGAAGGGAAGGAAAAATTCTGCCTCTACCATCAAGTTTTTCTAGCTGGACTAAGATTTAAATTTACATGAACATATTTATGGGAGAAAAAAAATCAAAGTTTTGTTACATGCACGTGGAGGTTCAATAATAAAACTAAGACCTAAAGAAGTGACCAGGGAAGGCAGTTTTTATATTGCTTAGACAAAGAGATAAGCTATCCGTAAGAAATTGACAGGACAAAGAAAATTCTGGGAGCTTCAGTTAGTAAGGAAAGCTGAACAGAATTTGGACAGGGGTAGTAGGTTAAGTGTGTTACAGCTTGACTTAAACTCTTCAATGGCTTCTTACTTTAAGTAGGTAAAAGCTGAAGCCTTTCCATGGTCCACAGGCCCTACAGAGGATAGTCTCTCTTTATATTTTTGTATTAATTTCCTACTTCTTCCACTCTCTGTGCTATAACCACTGACTCACCACCATTCCTCCCCAAACCCAAGGCTGGTACAAGATCTAGAGTCTTCTACACTTCTTATCCCCTTTATTCTACTCTATGTATCTTCAAAATTCACATCACTGACTTATGTACTATCTACTTTACTGTCTTCTTTTTATTGTATGTCTCCTTTCCTATAATTTAAGTCCCATGAAGATGGAAACTTTGTCTTTTATTGTTATATCCTCAACACTTAAAATTGTGTCTAGCACAGAGTAAGCACTGAATAAATACTTGTTGAATTTAATAAGTCATGATAAAACAGTCATTGGAAGAGTGAATAACTGACACAGAATCAACATTTTAAAAATAATCTATATAGATTGGAATTATGCAGATCCAATTTTTACAGATATTGTAAAGACCTGAATTTTGAAGAAAAAGATCAAGTGTATAGGATAGGGAGGTATTTGTTCCCATAGAAAATAAACCAGCATATTTTAATTGATCAAATATTCAGTATTTGTGAACTTGGATGACATACACTCAGGGTAGGATATAAGATAAAGCTAATTTATGACACATATACATAGGCCATATTTTTATTCTTTGGGTAGAATAATAAAACCATACCTGAATCCTCTAATCTCACCATGGGTCTAATTTATACTGAAATGAAGTACCGATTTAATTGTCTTTGTAAAAATTAACTGTCCTTAGTTTCTTAAGAGCCTCTAAACATTTTTTGGTAACTATTCCCCATGTCTCTCCTTTTGAAGTATTAGCAACATACTCTCATCTTATTGATGTTTTAAATTACAAATATAATAAATCCAGAGGAAAGTGCATAAATATAAATAGAGACCTTAACAAGTTATTGAAGAAAAGCCCTGGTGTATCTCCCTAATATCCTTTTCCTTTCCTGTGTCTATTCCCAGTCTTCCAGGTCTTTATTTAAGTCCTTCTTCCTTTATGTTAACGTGTTACCTTTCTTCATCAGGATTTCCTCAAAATTGGTCCCTTCTAGGGAAAGAGATACATGTTCTTTTAAGGCGGGATCGAAGTTTCTGATTCTTTCCCTCAAAGCATCTCTCCAGGGCCCTGGACATTGAAAGAGCTCAATAAATGTGTTTCAAATACAAGGATAAATGGAGTTGTATTAACAGACAGTAAGGACATAGGGATACATGAGCCCCTGCACACCCCCAAAATACTGAACTGGAATCACTGCAAGTGTTGAAACAGATGCGGACAGATTGTATGATGATCAACCTTCCCTTCCCTATTTTTTAATGCTTAATTTAAGAATGGAACATTTGATATTGAAATGTTAAGATTTTATGAAGATGTAATCATTAAAATGAACAAGTTAATGAGGCAGAGAAAGAATGAAACGAGAACAAGGCTTTCACAGCATCTCTGCATCAACAGCCAGGCCATGATGGGGAATGTTCCTACACCTCGAGAGACAAGGAATGCAATCAAGCGCCAAACCTGAAATGGCTTCAGTCTAATGTGATAATTAAAAGAACAACATAGGCTACTTCTTTTTTATTCTCCCCTTTCTGAGTTGCCCACTTGGATCGTAATATCACTAGTCTCTGTAAAAAGAGGAAACAAGCAGCCAGTCCTCAGCCATGCCAAAAGAACAACATCCTCAACATCTCCACAGAGTACAACAGCTTTCTAATGTTAACATTGTACTATTGTTTCACATGCAGAGAAGGGGCAAATAATCCATAAGTACTCATCGCCTTGCCGCATAAAGTTAATATTGGAATTTGATGGATTTTATCCCAAAGGATGGATTTTATGCCCCCCCCAAAATTTTTTGTGGTATATGTCCCGTCCCAAATTCCTCACATCTGAAGACTTCATGCCCAATATCCATGCACATTTTATAAATACTGTTGGCAATCATAAAAAAGAGGTTCCTTAGTTGAAGATCTCAAATTATTAGAAGATGAAAGAAAATATAACTATATCCTGAATTCTACTAAGCAGAAAGACCTAGTCACCAAATAAAAAAGATTTATAGTTACTTTTAATGCCCGGGTTTCTGAATGAAGTTTTAAGAAAAACCAAAACCTACTAGAACATGTAAAATGTCGGATAGGTAGCAACTATTTGAAATCACATAAATAAAAATACAAGGATTTGTTGTTATGTAATAATACCCCTAACAATTATTTTGTGACTCAGAATTTCATCATCAAATTCGTAAGATCAAGGCAAATCTTCTATTATCATTTGATTTTGGGCTATTTGTCCTTCTCTTCACATGGGTACTTTTACTTTCTAAAGTCTTCTACCAAAATAAAAACACCAAAGGCATTTAGAAAGTTTATTAATCTCTCAAATTTATTATTCATTTCTAAGTGAAAATAAGACAGAAACCAAGAGGACACCAAATTAAGAATACCAAAGAGACACGGTCCAAAAAATAGGATGTTGATTAATAAGAAAATAAATTTAGATCTGATTAGAAATTACAGAGCAATCCAAATGTTCACTGATGTGAATTCTAAGATATCATTTATTTAGTATTTTTGCTATGAGAAGTATTGAGTGTTAAATACTGTGCTAGGACCTGAAGATATCAGCTCAAATTCAAGCAGGGCTTGAAACTTCATGGCTTAAAACAACTATCATTCCCTCCTTCCCCAAGAGTTATCACAATGGCTGGGTGGCTCTGCCAACTGTGGTACTCAGTTATGTCAGCTTCAAGTCAGTGGGGTGATTTTGCTGATTTGGGAAACCTTGGATGGGACAACTGAGTTCACTTGGCTCTGCTTCATGTGGTCTCTCATCTTACAGCAGGCTAGCCTGTTCTTACTCTCATCATGAAGACAGGGGGGGAAAGCCCAAGTGTCCATGACCTCTTGTGACTATGCTTAGAGATGGCATTCTACACATTTTCTTCTTCAACATTCTACTGGCAAAAACGTGTCAAAAGGGCAGTTAAGTCAAAGGGTAGAGAAATTAAACCCCACCATTTGAAGGGAAGAACTGTAAAACCACATTGAAAAGAATGTGCACAGAAGAAAGAGTGAAAAATTGGGGCCCCACAATGGTTTTATTTGGGGACAGGAAGAAATATAAAGGAAAGAGAATTTGGCTTCAAACCAACTCAACCAAGACAGCACAGTTTGCCAAGTGAGAAAGGTACAGAATGCAGGGCACATAGAAATCTCGCCCACCATTCAGGTAACAATATCTTTAGTATCATAAGGAGATGCCTTAACTCAGATATCACCACCCTAGGTAATCAGCAGCCAATGATGGGGCACTTATAAAGGCAGTTAGTGCTAAATCCTAGTGTTAAGCTCTACCTTTGGAGTTATCTATGTCCAGCATAGGGCTGGGCCTATTGGTAGAGAGTGGAGTTGGCAGTTCTCAATAAACTATGTGGTTGGTTTTTTGTTTGTTTTGTTTGGTTTGGGGGGGGGGAGTTACAGTAAAGTTTTGACTTGCTTAGAGGATCCTGCACACCTGGAGTTGATCTCTTCTAGAACACTCAATAATTTCAAAGCCATATTTTTATTTGACTCTAATCAGTTCATACTTCCCTTCTGACAAACTCCCCTTGGTTTCCTCCTCTACACATATAATGATTTATTGTTGTGTTCTCAGCATAGTTGCATCTGGCTAAGGCAAATATTCAATGGCAAAAAGAAATGAGAGCCAGACTTAGCCATTCTCCTCTGATTACATTATGACTCAGGAGGACACCCACCAGTAGTTTTATTCATTATTGTATATTAAAATCAAAGGCCTTTAAGATGCAGCAACAGAGTTGTCCAAATTGAAACCCATCTGTGCATACTTGTAGAAGTTTTCATAGTATAATACACAGGCAATTTTAATAAACCTATTCCTTTCTTCTTCCCCAAAGGACTGACTAAAACTTCAGCATTAACTTGACGCCTCTTGGAGCATCACTAGCTTTCTTCAAAATTTAGATCTTTTAAAACCGGATTGGGCTGACCATGGAGGATGCAGTCATCAATTATAAAGTGCCACCTGTTGCTCTGTTATAGCCCAGAGTCTGTCTCTAGGACACAGATCCTTTTTCTCCCTTTCTTGCCTCAACAGGTTTCTCATAGCTCCACCAGTCTTTATATTTCCCCAGATCAAAACCTGAGTCAAATTCTAGTAACTGTGGTCTCATAAATGGTGCCTTTTAAATCAATCTTTCCCCTTAGAGTAAATATCAGTGAAAAGATATTCAGAATTTGGAAACATAATCTGAGTGGACTTGCAATGTGTGGTTCATATTCTTAAAAAAACATTAGAGGCAACAAAACTCTACTGCTATACCTGCACATCGATTACTTTTAATTGTAAGATTTAGAAAGCTAATAAATTCCTTCCTCTACCCCCTTACCAAATTCCTTTCAGCATTATGACCCATCTCAAACAGCAGAATATTCTCTCTGACATTACTTTGTGAGGGAGAAGAATTAACAGATCATAATAGAAAATGGGTTCCGGAAGAGTCTGGTTTGAGTCTGAGAAGTTGTTTAAATCTCTCTAAGCCTTGTTTTCTCTGTATTTAAATGAAGTTTAAAATTCTGTCGATTACATACAACCATTATGAGAATTAAATGAGATAGGACATGTCCCATTTTCACATTGAGTGTTCACTGCAGAAGAAGACTTATTACTACTACTACAACTACTACTACTACTACTACCACCCCTATTAGAATGGAGAAACAACTCACTCAATCTTCAGCTCTGTCTTAAACAGAATATGACACTGGCTAGAAGCAGAACTTACTATAGCTCTTACTTTAGTCAAATACTGTTGCAAGAACTTTCTATATATTAGCTCATTCAATACAACAATGCTACAGGGAAAGACTATTATTATCCCCAACTTACTCATAAGGAAACTATGGCACAAGAGATTATACAGGGAAGGTGAGGCTACACAACTAGGCAGTTACAGGGTAAGGATTCTAACCCAGGGCACACGGTTCTGGAGTTCATATTTTCAACCGTGATATTATGTGGCTTCTGGAGAGAAACTGTCAGGGAAGGAGGATGCTATAGTTATTATACATTTCTCCAGTGGTTTCACAGCTCTAATTAGGCATATGACTTGTTGACTGAGTTGGGTATATCAAAATACTTTCCGTTCCTCCTTTAGAATATAAAATCCTCAGGGGCGAGACGAGACACACATTGTTTTCCTTATGTTTGTAGTACAATGTTCTGTATGCTGCAGGTCCTCAGCAGGTCGTATTGTCTGGCTCTCTCTTTCATTTCCCCACAGGGCTTCAAGGAAATGTATGTGGGTCCTGGGAGCTGAGAGTTAAAAAGACCCTGAGGTTTGGCCTCCCCCAACCCCTTGCAAAATTCTCATTAACACGTCTCAGGCAACTAAGCACTTGTCCATGTAAAAGAATCCCAGCATTCTGCAGAATAGCACTCATTTCTGGAAACTTCTGAAATGATGGCGTTTATAGCTGCCAGCTTCCTGCTTGGCAGTGAGTCCCAGCACTACTGAGAGCTCCACTTGCTACAGTCAGTAGGTTCCCTGGACTGAGGCTCAAGATGCCTCTGAAAGTTGATGGGTAAGAACCAACCCAAAGGGAAGCCAAAGAGAACTCAGAGGGAAAAGAGTACTGAACAGTCTTTTTCCATCACTAGAATTTCACATTTGAAAATTTTTAGAAATGCTTTAAAATTATACTTTGTAGGCAAGCAAAATGCTTTCCTTATAGAAGACTGGGAACACTGTAAGAAGCTGCAAAAGGTGCATTAGTTTAATAGTTAAAGGGTTTAACATGAAAAATACCTTGTCATTTACTACCCCTATATTTCTACATGAAATAAAACTCATGATATAAAATTAATACATAAACAGTCATATCTATCTTAGTTTGGACTTTTCGCTGTAACATATAACATGTATAAAGTACAATATTTTCTTGATCACTTAGGCTATCAACCCCGATATTTAAATCCTGTTTGGGCTTTTCTGCTTAGCAGTCAGGGGAATATGGGTTCAAATCCAAGTTCTACTTCTTATTAGGTATGTGACACTGCAGATTATTTAGCTTTCTCTTAACCGCAGGTTTTTTTTAATCTCTACAAAAATAAGTGCAGTGATACATCTCTACTTCTTAGAGTTATTTTGATGGTTAACTCAGAAGTGACACAAAATCATCTAACACCTAGAAGTTGCTCAATTAAATGAATATTACTACATTGACTGATATTTAGGTTCTGGTCATTCACTAGAATGTACGTCCCATGAGGATACAGACTTTGTTTCATTCACTGACATATCAGCATTTAGAACTTACTAGTTAAAAAAAAAAATGATGGGGGAAAAATTATGGGAAAGAGGGAGCCCAATCCCAGTGGAAAGCTCTCCATATGCAAACAAGCCCTGAAACAGCAGGGGAGAGTGGTGGAAAAGAAAACTGAAGGAGGGGTGACTGGATGGCTCAGTTGGTTAAGCATCTGCCTTTGGCTCAGGTCGTGATCCCAGGGTCCTGGGATTGAGCCGTGCATCGGGCTCCCTGTTCAGTGAGAAGCCTGCTTCTCCCTCTTTCACTCCCCCTGCTTGTGTTCTCTCTCTCGCTGTTTCTCTCTGTCAAATAAATAAAGTCTTAAAAAAAGAAAGAAAGAAAGCAAACTGAAGGAGAGTTTTGACTTGAATAGGATAGGCATAGGGTTGGGGTCTCTCACGGGTTTCTCATCAAGGGAATGATATACTAAAATCCAGGGTTTGAAATAACTTGAGAAAATTTGAGCTTTACAGCAGGTTTATAGTGAGGACTGGATCTTATTCTATATTAGCTGAAGAGATGCAAATCTTCCATGTAGAGTTATATATTAGTGTCAACTTAGAGCTAGATTCTAGTTCACATTGTATGTTATTCTTATCTTGTATCTCTTTTTCCTTTTCTCCCTCACTCTTTCTTTCTGGTTTTCTTCTGCATTTCTTATCGATCCAATGTATATAAATTATCAGCCTTTATCCTCCTATAGGCATGGTGATCCATTTTATCTAGTTGCCTCATTTTAGCAAATGGTAATGTCAGAAATATCTGGGTTTGAGTGAAACTGGCTCACTATCCTGCTATGTGGAAATTTTAGTTTAATGAGTCAGTAGGAAAAGAAAACCTGCTTGAATGCAGTTCTTCTTTCTTCCTCCTAAGATCTTCGGAAGATCTTCAAACAGAAGATAGTTTGAAATAGAATGTGGACATCTCAACAATGCAAAACTCATTCTACAAAAAGAATTGTATACACACTCCAATAATTTTAAAAGATATTTTTACACATCTGTCTCAACTCATTTTTGCAATACAAAGATGGGCACGTCTAATTCTTAATAAGAGACAGAGAGATTACTATTAACACAGAATTTTTATAATACAGCCCTAAAGACTGAGTTCTGTGGGTTTGTGGTCATGAGCCTAAATCTAATCCTGGTCTATTAATTAATGGAAGTGAACTGAATCTTTTTTTTTTTTTTAAGATTTTATTTATTTATTTGACATACAGAGAGAGATTACAAGTAGGCAGAGAGGCAGGCAGAGAGAAAGGAGAGAGGAGGAAGCAGGATCCCTGCCGAGCAGAGAGCCCGATGTGGGCCTCGATCCCAGGACCCTGGGATCATGATCTGAGCCGAAGGCAGAGGCTTTAACCCACTGAGCCACCCAGGCGCCCTGAACTGAATCTTCAAGTTAACTGGACTGCCGTGGCTCCATGAGACTTTCTCAATCCAGTGTGTCAAGATGCCATCATAACCTAATTCTTATTCATTCATATAAATATATGCATTCACTCTTCAGTCTGGTCTGGAACCTGAGGGGAAAGAGAGCCAAGAAGATCTGGGCCTTACCCTTGGATTGTATCACAAGCCTAACATACATTCGACAATTAGAGAAGATCTAAGTCAAGAATTACCAGACTCTAAAGGGTGGAACAATCACACAGAGAGCTTTGTAAGTTAAGCAGTAAGAGTATTTTTGGACAAAGTGGGACTTGAGTCAGGACTTGACAGTGACTAGTAGGAGTGAAAAGACAAAGGTAAAGTGGGAGCACAATCACAATAGCAAGAATTTCACGAAGAAACAAGTTCCACAACAGTCAGGGAGAGTGGTGAAAACCAACACTAAATGACAGTAGTGACTTGAAGAGAACAGGCATGGGGCTGGGGCTCTTATGGGTTTTTCATCAAGGGAATATGTTAAAAAGCATTCTTTATTGAACAAATAGGAACTGAGCACCATTTTGGACAAGTCATTTTGCCTGGTGCTGTGAGGGAAAGATGAATTAGTTAAACTCTTTGACCTAGAAAAGCTTAGAATTTATCAGAGCCTATTTAAGAAGTTTTGTTTTAGAAAGAGGTATTTGAATGGATATGTATTTTAAATGACCACTTCAGCAAGATTTGGAAGAAAGTCTTATTATTAAGGTAAATGTAAACCCTCTTAAAGCCTTCATTAAAAATTCTTCTCCACTTTTGGTTCAAATCCACTTAAAGTCAATTGCAGCACTGATTGGCACAAAAATATCTGTGGTTCTGAAAAATGTCTCCAAAGACTGGCATTTAATTCTGTCCATTCTCAGAGTTCGTGATATGAATTCTATGGGTAGATATAATTTCTGGATTTAGATCCTCTTAACCTCATAGCTCGTGTGCTCTTGCTCCCTCTCTCTCTCTTTTTAAGGGACTTCAAGATGCTCATTCTGATTCTGGCTCTGACCTGCCAGGATCTCTTACCCAAAGCAGATACTAACATCTGTTGTTTTCACTTGGGATGCCTCGCACTGCACGAGTCATATTACTTGTCAAGATTGGACAAGTGACTCACTGTGTTTATCTTTCTCCTAGCTTCCCAAGTTATGTTGCTGATACTGAAATGTCAGTTCCTTGACCTTTGGATGCACAGAGGAGCCTCAGAGGATATTCCCAGCATTTGAAAGCAAGTTGTGAGAATTTGGTACTGGAAAGAAATATTACTTGCAGTTTAACAATCTTTTGGGTTAGTACATAACTGTTTTAAAACAGCACTCTGTGTTCTTGGAGGTTTGGTTGAGAAAATTTAGAGTACAATGTAGGTAAATGTAATTATTCCTTAGAAATACTAAATTTTCAGGGATAAGAGGTTTGAAAATAAAGTATCTTCTTTGGGATTATATATTTTTGGACTCTTGGTACACGTACTTGAGAAAGTGCCCTAAGAAGTGTTCTTTAACGTTACAAAGAAGCCCGTTTTCACAGGAATGCCTAAGACTCTGGACAGTATTATTTTACCAACATCTTGATGAATAGGAAAACATTTTTACATCCCACAAACTTGAACTAATTAAAATGAACATGGTTAAAATGCAAATGCAATTTTAAATAGTGATTAGCAAAATTTATTTTCCAGGGTGAAAAATGAATATGGTCAAGGAAATGAGGCTTATCAGGTCTTTCCACTTGCCTCACAAATCTTCTATGAATTAATAATCACTGACATTTTTATGAAACAATGTCAGTCTCAGCACTAGTCTTTGCTTTCTGCATTATGACCAGCTTTATAAAAGCTTACCTCAAAGTGAGAAGAATTTAAAAAAAGTCTTTACAGTACTCTTCAAACAATTACTAGGAAAGCTGCAAAGGGAAATGAAAGCCCAACTTATTTTGCCCTAAAGAATTCTGGCAATAAAAGTAATATAAGTATATTGAGGAAAGAATATAAATGCCATATAATTACACAAAATCCAAACTAGAGGAATAATCAGGGAAAACTGTGAATTGGAAAAACAGGATCTGTGACACTCATTATCTTTTAAAAAATTTCTTATAAGGAGGTGCCTGGGTGGCTCAGTTGATTGGGTGTCTGACTCTTGATTTTGACTCAGATCATGATCTCATGGTCATTAGATTGAGCCCCACATCAGGCTCTATGCTCAGCACAGAATCTGCTTGTCCCTCTCCCTCCCCCTCTGCCCTTCCCCTGGCTTATGCTCATGTGCACACCCTCTAAAATAATTAAAACCAAAAAGAAGAAAGGTTTTTTAAAAATTCTTGTTAGATAAGGTAACACAATAGGAGTTTTCTATACCCACTAAGGCCCAATAAAAAAAATATGAAAATAGTACAATGTCAAACTTATTTGTCCATTTGTATAAAGACAATTTGAAGCAAAAGTACATCTCTGCTATATTTTTTCTAATAAAGAGTGATAAACTTGTATTTGAAGTTTGAAATTATTTTTCACAATCAAGAGGAACTTTGGTGTAAGATTATTAATCACAATAAATGATACATTCAACATTACATTCACATTCTTTCTAAATTAGCTTAATCTACTTTAAAGCCTTTTAGGACAAACCATACTCTTGAGACTAAAGACACAGCTCCATATATATGTAAGAGAAGTTCCATCTAGTACCCTTGTCTCCAAACAGAGAAACTTAAATATCAAAGCAATTAAAGCAACTTCCTGCCAATATATTATGGGTAGTAGTAATTGCAAGACTAGTAACAAGAGTCAATAATAAGAACTGCAAAGAGTCTCCCAACAACTTTGATGGTATTTTGAAAATAAATATAATGTATGATGCTTTTGTGTAACTTTATATGTACTTCTTCTAAAATGCCTTTTATTCCTTGCTTTTATACTTAGAACAGTCTGGGAGGTATTAAAGTCACATGCCATTGCACAAGTTCACCATATGAATAAACTCAGGCCAAGAGAAATAAATGACTTGTTTAATCCTTGTTAAGGATTTAATAGCAATCAGTATTAGAATCCTGGCTTTCCTGGCTTGGAGTCACAATTCTTTAATAATAGACAGATGTTGTGTCTATCATCTACCATCACACCTATACCCACGTCTTTATCTCCGAAGAGGAAAGTGCTAGTGACATTATGGCAGGATGTACCTGCATAAACATGTGTGTGTGTGTAAATAAAAGCCCATGCACCCAAAGGCTTCCTTTGAAGCCTGGTAAGCACTGACTATTTGCTCTTATGTTTCTTTTCCCTGAGAACGTTTGCATGGATCCACCTTTAACAGAACCATGCTCTCAGATCATTTAAGTCAAGTTACTATTTGATTGCAGTTTTTATTTTTGGTGTCTTATTTGTGAAATGTAGCCCTGTCTTCCTCTGGAGCTACTTGGTGCCTTCCTGCTTCCCATCTTCCCTATGTGAATGGCTCAGAGCAATGGATTTTGCTATAACATATACTGATGTTTATAGACCGGCTGGAGAACTTTTAATCTTACAGCAAATATTTCTCAACCCAAAGTCATCAGATAAATATACTTGGGACGTCTACATAACTACTAAATATCTATGTATCTATCTATCTATCTATCTATGTATCTATCTATCTATCTATCTATCATCTCCAAGTATGTGCATATGATTATTTTTCTGGGGTAAAGTTCCACAAATTCATCAGATACTCAAAGGAATCTGTGCTCAAAAGATTTAATTAACAACAACTATGTAATTAAGAGTAAATGCAATCTTTATCAAAATACTAGTGGCGTTTTTACAGAACTAGAAAAAACAGTCCTAAAATTCATATGGAACCACAAAAGACCCTGAGTAGCCAAAGCAATCTTGAGCAAAAACAACAAAGCTAAAGACACTGCACTTCATGGTCTCAAAATATATTACAAAGCTCTAGTAATCAAAATTGTATGACACCAGCAAAAAAACAGACATACAGACCAATGGAAAAGAATAGAGTGGCCAGAAATAAATCCAGGCATCTACAGTCAACTGACCATTGACAAGGGTACCAAGAACACACAATAGGGAAAGGATAGTCTCTTTAATAAATCACGTTGGAAGCTGGATATCCACATGCAGAAGGATGAAATCAGACTTCTTTTTCACACCATATACAAAAATCAATTCAACATGTAGTAAAGACTTAAATGTAAAACATTAAACTACAAAAAGAAAACATAGGGAAAAGCTTCTTGTCATTGGTCTTGGGAATGAATTTTAAAATATGGCACCAAAAGCACATGCAACAAAACCCAAAATAGACAAGTGGGACTGCATCACACTAAAAAGCTTTTGCCAGCAATGGAAATAATCAACATAATTAAAAGTCAACCCACAGAATGGTAAAAAAAAAAAATACTGGCAAACCATATATCTGATTGGACGTTAATATCCAAAATACATAAGTAACAAACATTTCAATAGCAAAAAACAAAAGCAACAAAATAAAACAAAACTAAAGAAAACCTCAACATGATTTAAAAATGGGCTAAGGACATGAATAGACATTTTGCAAACAAAGACATGCAAATGGCCAATAGGTATATGAAAAACATCACTAATTACCAAGAAAATTCAAATAAAAACACAACAGATATCACCTCACACCTGTTAGAAATTACCATTATCAAAAAGACACAGGTAACAAATGTTGGTAAGGGTGTGGAGAAAAGGAAACCTCTACACTGTTGGTGGGAAAGCAAATTAGGATAGCCTTACAGAAAACAGTATGGAGCTTTCTCAACAAATTAAAAAGAGAACTACCATATGATCCAGCAATCCTACTTCTGTGCATATATCCAAAATAAATGAAGAGATATATCTGCACTCCCATATTCATTACAGCATTATTGACAACAGCCAAGATATAGAAACAACCTAAGTGTTCACTGACAAATGAACGGATAAAGAAAATGTGATACACACACACACACCAGGAATATTATTCAGGCTTAAAAAAGGACAGACTGCCATATGCAACAACATGGATGAATACTGAGAACATTAATGCTAAGTGAAATAAGATGAACACAGAAAGATAAATATTCCATGATCTCAATTATATGTGGAATCTAAAAAAGCCAAACTCATATAAAATTTTCACTATTTGCAGATGACATGATACTATATATAGAAAACCTTAAAAACTTCACTAAAAAATCACTAGAATTGATAAATGAATTCAAGAAGGTCACAGGACACAAAATCAATACACAAAAATCCACTGCATTTTTTACACTAATAATGAAACAGCAGAAAGAGAAATAAAGAAAACAATCCCACTTACAATTGTACCAAAAATAATAAAATACATGGGAATGAACTTAACCAAGGAGGTAAAAGACCTATACTTTGAAGACTATAAAACACTGATGAAAGAAATCAAAGACCATAGAAACAAATGGAAGGATAATGCTTAAGAATTNAAAATCCACTGCATTTTTTACACTAATAATGAAACAGCAGAAAGAGAAATAAAGAAAACAATCCCACTTACAATTGTACCAAAAATAATAAAATACATGGGAATGAACTTAACCAAGGAGGTAAAAGACCTATACTTTGAAGACTATAAAACACTGATGAAAGAAATCAAAGACCATAGAAACAAATGGAAGGATAATGCTTAAGAATTGGAAGAACAAACACTGTTAAAATGTCCATATTACCCAAAGCAATCGATAGATTTAATGCAATCCCTTCAAAATACCAACAGCATTTTTCACAGAACTAAGCAACAATCCTAAAACTTGTATGGAGCCACAAAAGACCTCAAAAAGCCAAAGCAATTTTGAAAAAGAACAATAGTGAAGGTATCACAATCCCAGATATCAATTATACTACAAAGCTTTAGAAATCAAAGCAAATCACAAAAAACAGACACATAGATCACTAGAACAGGGTAGACATAGACCCATGATTGAGTGGTCAATTAATTAATATTTGACAAAGGAGGCAGCATATCCAATGGGAAAAAAGTCTCTTCAACAAATGGTGCTGGGAAAACTGGACAGCTACACACAAAAGAATGAAATTGGACCATTTTTTTACATCACACACACAAATATACTCAAAATGGGATAAGGACCTAAATGTGAGGCCTGAAGCCATAAAAATCCTAGAAGACAGCACAGGCAGTAATTTCTATGAATCCATCTTAGCAACATATTTCTAGACATGTCTTCTGGGGCAAGGGAAGCAAAAACAAAAATAAAGTATTGGGACTACATCAAAATAAAAAGGTTTTGCATAGCAAAGGAAGAAATCAACAAACTAAAAGATAATCTACTGAATGGGAGAAGATATTACAAATGATGTATCTGATAAAGGGTCAGTATGCAAAATATATAAAGAACTTATACAATTCAACAACAACAAAACCCCCAAATAACCCAATTAGAAAATAAAACAGAAGATATGAATTGGCATTGTTCCAAAGAAGACATATAGATGGCCAACAGATATAAGAAAAGATGCTCAACATCACTCATCATCAGGGAAAAGCAAATTGAAACTACAAAGAGATTATCATCTCACATCTGTCAGAATAGCTAAAATCAAAAACATATGAAATAACAAGTGTTGGTAAGATATGGAGAAAAAGGAACCCTCATACACTGTTGGTGGGAATGCAAAACTGGTATAGTCACGGTGGAAAATGGTATGGAGGTTCCTCAAAAAAATTAAAAATAGAATTACCATATGACTCAGTAATTCCGCTACTGGGTATTTACCCAAAGAATATGAATACATTAATTTTAAAAGATATATGCATCCTTATGTTTATTGCAGCATTATTTACAATAGCCAAATTATGGAAGCAGCCCAAGTGTCCATTGTTGGAAGAATGGATAAAGAAGATATGATAGATACAATGGAATATTACTCAACCATTAAAAAGAATGAAATCTTGCCATTTGCAACAATATGGATGGATCTACAGAGGATAATGCTAAGCAAAATAAGTCGATCAAAGAAAGAAAAACAGTGTGATTTCACCCATATATGGAATTTAAGAAACAAAACGAATGAAAAAAAGAGACAAACTAAAAAGAGACTCTTAACTATAGAGAACAAACTGATAGTTATCAGAGGAAAGGTGGGTCAGAGGATGGGTCAAATAGGTAAAGGAAACTAAGAGTACATTTATCATGATGAGCACAGAGTAATGTACAGAATTGTTGAATCACTATATTGTACACCTGAAACTAATATACTCAAATTAAAATTAAAAAAAATGGATTGAGGTAAAAAAAAAGAAAAGAAATTCAAACTCAGGAAAGCAGAGAGTATAATGGTAATTGCCAAGAGCTGAGGGCCATTTGCAATATCATGGATGAAGCTCAAACGTATTATGTTAAGTGAAATCAGTCAGACTGAGAAAGATGTATATGGTATGATTTCACTCATGTGTGGAATCTAAGAAAAACGAATAAACAAAAATCAGAACATACCTATAAACACAGAGAACAAACTGATGGTTGCTGAAGGGACAGAGGTAGAAGGATGGGCAACATGAGTGAAGAGGAGTAGGAGATAGAGTCTTCCAGTTATGGAATGAGTAAGTCATGCTAATAAAAGGCACAGCACAGGGAATATATTTTAGTAGCACTGTATGATGACAGTAGCTACACTTGTGAACATAACATATAGAGAAGCTGAATCATTATGTTGCATACCTGAAACTAATGTAACATTGTGTGTCAACTATATGTAAAATTTTTAATAATGATAATACTATGTCATATATTTGAAATTTGCAAAGAGTTGATCTTAACTGTTTTCACTACATACACAAAAACCATAACTGTGAGGTGACAGATATAATTAGCTTGATTGTGATAATCTCATAATATGCATGTCTGTATATATATATATATATATATAAACATGTATATGTGTGTGTGTATATATATAGTATTCCTTAAACATACACAATTTTTATTTGCCTTCTGTTTTATTCTTTTGAACATTTAGCATACTATGTGTCAAAAACTTGCGGGAATCCCCAAAGGTACCGTAGCAAATGAGAAAATTGTAAGGATTATGTTAGCAAGTCAGTATTTCTAACATGTGAAACCATTATTACTACCTCCTAAGAAGTAATACATGAATGATGTCCAGAAAGATTAAGCTGACCGAGGAGAGACATGTTGAAAGTGGACAAAAATACATTAATATAAATATGTTTCATGAAAAGTCATCTATCAGGCCAGAAAGTCTGCTTGGGAAGTTCGTTTCCAGCTGAATTTCTAACATCTTTATATCATAGAGTTAAACATGGATGTAAAGTATCAGTGTTCATTTTAAGGTGGATTGTAGATTCTTTTTTTTTTTTAAGATTTTATTTCTTTGTCAGAGAGAGAGAGAGAGAGCACAAGCAGGCAGAGGCAGAGGGAGAAGCAGGCTCCTTGGTGAGCAAGGAGCCTGACGTGGGACTCGATCCCAGGACCCTGGGATCATGACCTGAGCCGAAGGCAGCTGCTAACCCACTGAGCCACCCAGGCATTCCTGGATTGTAGATTCTTATGGTTAGAGGTTCTCTTTTATTTACTTGCAGATATGCTAGGCATGCAAGCAAACAGGGTTTTATTTTGTGGCAGTCAAGTAAAAAACACTATAGACCATGGAATTATGGTTAATTACCTGTTAATTATCTTTTCCAACACACACAATGCTAAGACCTGTACATTATACATGAATAAAAATGTATGGGGTGGGATCAGAAAATGGGTATGTTCAAGAATTGCCCAGAAGAGTGATGTACTTGCAATAAACATATTGAAATGGAGGCATTACAGGGAGTAAACTGGAAATCAGAGATATGAAGTGAAAGGAGCACTGAAGCAGAGGAAGGACAGATACTCCTTATAAAACAAAACCACTTACCTTGCAACTAGTATAGTTGGGAGGTATATGCTACATTTCCCATGGAGGAAAACATTTTAAAATAAGACATGGCCAAGTATTCCTAGTGTCAAGTTCAATGCCTGACATATACTCCATGCTTAATTTACCCCAAATTTCTTACAGTGAAAAACACAAGAAGCTTAATAAATATTTGTTCAATAAACGATTTGCTTTTTAGGCAGCTACATCACAGCCTATTCCTCTTAACTGAATTTTCAAAATTATACCATTTCCAGTAAGAAGGTGGCCTGACCTGACCCTTTAGCAATGTAGGGTTGGAATCGTTTAGAGGTTCTGGCCTGGTAGGCTGGCCTGCACAATGTAAGATCTCTTCAATTATCATTCCCTCAAAAATTCATTCAAAGGTAGTACTTTCTTCAAGGGACCTTCCCTCATATGATCATTAAATGATCAGAGCTGACATTTATTGAAAACTTACTCCATGTCAGCCACTGTTCACTGCTCTGTGTATCCTGCACACAGAATCTCAGATTCTGCCCTAGATTTTGGAACCAGGATCCACAGGTTTACCAGGCTCCCAAATGATTTGTATGCATATTGAAGTTTGAGAAGCACTGCATTAATTCATTTAATCCATGCAACAGCCTTGTGAGGTAGAACACTTACTAACTTCATTTTAAAGAGGAGGAAATAAGAGTTATATACATAGGGACACACAGCTAGGAAGGGTCAGAGCTAAGATTCAGACCCAGCAAAGCTGACAATAAGACCTAAAATCTCAACCACTGTATTACTTTTCTTTTTGATAACACCACCAACAGAAATGACCCTCTAAATCTCTATTGGAGCATAATAAATGGAACAATTACACCTTTGAATGTAGGAAGGTTAAATGGAACATAAGGGCTTCCACCAAGTGGAAGTCTGCTACAGAAAAAAGGACACAGGCTGTGGAACCAGATAAATCTGAATTTTGTCCCTTATTACCTACCTGACCTTGCACTCATCCTTTATTCTATTAGTTTCCTCATCTGTCAAACTGGGGCTACAATTTGCCACTTTGCTGTAAGAACTGAAGATAATGTATTCAATTTACCTTAAAGGTATCTAGAACACAGAATGTTCTTGGTAAGTGGTAATTCTAATGAAAGGGATCTACAATTTCATGTTTGTTATAAGTTGAAACATGTATTTGAACATCTTTTAGAATACCTATAACATCCTGAGCAAATATCCAAACAAAACCTATACTTATTTTCCTAATCATTTTAACAAGAAGAAAAGCTATCCTTAAAATTTTTGACAGCCATGATAATTATGAAAGTTTAACACAGTCATTCTGAAAGATAGTTGAGTACAATAAAGAACTAGTTATTCTGCAGGAGTAGGTCAAACAACAAAGGACTGCAGATTTCTATTAAATTTTCAGAGAAAACACTGGAACTCTGTATCAGTCACAAGATGGCCCTGATCCCTAGGTTTTACCTTCTCTTCCTAGTAACTCTTGAACAAGGGAAAAATACTGTAGCCTAATCCAGAATCATTCTGGAACATCACCAATATTATTTCCATATTTGAAAGACAACTAGGAGGGAACATATATAACTTTATTGGAACTTTAGAGAGGTAGAAAGTGGAGCAAACTTGTCTTTCCTTTCCATCTCTTATTTCATAAGAAAAGCATTAAACATGGCCACTGAACTTTGAATTTTCAAACTTGGGCTACAAACTATTCCTTTATTTGCTCATCATGTTTATAATTGAAGTAGTAATGCAGGGTTGTATGCCAGATCACTGACCAACTTCTCTGTCCCCTGTGGAGATTCATTGTCTTCCAAGGTATAGGGGAAGGACAGAAAATAAGCTCTTGGCTGCCTAAGGATAGGAAGCCTTAGCCCTTAATACAGTTATCAAGGCCCTGGCAGCATGTTAAGGTAATTGGCTCAATCTAAAGCATATAATCTATTTTTCTTTATCTCTCAACTGTTTCCCACTACTATTAGGTTCTCATGCTGAAGTTTTCTGAGAAATAAAGCAATTATATTAATGTTGTCAATCACTGCTGTCAGGCTGATCAATAAGAACAGAGTTAACCTTACTAATTAATTGCTAGCAATCACCTAACAAACTTGAAGAAACTATTAGTTGTACAAAACTGAATAAGGAAATGCTTCAAGTGATGTTTATAATGTGCTACTTGAAAAACAAAAGATTTCAATTCCTCTCTAAAATAGAATCTTTCAGCACTAAGTGAAAAATGGTAGCCTCTTCTATTTGGTTTCGGATAGGAGTATATGTTTTTATTGCAATCATCATTCAAGGCTACTGACAATAAATAAAGCTGGAATCTTCACTACAGATGTGCTATTTGTGTAGAAGTTATCCGAATAATTTTAACCTAACAGAGCTGAGCAAAGGCACCTCCTTCTCAGAGCTCATCATGAATGCATAAATCATCTGGGTCATCCCGATTTACCAATTTCTAGTTCAAGAACAGATGAGTGGGCTTCTTTCCTTGGGATTTTGAGAGACAAAAGAATCATTTAAATATTCCTCACAAATGTTGGTGAACTGTATTGAGATTATTAGAAATTTAATTTTGTTCTACAAGCAGATCTACAATGCCATCCATGGGTTTTTACTCAGGTGAGGCACTACTTAGGAAGGCAACCTTGGTTTCTGGACTGAAATTGTCAGTAAAATTATTCATGCTGGGACCTCCTTTTTCTGGGACTGTGGGCAATCTGAAATTTACATGGTATCTCTAACATTGTAACTTAAAAAAAAACTTTATTTGAGAGAGGGAGCATGAGAGAGAAAGAGAGAGAGAGAGAGAGAGAGAGCGAGAGAGCGCACATATCACCAGTGGGGAGAGGGGGAAGCAAGCTCCCTGCTTGATCCCAGGACTCTGAGCTGAAGGCAGATGCTTTAACAACTGAGCCCACCCAGGTGCCCCTAAAATTGTGACCTTTTTTCAATCTAAAAAAAGTCATATGAGCAGGAAATTTAAGATGCAGATTCCCAGGTTGACCCACTAGAGAGTCTTGTCCAGTAGGTCAGGTATTAGGAATAAGAGTCTGCATTTGACTCTGCCCCATATTCTGAGAATCATGACTATAACTTGAATTCACAGTTCAGCCCCTTCCAGACATTGAGCTGTCTGGATCTTATCAAATCCTAAACTCCAAGTTCTGAGCTCCTCTGAACACTAGGCTCTAGGAGATTGAGGATGACATAGGAGTCGGCAGCTCCTCCAGGAGTTTTGAGGGTCATCAGGGAAATTGGAGTGGTGGTAGTTGCTATAACCATCTGCACATGGAGAATTCCTTGAACTTACAGCTAAGCTGGTGACGGCCTTAACAGCAGGCCTCTGGCATTTGTTGATTTAACATTCATAGTTTCAACAATTTGCAAATGATTTCATGGGTACATATTCATCTATAACTCTTGAAGACAGGAAATGGAATCTACATTCTAGAAAGCTCATATAAACACCAGCCTCTTAGCTGGGAAGTAAGTAAACCATCCAACCAACATCTACATCTCAACAGCTTTTTGTGTTCTCTATTCTCACAAACTATATGTACCAAAGTAAAAAAAAAAAAAAATTGTCTTTCAGTATCTACTATGAGGCAGGAGGGGCTTCTTTTTATTTTATTTTCACTTAATAGTTCTGAAAATAAAGCCAAGTCCTTGTACAATGATGCTGTATAATAATCTAAAATTTTATGAAGGTTTCTGGATCTGGTCCTTGTGAATTGGAAGTATTCTTAAACTGTATTTACTATTTCTGTTTTTATATCAAAGTAATAGAGGAGCATAAAAGTGACAAAGTACTGCTGAGTTTTAATCCTCCTGAGATGGGATTTAAATTAAAATGTTAAAATGTTAAATCAGGGAAAAGATGAATTTCTCAAATCCCTTTTAAAAACGCTCAGTGTGATGACAGTGATATTATTAACTGTCAGTGGTAGAAGAGCAAAGTTTGAATAATTTTATTTTCTTTTTTTCTCCACGAATTAAAACCAAAGTACCCCACTGGTTCTTTTCTCAAATTAAAAATTATGAGACTTTGAGTAGGCATCAGGGAGTAGACAGAAGAGAGTAATGCTGGCAAGTAAATTGTATTTATATGCCAATGATGAATGATGCGTCCCATCTTTTTCATTCTTACACCGAAGAAAATGTAGTCTAGTCTAGTTTTACCTGAGGATTCACTTAATAAATATTTTTGATTGCCTACTATGTGCAAGGCATTAAATGAGCTACCAAATAGAAACATTTCCTTCCTTAAGGAGTTTACAGTGGGAGAGAAAAGCATGGATATAATTTATTATAATTTAGGGTAGAAGGCAGAGGTAGAATTAAAAATGCAAAAATGCAAAAAAACAAAAACAAAAACAAAAAACAAAAACAAACCCACCCCAAATCAGTAGGACATAGCCAAGAGTCAATCAGAACAGACATCCTCCCATCGTACAGATGCCAACAGTCAACAACAAGTCTACCTATATGAGTGTTTGCCAGCTGAATGCTTGTGCCAACAGAAGGTGATAAAAGGCCAGAGGAGAGGAACAGACTGTGAATTCAAAAAAGAAAAATCCCTTCTGTGAGGGGATCAGGGAGAAATATTTGGGGCTTTGAAGAACGGATGGGATTTGAATAAAATTAAATGTAGGAAAGTGCTTGAAAAAAAAGAGGCATGAACTGAGAACAGTTCAGGAAATGTTCCAGGACCAGTGGAGTGTTTCAGCTCAGTTTTCTGAATCTGGGATTCTGCAGATGGGCTGTGAGGTAGAGAGCTCAGCCAAGGACAGAGAGGGAGATAGCCTAGGAAGCCAAAGACAAAGCCAGCCCCTGGGTAAAAGGGGAGGAGTTGTTTGGACCAAAGGAAGGGTGCAGAATATGCCAGTCTTCCCCTGCTCTTGTCCCTGTAAGCTTTTGGATGACAGAAGGGACAGAACACCTGGAAGGAAGATTGAATTGCAGGGTTTCTGACCCTCTAGGTATGAAGAGACCAAAAAAAAAAAAAAAAAAAAAAAAAAAAGTCGTCATTGTATTGAAAAGAGAAAAAAGGTAGAAAAGAGAAAAATAACTTAATAGTTTCCTACATGAGGCAGGCTGGGAGTTCAGATGAGAGCATTTACAATTATGACAATAAAGAAAACCACATTTTCTGCACTTGAATTTGTGATGTTGAAATTTATACTTATGACGCATCTAAAGAATTTAGCTCTTACTAAAAGGTAGCAGCTATTAGTAATGGGAAAGCCTGTAAAATCTTCAAGATGTCTAAATTAAACCTTCTGATTTCCAGTTAAATTCTTTTCTCTTTATCTCTTTCCACTAGAGATAGAAAACAGATTCTGTTGCATTCCCTATGTCTTTGATTATTTTTCTTGTTCAGAGCAATTCTTCTCTTCCTCCTCCAGCTACTTATTTGTCAAAACTTAATCCATTTCAGCCGTTTACCCTGGATGATCTTCCAACTTAACTCTAGAAGTAAAAGCCAAAAGTAAGCCAAGGCAATATTGGGGAAAAAATGAGGATGGCATTTCAGAGAATATTTGCTCTACTCACCCAAGTATAGTGATTCCATTCCCATTTACTAAAAAAGAAAAGAAAACTAAAGATGCCATAGCTAATTCTCATTTGGTTTTTGGACCTCAGAGTCAGTCCTGACCCATCTTATATTAATTAGGTTTCCATATGATTTTTTATTCCCTCTATGATGTATCATTTTATGCCTTCTAGCCTGAATTGGTACTTACTTGAAACACCAACTTAGATGTCCGCTTCCGGTTTGAACAGGTCATTGTGCATTCCAGGCCTCTGACTCCTCAGTAAATTAGCAGGTGTTTCTTCTATGGCAGCAAGTCCTGCAATTTGGGAAACTTGTGTGAAAATGCAATTCAAATATTCCCATCATAAAGAATGATTTTATTTTTTGTTTCTTCTGACAGATCATGAAGCAACCCAATCATCCTCATGGGCTCTCTGGCTGGTAATTTCCAACTAAGAGTGAAGAGAAATATTCTTCCTTTCGTTTGGGAATAGGGAGTATCTGTTGGATCAGATCTGTTGGTACTTTGAGATGAGATCATTTCCTGAGGCAAACTTCCCAAGAAGGGGCACAGGGTGCATTCTCAATCTTGGAAGCAGTTGGCACATGGTGTTGATGGAGCAAACCAAGAGACTGAGTTCTATCACTTTCCTATACTCCAAGGAACCCAGCAACACACACATTTGGCCTTAGAAACACTGAACGCAAGGAAAAGAACATACAGGACTGAAATTCATTCTTTTGTGTGTACCTTAATGATCCAACTGCAGTTTTGAGCCTTCCAGAACTATCTGACGAAATGACACTGGATGACCACTGCTACTTGTCACTTAAGCAAGAAAAATCAACACTCTGTGTTTGCACTCTGTTCTACTTTGTGGCTCATTTTACTGTTTGGAGGATTAAAGGATTGGTTCCTATAATTGGAAATATACTCTGATCCCTGCTAATCAGAAATTCTGCAGGTGATTACATGGCTGAATGTAATATTAACTGTTGTTGGGGACACTCTGTCAAGAAAAACAAAAACAAAAACAAAAACAAAACCCTGGGGAAAGATAACAGAAAACAGGAGATGACCAACATTTAATAGGTTTGGGTTATGGTCATCGCCTTCATAGACTTTATTTCTTTAAATTCCCCTCTTAATTTCCGGCCGGAGCTGCTTCTTCATTTTGCTATCTATTATTAAAAACACCACAACGTGTGCCCGGTGCTTGAGAAGTGCCCTGGATACTGTGAGCAGTGAATGAGAATGTGAATCCATCCTGAGGCCTACTGTATGAGCTAGAATAAATACCCTTTTGAAAAAGGTACTTGACTTCACTTTGCAAAAACATGGCTTTTGTTATCTTTTCAATTTTAATTCTTTAAAGATGTAAAATATATTTCTAATTTGGCCATTTCCTTTTAATCAAATCCTCTATGTCCAGGTAGCATATGTACTTCAAATATTCCTGAAGAATTTCCAAAATACCTATGTATATCTAAAATTTCCATTCTTAAAGACTGCCTGAAGGAACTCAAACATATATTTAACAAATAGAATGACTATGAGTTATTTGACCAGTTTCAATGATATTGAACTTATTCAGTGCAGTTTTATAAATAACATGTATTATTTACTTTGCCTTATAAAAGCAACAAATAATTGCTTAAGAGAATTTGGAAAAGAAACAAGAAATTATTTTGTATATAGTCTCACACTCAGAGATAAACACCATTAAGTATATTTTTTTCAATTGTGGTATATACTTACAACTTGCTTTTCACATGCCAATACATTTGAAGTATTTCTGCCATGTTACTAAATATTTTTAGAGATGTTTTCTCATGATTTAATACCATTCTATCACATAAAAGTGCCTAACTCCTTTAATTCTTTGTTCTTACTCATTTAACTAGTTTTCATTTTTTGCTATTATAGTCATATTATGATTAATTTTTATGCATATGTATTTTTTACATATTTAATTATTTCTTTCAAAATTAGAATTAGTAAATTCTTAAAGGCTAAATTACTGAGTTAAAAAATATTGACATTTTAAAACAATAGAAATTGTCAAATTACCCTTCATAATTTTCCCTGCCAATTTACAGTTTCTTCAACAGTGACTAAAAGTACATATTGTTTTTAAACCAGAATATATTTCCAACGGAGGAAGGTTTTACTCTAAAGAAAAGGTGTTAATAATTATAGAGGCTCTGTTAGGTGACCCTCAGATAATAAAATAGAGAGCCACCCACAGTCTATTTCCAATTCCTGCCCCTCAATATGTCTCCTGATGTGGGCTGAACAGCTGATACTGTTCTCTGAAACACCAACAAAAAGTCTTGTTTTGTTGTATTTGTTGTGGTTGTTGGTTTGTTTTTTATGTGCAGGGGGGAGAATAATTCTTAATACTTTCAGAATAGTTCTCTTATTATCAGTGTCTCAGAACAAAAAGTGTCACAGAACCTCTGATAGTTGTGATTTCTGAAGGATAGTGATATAGCATACAAGTGTTCAAGATCTTTTCCAGAGGGTTCATTTTTATCAGGCTCCACTTAATTGTTTCCAGGTGCTTTCAAAGGCCTCCAAAAGTATGGAAAGATCAAAACAAAAGCCCCAATGACAGATTACAAGAAATTCTGCCTTACACTTTCATCTATTGTTACACCCTGTCAAGCTTTCATTAAATTTCTGCCAGAAGAAGCCCCATACAATTTTCACACATCCTTCTCTTGTCCCTGCCTTGACCATGACATGTTCCTCCCTGGAACATCCTTTCTCAAACCAGAATGTCTGTTAACTCCAAAACTCTGCTTAAAACTTTGTTTCTTTAGAATCTTCCAAATGTGTTATGTTCATCTTACTCTCTTCTTTAGAGTCTTTTGTTATAAAATTTTTTTATGTTTAAAAATCACAGGGGCATAAAATTGATTTGATTAAATTCTCAGTGTATTGCAAAGCCCCCATTTTTGTTTAATTTTGTTAATTTTTTTCCTCTGCCTTAATTCCCCATACTCATTTCTATTCCTTGCTTCCTCTTGGCACACACTCTTATTTATTTAACAAATGTTCTTTAACAGGTATATGTACCTTTAAAATATACAGTACTATTATGTGGATGAAGGTTACATAACTGACATTATATAATGAATTTCATACTGCTTATTGCTTTTCAAAACCAACATTAAAAAATAAAGAATAAATAAAACCAACATTAAGTTACTGAGATCTGTTCATGCTACTATATTTAAATTTAATTAATTACTTCTGACTGTTGCATTGTATTCCATTGATGGCATATACCATATTTTAGTTATTCATCCCTTCTGCAAGGGTTTCCTAAACTGCTCACCTTCACTACTAAACAATGTTGCAATAATTTTTATTATACGTATTTCCTTGTAGACATATGGGGGGAGTTGCTCTGAAATAGATATCAAGAAATAGGGCAGCTCAGACACAAGGCATTGTGGTAAATGGAATTATTGGCTCATTGGTCCCAATTCTCTGCTCCTCCCTGTGTCCACACCCTTTTTCTTAGAACTTAAAAGATCCTCCCACTTAAAGTGGAGTGTAGTATTATCATCTGACTTGTTTTGGCAAAGAGACTGGAGGCAAAAGTGACAGTATGCCAGTTCCAGTTCAAGCCCGGGCATAAAGACTCCTTCCCACGCTTCCACTTGCCCTTTTGTGCCTCTGCCATTGCCATGATGAGAGCACGCCCTATCTGGTCTGATGGTCCAAGAAGGATGAAAGTCATTTGGGGAAGACCTCAGTTCAACAAATAGTGAGAGCCCAGGCTAGAGAACCTTCAGCTTCAAAGGACACCAGCCATGCCCAGCTTTGATAAGTTGACTCACAATGGCAGATTCACAAGAGCCTAGTGGAGATCAGCAGAGCTGTTCCAGCAGACACTCCATCACATAAAGAATAAATGTCTGTCATAGGTCCCTCAGATTTTGTAGTGGATTACAATGTAGCAATGGCTGATCCACAGAGATTAGCACATCTGGATTGCCTTTCAGAATGCCTGTGCCAGTTTATTCATCCAACCCTGGATAAGGGCCTTTGCTTCCTCATATCCTTGTCTAAAGCACTGCCCATGTTTTCAAACTATCCAGGTTTTTCTTAATGTGATGATCATGGAAGAGTAGATCATGACATTTTGAATTTCTGTTAAGAGTTAGGAAATTTCTTCATACACACACACACACACACACACACACACACACACACACACACACACTAACCACCTGGATCTCCCCTTCTTTCGAGTGCCTATTTATGTCCTTTATCTCTTTATTTCTTTGGGATTGACTTTTTTACTAGCAGATTTGAAGAAATCCCTCATATATTCTAAAAATGAAATCCTTGTAAGTTTTAGACTTTGAAAATTTCTTCTGTTAGCCTGTCACCTCACCTGTCTGCCAACTTTAACAAGGATGTCCGTGGAACATTTAATTAATATTAATGTAATCCAGCTTATCAATTCTCAACCTCCATATACTTGTGGTTTTTTTCAAATATTTTTTGAAAGCACTGCCTCTCTAAACCAAGACATCAAAGACTATTCTATTAGCTGTTATCTGTATTTTCTTCTTTTAGCTTTTACTTTTTGTACTTAAATATTCAGTGGATTTAGTTTACTTTTAAATATATGTGGAGCTTTTCCTTGGTATTTATATATACAATTTCACTAAAAGTCATGTTAATAAGACAATATGACTGATTTTTTTCAACAAATATATTATACTTAAACAAAAAACCCAGAACATTCGTCCTCAAAACTGTCATCTTGGGGGTACCTCTCATGTCTACAAATACTTTACACATCTTGGAGCCGCTCCTTTGGAATTTCCTTTACTGCTTATAGGACTTCTTTCAGATTATGCTTAATGGTGGTGATATGGATTTTGTAAACATCTGAAAATTACTCAAGATGAACTAGATGATCAATCTCGAGAATGCCATTTTCAAATAGAAAAAGAAGGCAACTGATTTACTCATAGAAAGGATTTTCTTTGTTTCTGTTACTCTTGATATCTTGCTATAGAAGCAATACATTACAGTTTTGAAAAATATGGGCTTGCAAGTCAGAATGACTATTTCAAATACTAGCTCCAAAGGCCTGGATTAATCCTATAGAACTCAATTTCTGCATTGGTTAAATAGAGATGATAAAAAAAGAAAAAACAGTAGTGAATACTAACTTACCAACAGAGTTATTTTCAAGATGACAGGAGTTAGTAGGGCCTGGCATGGAACAAGCATCTAACAAGCAGCCACTGGCAGCATCACAATCATCATTAGTTAAATCATCCAATGTAACTGAACAGTCTCAAGACTACGTAAGGCCACCACCCAAGTCCCACTTGTTTGATCATTTTGTTTTTTAAGACTATTATTGGCAGTCAGACCCACCTTTCCTTTCAACACAATGTACTGAGCCTGGGGAAATGGCATTTTCTACATACTTTTCTTCTTTTCCACCTTGGATTTTAATTCTTTCATCTTACACCCGTCAATCAGAAAACAAAATTACTTTGAGACAGTATAATAACTCCACACATATTTATTCCATATACTTTTGAGGCAAACAGGTAATTACTTCTGTCTCTCAGATTTAAGGTTTATCTTCAGCTCGCTGCCCCTAGCAATCCCACAAGCAGGAAAAAAACAATAAATATTTCTGTGACACTCAGTAACCACTGGGTTCAATTAGTATGTGTTTAAAATGTACAACAGATGCAGAAGAATCCTATCTTTATTTTTTTCAACTTCTAAAGGAATAAATTATAGCTTATATCTAATATACAGCTCACAGACCCTGGCACACCACTAGGCAGCATTTTTTAACCTCCAAAAAAAAGAAAACATTCCCTCAATTTGAGGATATTGTGTCAGAATTAATGACTTAAATAGACATTTTGTATTACCAAATTACAGCCAATAGTAACTACCCTACCAGTTCTAGCTATCACAAATAGAATCCTTTTGCATATTTTTTCCAATTTAATTTTTGAAACTTCTCAATTACCTGCTCTTTTACTATTGGCAGAAATAATTTAGAGCTAAAAGAATTGTGAGTATTACAGGGTATCAGAGTAGATAAAAAAACAAGACCCATCGATATGCTGTCTACAAGAAACACATTTTAGACCCAAAGACACCTCCAGATTGAAAGTGAGGGGGTGGAAAGCAATTTAGCATGCTAATGGATAACATAAGAAAGCTGGGGTGGCAATCCTTATATCAGATAAATTAGATTTTAAGCCAAAGACTATAATAAGAGATAAGGAAGGACACCATATCATACTTAAAGGGTCTGTCCAACAAGAATATCTAACAATTTTAAATATCTATGCCCCTAACATGGGAGCAGCCAATTATATAAACCAACTAATAACAAAATCAAAGAAACACATCAACAATAATACCATAATAGTAGGGGACTTTAACACCCCCTTACTGAAATGGACAGATCATCTAAGCAAAAGATCAACAAGGAAATAAAGGCTTTGAATGACACACTGGACCAATTGGACATCACAGATATATTTAGAACATTCCATCCCAAAACAACAGAATACACATTCTTCTCTAGTGCACATGGAACATTCTCCAGAATACATCACATCCTGGGTCACAAATCAGGTCTCAACCGGTACCAAAAGACTGGGATCATTCCCTGAATATTTTCAGTCATTAATGCTCTGAAACTAGAACTTAATCACAAGAGGAAAGTTGTAAACAACTCAAATACATGGAGGCTAAAGAATATCCTACTAAAGAATGAATGGGTCAACAAGGAAATTAAAGAAGAATTTAAAAAATTCATGGAAACAAATGAAAATGAAAACACAACTGTTGAAAATCTTTGGGACACAGCAAAGGTGGTCCTGAGAGGAAAGCATATAGCAATATAAGCCTTTCTCAAGAAACAAGAATGGTCTCAAGTACACAGCCTACCCCTACACCTAAAGAAGCTGGAGAAAGAAGAGCAAAAGAAGCCTAAACCCAGCAGGAGAAGAGAAAATAATAAAGATCAGAGCAGAAATCAATGAACTAGAAACAAAAAGAACAATAGAACAAATCAACAAACTAGGAGCTAGTTCTTTGAAAGAATTAATAAGATTGATAAACCCTTGGCCAGACTTATCCAAAAGAAAAAAGACCCCAATTAATAAAATCATGAATGAAAGAGGAGAGATCACAACCAACACCAAAGAAATACAAACAATTATAAGAACATATAGCAAATTTGACAATCTGGAAGAAATGGATGGATTCCTAGAGACATATAAACTACCAAAACTGAACCAGAAAGAAATAGAAAACCTGAACAGACCCATAACCAGTAAGGAGATTGAAGCAGTCATCAAAAATCTCCCAAAAAACAAGAGCCCGGGGCCAGACAGCTTCCCAGGGGGAATTCTACCAAACATTTAAAGAAGAATTAATACCTATTCTCCTGAAACTGTCTATTCTCCTGAAACTGTTCCAAAAAATAGAAATGGAAGGAAAACTTCCAAACTCATTTTATGAGGCCAGCATTACTGTGATCCCCAAACCAGACAAAGACCCCATCAAAAAGGAGAATTACAGACCAATATCCTTGATGGACGCAAAAATTCTCGCCAAAATACTAGCCAATAGGATCCAACAGTACATTAAAGGGATTATTCACCACAACCAAGTGGGATTTATTCCTGGGCTGCAAGGTTGGTTCAACATCCACAAATCAATGTGATATACTACATTAATAAAAGAAAGAACAAGAACCATACAATACTCTCAAAAGATGCTGAAAAAGCATGACAAAGTACAGCATCCTTTCTTGATCAAAACTCTTCACAGTGTAGGGATAGAGGGTACACACCTCAATATCATCAAAGCCATCTATGAAAAACCTACAGCAAATATCATTCTCAATGGCAAAAAATTGAAAGCTTTTCCCCTAAGCTCAGGAACACAGTATGGATGTCCACTATCACCACTGCTCTTCAACATAGTACTACAAGTCCTACCCTCAGCAATCAGACAACAAAAAGAAATAAAAGGCATTCAAATCATCAAAGAAGTCATCAAACTCTCTCTCTTTGCAGATGATATGATACTTTATGTGGAAAACCCAAAGGACACCACTCTAAAACTGCTAGAACTCATACAGGAATTCAGTAAAGTGTCAGGATATAAAATCGATACACAGAAATCAGTTGCATTTTTATACACCAACAAGGCAGAAGAAAGAGAAATTAAGGAGTCGATCCGATTTACAATTGCACCCAAAACCATAAGATATCTAGGAATAAACCTAACCAAAGAGGCAAAGAATCTATACTCAGAAAATTATAAAGTACTTATGAAAGAAATTGAGGAAGACACAAAGAAATGGAAAAGGGTTCCATGCTCATGGAGTGGAACAAATATTGTGAAAATGTCTATGCTACCTAGAGCAATCTATACATTTAACACAATCCCTATCAAAATACCATCAATTTTTTTTCAAAGAAATGGAATAAATGATCCTAAAATTTGTATGGAACCAGAAAAGACCCCAAATAGCCAGAGGAATTTTGAAAAAGAAAACCAAAGTTGGCGGCATCACAATTCCAGATTTCAAGCTCTATTACAAAGCTGTACTCATCAAGACAGTATGGTACTGGCACAAAAACAGACATATTGGTCAATGGAACAGAATAGAGAGCCCAGAAATGGACCCTCAACTCTATGGTCAACTAATCTTCGACAAAGCAGGAAAGAATGTCCAGCGGAAAAAAAGACAGTCTCTTCAACAAATAGTATTGGGAAAATTGGACAGCCACGTGCAGAAGAATGAAACTGGACCATTTCCTTACTCCACACACAAAAATAGACCCCAAATGGATGAAAGCCCTCAATGTGAGACAGGAATCCATCAAAGTCCTTGAGGAGAACACAGACTGCAACCTCTTCGACCTCAGCCACAGCAACTTCTTCCTAGGAACATCACCAAAGGCAAGGAAAGCAAGGGCAAAAATGAACAATTGAGACTTCAACAAGATAAAAAGCTTTTGCACAGCAAAGGAAACAGTCAACAAAACCAAAAGACAACTGACAGAATGGGAGAAGATATTTGCAAATGACAAATTAGATATACAGCTAGTATCCAAAATCCATAAAGAACTTATCAAACTCAACACCCAAAGAACAAATAACCCAGTCAAGAAATGGGCAGAAGACATGAACAGACACTTCTCCAAAGAAGACATCCAAATGGCCAACAGACACATGAAAAAGTGCTCATCACTCAGCATCAGGGAAATACAAATCAAAACCACAGTGAGATACTACCTCACACCAGTCAGAATGGCTAAAATTAACACATCAGGAAACAACAGATGTTGGTGAGGATGTGGAGAAAGGGGAACCCTCCTACACTATTGGTGGGAATGTAAGCCGGTGCAGACACTCTGGAAAACAGTACGGAGATTCCTCAAAAAGTTGAAAATAGAGCTACCCATGACCCAGCAATCGCATTACTGGATATTTACCCTAAGGATACAAATGCAGTGATCCGAAGGGGCACGTGCATCCCAATGTTCATAGCAGCAATATCCCCACAATAGCCAAACTATGGAAAGAACCTAGATGTCCATCAGCAGATGAATGGATAAAGAAGATGTGGTACACATACAGACACGTGCGTGCACACACACACACACACACACACACACACAGGAATACTATGCAGGCATTAAAAGAAATGAAATCTTGCCATTTGCAACAATGTGGGTGGAACTAGAACGTATTATTCTAAGCGAAATAAGTCAATCAGAGAAATACAATTATCATATGATCTCTCTGATATGAGGAATTTGAGGGGCAGGGTGGGAGGTCATGGGGGTAGGGAGGGAAAAAATGAAACAAGATGGGATCAGAAAGGAGACAAACCGTAAGAGACTCTTAATCTCTTGAAACAAACTGAGGGTTCCTGGGGGGTGGGAAGGTAGGGATAGGGTGGCTGGGTTATGGACATTGGGGAGGGTTTGTGCTATGGTGAGTGCTGTGAAATGTGTAAGCCTGATGATTCACAGACCTGTACCCCTGGGCAAATAATACATTATACCTAATAAACAAACAAACAAAAAAGAATTGTGAATATTAAATCTGGGGGGGAAACTTGATGCTAGAGGGAGAGAGGATCTCAAAAAATAGTCTCTTTTTTTCTACTGAAAATTTCTAAGTTTTATAGATTGAAAATAGAAGAGAGGAGAAAACAGAAGAGCAGAGAGAAAAGTTTGACAAAACTAAGATTTTCTAACATGTTTGGTTAGAATTAGCATTATAATCGGAGGCCACATTATCTAAATCGCGCATTCCAATGTTAAGCCATTGGAATATGATTGCTGGTCCTGATTCCCTTCAGTTTCATGCTGTTGTCATCGACTTATAGATAAAGGTGGTCAAGAAAAACCTAGACTCTGGAGGGGGTGGTGAAGTCAGTCAGAGGTGTGGGAGAGATTGGAAGGAAGCTAACAACTAAGAAAGTTAAGGCACTATTGGAGCATTTTGAGGTCCCCCAGTAGGGGAGCAGGGCTGCAGGCCAACAAAGGTGTATGGATGATAAGAAGGTCAGAGCAGAAGATGAGTGCCTCTGGCTTATTACAATCATCACCCTATGTAGTAAACATTAAAGATAACCACTGCCAACAGAGAAGAAAACTAATATTAAAATTACAGATACTGAGATCATTTTTATTGCATGTTAGAAATAAAGTGGCAGGTTCAGAATGTAATAACTTATCAACAGGATCTGGTCCCAGCAGCTTTGTGGAGTATTGGCAGTTGTAAATGATTCAGGAGTAATGCCATCAAAATAAATAGTTTCCATTTCCATCACTGACTTTATACATACTCAGGTGGCTCTGTTAAAGAGAATTAAATGCACAGCACCATATGGGAAGAATTATCGTGAGTTTTCTTTGTGACAGACAGTAAGATAATGCATTTTAACGTGCCATTTATGTTCAAACCAGTAAAGGTTGGGGTCATGAGTATTTTCTTTCAGATATTTATCCTGATTTTAGAGTATGATGTCATATCATCAAGTGAATTATAAAGAGCCACTACCCAGCAATACCTCAAACTACCTCCTTCCTAATACACACATTGGCTTTATCTCTTCCTGATGATTACATCTGTCCCCAAAATAAGCACCAACATTTATGATGCTGTTTATTTGCTGCAAATCATTCAGCTCCTTAATAAAACTCATCCATATTCAATTCAGCCTATGAGTCACACTGCATTGTCAGCCAGAATATTAATATTTCAAGATATAACCCAAGATAGATCAGAAGGCACTATGAGGACAAGTCACCAATTTATAGTGTTTCCTATTTATTCAATACAGGTCCATTCTACTAAGCATAAATGATGCCTTGGGATGTTTTATTCGTGGATCAGAAACTACTAAAATCAATCGATCATAAGCATTCAAATACCTTTAGCTATATATAAAATCATGGTCATTCTGTAATATGAACCAAATTACTAGTTTCTCAAGTATATAGTCAGTATATTTAACATAAAAGGTGGAACTATCTATCCTGAGACTTTTCCCAGAGCTTTAAGGCAAGAAGGAAAAAAGGAAAAGAAGAGAGAGGGGAGAAAGAAGGCACCAAGGGGAGAGGGAAGGGAAGATGAGAGTTCAGCCATGTCCTCCCTTCTTTTGCTACCAGACAGGAAAAGTGGACTTAAGTAAACATCAAGGGTCAAAAGGAGCCTGAGGTAGGCAGACGATTGCCATTACACAGTTAAATGTGACAGCTTACTCCTCCTTCCTTTCTGCCTGCCTGAGAAACTACTCTCAGCCAACAGAACTTGTAGCATAAGACTCAGAGTGACGTCTGCAGCGTACTATACCACAGATTGGCCCTCTCTGCTCATGTATATAACCTTCTGATCTTAAGTCCAGCTGCAATATCTCCAATACGATTATTCTTTCGTTGTTTTCTTATAGTCACAGTTACATGTGTGCTCACGTGCTGAATTCTTCTCTTTGTCCTTCCCTTCCTTCCTTTCTTCCTTCCCTGTTTCCTTAAATAATTAATTGAATTATCTATTGTATTTCAGGCAAATCCCTGTCCTCTGAGAGCATCCAATCTGTGAGGGACAGAAACAACGGAACAAAGAATTACAGGATGATGCAATAGTAAAGTGAACTATAATGATGAATAGGCTGAACGTAGTTGCTGGTCTCCACATAGTTTAGCCTAATTACAAGGCGGCTATAAGGTCACAATTCAAATATCTTAGGAAGAGCTACTAGTGATAAGATACTGATGCCACACATAATGAAAATAATGAAATTGTGTGGCCATCACAACTCCTTTCTGTATTTATAATCTTCAGTTATTACTCTAACTTTAATTTATGGTAAATAAATCAGGGTAAAGTTACCTTAAAAAACATGTATCTTCAAACCATAAGAGACTCCTAATCTCACAAAACAAACTGAGGGTTACTGGGGGGTGGGAGGGTAGGTGGATGGGTTATGGACATTGGGGAGGATTTGTGCTTTGGTGAATGCTGTGAAAGATGTAAGCCTGACGATTCACAGACCTGTACCCCTTGGGCAAAGAATAAAAATAAAATTAAAACAAAAACAAAAACAAAAACAAAACAAAAAAACATGTATCTTTATCACTGATGCACCTTCAAAAAACTAAAGGTTAAATTGTGTTGGAAGTGAAACGAGGGTCTTTGAGGGCTAGAACTCTCTATCCACATTTTAGTGTTTATTATAATTATTATGTTATGAATGAATCAGATCTATGACAAATATTTCTGATTTACCAGAAAAAAAAGATCATTGAGAACTGCAACTATGAAGCTTCCAAGGCCTATGTCCAAATCTAAACAGGAAAAAAATAAGAGAATGGTGTTTCAGAACAGTTTGTAATGGGAAATCTGTACAAAAGTATTTACATAACCAAGAGAAGCCTCTGGAGAAAGAAAGAATTTTCAGGTAAATTAATGCAATGGATTCACAGAAAAAAGGCAGAATTCTGGAAGGCCCAAAGGTGCACTTTACAATGAATAATTCCATCAGAATTATGTGTGCAAATTAGATCAATTAAAGTGGAAGATGCTCAGTCACATACTGGTCTAAGAGTTAAATGTTGTGGGAATACAACTAAAACCAATTCCAGCTGAAATTGTGGAGAACGTCCCAGGTGGAAAACAAAACAATTCCTGAAGGAAAGAGAGTAAGTCAAAGGATTATTATTTTTTTTAAGGTTGACACTTTTTAAAAAAAATCGTGCATATTTGGCCTGCTTATTTGTACATTTATACTCTCCTTGAACAGCAATAACAACAAAAACACACAAGTAAAAGGCACAAACCTTTTCTCATGAACTCAAAAAGGCCCACCAAAAGTTGGTCCAAAGTGAGGATGTTAGTTTTCTCAAAATTTAGAGAATACCATTTAATCCCCTCTTTGTTAGAATTTTTATGCCACTCACTTAAATCAAGTATTTATTATTAATGAAGGAATTACAGAGAGAAATGGGGAAGCGGAACATGTTTTTTCAAGAAAAACAAATGTGTGGAAGTCCAGTACATATTATAGATAAGGTGAATTAATTTGTTATCACTGTTTATTATTGCTCAAACATCTATGGCAGCTACGTGATTTTTCTAGTTTCAGAGGGACTCACTCATGAATCTTTGGTCAGTCAGCAGAAGATTGGGTATGCATCCACTTCAAAATCAAGCATCAGCTGGCTACAAACTGGAGGGTCTCAGCCCTTCTCCACAAGGTCCCTCATTAGGCTTGCCCAGGCCTGTTCTTAGTGGTGGTGGAAGCCAGGTTTTGAGAAAGTGGAAATTTGTGAGATCTCTTGAAAATGTAGGTTTGGAACTGGTACACTGCTGCTTCCCTTATCTTCTATTGTCCAAACAAATAGGAAGGCTATTGCATAACCAAGGGATGGGAAAATAGACTCCACCTCTTAATGGGAGGAGTTTCAAACTCACATCATAAAGAGTATGGATACAGGGAGACCATTATTTGGGCCATCAATGCAATCAGCCTCTCTTTCAAGAGATAACCAGCCTTCAGGGAAACAAGACTTTATTATAGACAAATTACTATAGGCTAGCAACATCATCACCTTTGCCCCATAAAATGGTAGAAGCTGGGGAAAAAAGAGAAAAGTTAGCACTGAATCACAGAACAACGAGCTACTCATTACTGTCTCCTAATAACTAAAGTAATAATCACTGTTTTTGAATATCATTGGCTTTGTCATATTCCTACCTAGCACAGTAACAAGTAACACTACATAACAATTATCAAACACTTGTTATATACCAAGTGCTAGAAAGACTATCTACGTATCTAATCTTATTTAACCTTTAAAATGACCCTATAATGTTCCATTTCTTTGGAGGGAAGAAAAGAAAAATTTGTTCAAGAAAACATCATTAGTAAGTGATGAAATTTAAATCTAAAGCCCAAATATGTGTTTTTGCTTTTTTAAAAATAAGAATGTTTAATTACATAGGTAGAATTTGCAGTGGACTTCCTTATTATTTCCTTCCCTGGAGTACAATACTAGTTTTCATATCTGCATTAACCATTTATATATTCTCTTCTATAAACTGCTCCTTTCTTTTGCTAATTTGTATTGCACTGCATGCTTTTTCTTATTGATTTGTAGAAATTGTTTGTATTCACTTGATGAAAACCCCTAATCATTATACTGCAAATATTTTCTGCCTGAATGTCATCTTTTTATTTTATTAGGGATGTATTTCATCAATGAGAAGTCCTAACATTTAATATAGCCAAACTTAGCAATTTTTGATATCTTGTCACAAGATCTTCCCTGTTTCAAGGATGTTAACATAATTATTTATACATTCCATTATTTTTATTGTATTAGTTTTTATATTTAGTTATTTAATTCATTCAGAACTTAATACTACAATTGCCATAAAGAAGAATATAATTATTTTTTTAAATGATGACACAATTGCCTGGAAAGTATATATTGAATAATCTGTCTTTTCTCCATTGACATGAAATGCTGCATCTATCATGGCCTAATTTCCCAAGTATACATGGACCAGGCTCTGCATTATCTATTTAATTTCACTGATGCATTTGTCTGTCTTTAGCCAATTCCACACGGTTTTAATTACTATACTTTATGTTCTAAGATCACATAGGAAACAATCCATCTTTTCTTTTTAAATATTGTCTTGGCTACCATTTTGCCTTTACTATAGTACATGAATTTTAGAATTAAATTTTCAACTGCTGTGAAAAATTATATTGGGATTTTATTTGGAACCAACTGAATTGAAACTTAGTAAGGTGAGAATCTATGGTCAGAAATATTGTTTATGCATCTATAAATATAGCTTTCCATATACTAAAGCATTTTTTAGGTCCTTCAGTATCATTTCATGTTTTTCCATGGACTTTAAAATATTAATTGGTTATATTCCCAGCTCTTTTGTTGTTTTTGTGCCTATGAAAAATGGCAGATTTTTCGTTGTTATACTTTATAATGGGTTACACAAGTCTCTAGATGAGCTATCAATTTTTGTGCATATGAGAGTGTCCTATAATTTAACATTAGTCAGATGTGATTCTAGTGCTTTATGTGAATCATAAAATACATTTAGTAGCTTTCCATCTTTTCTTATTCTCTTGAAAAGTTTGTGTAAGTTGGAAATTCCACATTCCTTGAAAGTTCCTGTAAAGGAATTAGGACTTAGCACCTTTTGAGGGTCAGAGCAGACATTTTTAATTTTGATTTTTTTTTTTTTATGTTTAGTAATCTCTATGCCCAACATGGGGATCAAACTCATGACCCAGGGATTGAGAATCGCATACTTTGCCAACTGAGTGAGCCAGGTGCCCCTAATTTTGACTTTAATATACTCAACGGATGATGGTCTAGTCAGGTATTCCACTTACGTTGTGCCAGTTTTTATAATTAAAATTTTCTTAGTAAGTTATGCATTTTCATTTTCATTTCATACTCACTGGTATAATATTGCATATATCTTTTACCTTTTAAACTTCTTTTATGTAGCTATATCCTAGAATATTACTATTCTAGTAGCTATTTTTTTTCTAGCAGTTATTCTTAACTTTTAAACACACATAATTTAGTCTGTACTTAATAATCAACATTACATCAGTCCCCATGTTGTCTTTCTGAAAAGGAGACATAATATGCTTTTATTTCCTTCTTCTTTCCCTCATCTCTCCCTCCTACATCACATGCTGACAGTTTTTGGATTTTTTTTCTCAGGTGGCAACTGAAATTTATATTTATACTGCATGTATAATATACATCTCAGTTATTTAAAATTACTCATGGAACGTTGGGGGAAAAATGGTTACAAATATCAAAGGTAGTCACCTCAAGAACTGTCAAGAGTTCTGGTTACTTTTCCTTTTTATATTTTCATGTCATAAAAAAACAAACATCAATATTCAGTTGTTCTTCATAAACTGCATTGGCTCATATCTACTATCTGAAAGAACCAAATTATATTTGAGGGGACAAAGAATCCACTTATTAAATATACTGCTAAATAAACTGATTAAAAACATACTTATTTAAGAGGCGTTTGGGTGGCTCAGTGGGTTAAAGCCCCTGCCTTTGGCTCAGGTCATGATCTCAGGGTCTGGGGCTTGAGCTCCATGTCAGGCTGCCTGTTCAGCGGGGAGCCTGCTTCCTCCTCTCTCACTGCCTGCCTCTCTGCCTACTTGTAATCTCTCTCTCTCTGTCAAATAAATAAACAAAATCTTAAAAAAACAAAAACAAAACAAAAAAACCCCCATACTTATTTAAAATGAAAAATAAATTCTACTAGTCTTTATGTACCATTGTTTATTGCATCTAATTCTCCTGGACTTATTTTATTTTACTGAAACATATTTTCTAGTAAGTCCTTCAGAGACTTTCAGTTTTAACCCTGTCTGTATATATAATAAATTCTATGACTTTCATCATTCTCTCAAATGAAAAATCCTTTAGCTGCATGAAGTTCTAGGTTCCAAGTGATTTTCCATTAGCACTCTGAAAACAACTCATAGTTGCTCAAAAAGGAAAGTACACTAATTCATGCATACACCTGATCTGAGATGACACAATAATTATTACTTTTATAATGCTAACTTGAATTTATAAAGCAGTTTTTGGGAACATTATAATAAATACATTATTTGGATTTTATTCCTATGACTACATAAGGTAGGTTCTTAGTCACCCTCTTTTACAGATGAAAAAACCTAGAACTTAGAGAAGTAAGGTGGTATCAAAACTCACAAAGGGATTAAATAGTAGAGTTGGGAAACACAGAAAGGTAGTTAGACTAGATTGACTTCAAAACCTATACTACTACTACTACTACTTTTTTTTTTCTTGAGAAAGAGGGGATAGAGGAGCAGAGGGAGAGAGAGAGAGAGAATCTGAAGCAGGCTCTATGCCCAGCACAGAGCCTGACACAGGCTAACTATCTCATTATCCTGAGATCATGACCTGAGCCAAAATCAAGAGTCTGATGCTTACCTCCTCTCCCTGTCTCTCTGCCTGCCTCTCTGCCTACTTGTAATCTCTCTCTCTGTGTCAAATAAATAAATAAAATCTTAAAAAAAAAAAAGAGTCTGATGCTTAACCTACTGACCCACCCAGGCACCCCCAAAACTTCTACTCCTAATGACTAAAAGAAACAGTCTGTAGTTCAATGTCATACATTACAAACAAGACCATATCTTCTGTTAAAATTGAGTAAAATTATGGGTATATGCATGCTGTGTCCAGAGTATATGCCTATTGTCTTTTAAGATCTTATCTAATATGAAATGGTGGTTGAAATACTGACACTGGCCCCCCTGGTTGAACATGAAATTATAGGAGGAAATCAGTCAGATCTTCTTGGTCAATCACCATCATCCTTTCAGGATGACTTATGGTTCAAATTATCACTACAGAATTTTAATTTCCCACAAGAAGAGGGCACAACTTGAAAGAGTGTGTTAACTGGCCTGGTAAGTAACACATTCCTTTATGCCCTCAGCAAAACCAGTTTTTTTTTTTTTTAAGATTTTATTTATTTATTTCACAGAGGGAGAGAGATCACAAGGAGGCAGAGAGGCAGGCAGAGAGAGAGGGGGAAGCAGGCTCCCCGCTGAGCAGGGAGCCCAATGCGGGCCTCGATCCCAGGACCCTGAGATCATGACCTGAGCTGAAAGCAGAGGCTTTAACCCACTGAGCCACCCAGGCGCCCAGCAAAACCAGTTCTAAGACACTGTAAAGAATTCCTAGTCAAAGATTTCATATCAGGCATTTCTGAACGTTGTAGACTAGTTTCCTGTTAAAGTTGCAAATTCCTCTGTGATTACCTTAGGATTTCTATTGACATCAAATGGCCTTAGAATTTCTGTGATCACCAACGTCTCAAAATATTGTTGTTAATGTCAAACAATTTGGCTATCAACTCCCTGAAAAATCACTGTATTCTTTACCAATGTATGCCATTTTTAGAACCAACTATTTTCTTATGTTGTGGCCACTTACAAGAACTACTACAGTAACTTCCATATTTACTATATCGGCCACTGGGCCTGGACCGGACTATTATGGTATAGCCCTTATATTTCACATTTGCAAATAATAAATTCTATATCATGTCAAATGATATGAAATTACCATGATGGTTCTTTGGTTTCATCCAGAAATTATTTTTCATCCAACAAGAAACCATAACTTTATTAGTCATAGAAACAGTACAAATTTTGCAGTTATTCTTTTGAAACACCAAAAAAAAAAAAGTCCTCCTTTTCAGATGGTTACATTGTTAATTCCATAACAGCATTTACAATATCATTACTCTTATTCTTCAGGACTTGGACTGCCTTTGCTCTTGACACATTTGCTTGTGGCATGACCAATTCTATATCCTTAACCTCTATACTGGTTAGTTTCATCAACCTCTTCTTCTTCACTCTCCTCTTGTACAGTTGGAGTCTGTAGGTATTGGAAGCTGGGCTCTTGTAGACATCTGGTTTTGTGATGACAAAGAGGATATTTTTAAATTTCTGGATAGTGACTCTTGTAACCCCTCTGACCTGTCAAAAACCCAATTTGGACATATCCCTCCGTGCCTTCCCTTCACTCCTGCTCTGTTTTGCTTTACTGACTGGTTCTTCACTGATTTTAATGGCTGCTGCCAGCTGGGCTTGTTGTGTGTGGGCTTGCCTGTATGGAATCCTATTCCTAAGGTCTGATACTGACTCATCACTGTCAGATTCTGTTCCAGACCCTGTCTCATCTTGGGGCTGTGGCAACTCCTGCTCTGTAACAGGGATGGTTTCTGTGGCTTCACCAGGCATTTTGTGCAGGGGACACGAAACCAAGATGGTGGCAGGAAAAGAGCAAGCGAGAGCGTGACCTATGCCTGTTGTAGAAGGAGCAGAAACATTTGATACACATTCTCTTTCATGATAACCCTTCTTCTTTCAAAGGTTAAACTTACACCCTTGAATTTGTAAGCAGAACATCAATATCATTTGCAGTGGTTTTGTATTGCTGTGTAACAAATTTCCCCAACACTTACTTAGTGGCTTGAAACAACAAACATTTATATAAGACACTGATGAAAGAAATTGATGGCACAAATAAATGGAAAGACATGACAAGCCCAAAGATTGGAAAAATTAATATTGTTAAAATATCTGTACTACTCAAAACAATCTACAGAGTCAATGCAATCCCTATCAAAATACCAATAATATTTTTCAGAGAACTAGAATAAACAATCCTAAAATTTGTATGGAACCACAAAAGACCTTGAATAGCCAAAGCAATCTTTAGAAAGAAGGACAAAATTGGAGGTACCACAACATCAGATTTCAAACTATGCTACAAAACCATGATGACCAAAACAGTCTGCCACTGGCACAAAAATAGAAAGCCCAGAAATAACCCCACACTTACACAGTTAATTAACCCATGACAAAGGAGGCAAGAATATATAATGGGAAAAAAGACAGTCTCTTCAATAAATAGTGCTGAGAAAACAGCATGTTTGCAAAAGAATCACAGTGAACCAATTTCTTACACCATACACAAATATAAACTCAAAATGGATTAAAGACCTAAATGTAAGACCTGAAATCATATAACTCTTAGAAAAAACATAGACAGTAATCTCTTGGTCATTAGCTTTAGCAATATTTTTCTGGATCTGTCTCCTTAGGCAAGGGAAACAAAAGCAAAAATAAACAATTGGAACTACATCAAACTAAAAAGCTTCTGCATAGTGAAGGAAACCACCAACCAAATAAAAAGAATCCACTGAATGGGAGAAAATATATACAAATTAAATAGTCTATATGGGGTTATTATCCAAAACATAAAAAGAACTCAAAAGAACTTAAAACCAAAAAAACCCAAATAATCTGATTGAAAATGGGCAGAGGACCTCAACAGACATTTTTCCAAAGATGACAGACAGATGGCTAAAACACACGAAAAGATGCTCAACATCACCAATCATCAGGCAAATGAAAATTAAAACCATAATAAGGTATCACCTCACACCACTCAGAAAATTTTTTAAAAAATCAAAAGACAAGAAATAACAATTATTGGTGAGGATGTGGGAAAAAAGGGACCCTTCATGCACTGTGGGTGGGGGAATGCAAATTAGCACAGCCACTATGTAAAACCTCCAATATGGAGATCCCTCGAAAACTTAAAAATACCATATGACCTATAATTCCACTTCTGGATATTTGCCCAAAGAAAATGAAAACACTAATTCAAAAAGATGTATGTACCCCAAGTTTATTGCAGCATTATTTAAAATAGCCAAGATATGGAGACAACCAAAGTATCTATCAAAAGGTGAAGAGATAACAAAGATGGAGTGTATACACACAATGCAATATTACTCAGCCATAATAATGAAGGAAATCTTGCAAATTGTGACAACATGGATGGACCCAGAGAATATTATGCTAAGTGAAATAAGTCAGAGAGAAAAAACAAATACCATATTTCACTTATATGTGGAATCTTTAAAAAAAAATCTAATAAACAAACAAAAACAGAAATAGATTCATAAATACAGAGAACAAACTGGTGGTTGCCAGAGGGGATGGAAATGGGGATACGGGTGAAGAAAATTAAGAGATAAAAATGTCCAGTTTTAAAATAAATCACAGAGATAAAAAATACAGCATAGGGAATATACTCAATAATACTGTATTAACTTTGATGACAGACAGTAACTATACTTATTGTGATGACATTTTCATAATGTATGTAATTGTTTAAGTACTATGTTGTATACCTGAAATTATTATAATATTGTGTATTGAGTATACTTCAATAAACTGCATGTAATCAATAAAATTACTATACATAAAACAACAACAAACATTTATCATCTCACAGTTTTCTGTGGGTCAGGGATTCAAACACAGCTTAGCTGGATGTCCCTGGCTCAGGATCTCTCATAAGGCTGCCCTCAAGGGGTCAAGCTGGACTGCTGTCATATCAAAGCTTGACTGAAAGATGATCCACTTTCAAATTCACTCATATGGCTATTGGCAGTCCTCAAGCCCTTACTGCCTTTTGGCCAGAGTTCCTTGCCACATGGGCCTCTCTGCAGGGCAGCTCACAACATGGGAGCTGTCTTCTGTTGGAGCAAGTGATGGAGGAGAGGACACTCAGAAGCTTTTTTGTAACCTAACCTCAGAAATAATATCTCATAACTTCTCCTAGAATCTGCTCATTAGAAGTGAGTCCAGCTCACACTCAAGAGGAAGGGATAATAAATGGCTGTGAACACTAGGAGGCAGGGATCATTAAAGGACTCTTTTAGAGACTAATTACTACTTCATTTCTCCGCAGTATATGCTGAAGTTGAAGTATGCAAACTGACTTGTAAATATGTTGGAGTATTTTCTATGGAGTGATTCTCACAGCCTACCTATTTGAGAGAGGCACATAACTCTCTAGGCAAGGATATAGTTTTAAGTTCTTTCAATTTTAAGAAGAGTACTAATATTAATACTAGAATAACTAATACATAACATATAGATACCTATATATTAGCTTTATCTATATACATCTAGACAACTAGTTTGCTTTAAAGCTTACAGTTGTTTATTGAGTGCTTAATCTATGCCAGGCACTTTGCCAACCAATCCACAGAAGTCAGTGCAAAGTGCACATCATTATTCCCAATTTACCAAAAAGGAAACTCAGAGAGCTTAAATAAGTACTCAGGATCACACGGCTAGAAAACTGGGCAACTGGGGTTTAAATATAAATCAAAAGTCCATCCTCTATGTAGCCCTCACACTGTCCAGAAATTCAGTTTTGAATAGACTTTCATCTAGCTTCTGTCAAAAATGAATGTAGGCCAAATTCTATTATAATAATAGACTATGGTGGCAAATGTATTCCCTGGTTGATAAAGAGGATCAACTTGGGGGCTTTAAAATATACATAGTTGTATAAGTCCTAATCCAAGATCTACTGAATCAGTATTTCTGGGAATAACTTCAATACATATGTTTTATATTTTATATTTTAAAACATTCCCCAGAAAATATTTATGGTACAGGTTTGGGAAGTACTGGTTTAAGGTTTACATTAATGATTTCTTCCACTACATCAATATTTCTAAAAATATGGTCTATAGAGCTGATGCCCACTAAGTAAGTCTTTCAACAAGAAGTCCTAGAGGAGGAGGAGTCCAAGACAGCAGAGGAGAAGGAGACCTTAGTTTTGTCTGATCCCAGAGCTAGATAGCTATCAAATCATTCTCAGCACCTGTGAACTCAGCTGGAGATCTAAGAAAAAAAACTGCTGCAACTCTACAAATAGAAAAGCGACCATTTTCTGCAAGAAGGCAAGAGAGAAAAACTCACCTCCAAAAAGAGAACAAGAGGCAGTACTGACTGCCAGGGACCTAATCGGTATGGATAGAAGTAAGATGTCAGAACTAGAGTTCCAAATAATGACTCTAAAAATACTAGTTGGACTGGAAAAAAAACCATAGTAGACACTAGAGAATCCCTTTCTGGAGAAATAAGAACTAAAATCTAATCAAGTCAAAATCAAAAAGGCTATTAATGAGATACAATAGAAAATGGAGGCTCTAACTGCTAGGATAAATGAGTCAGAAGAAAGAATTAGTGACATAAAAGACAAAATGATGGAGAATAAAGAAGTTAAGAAAAATAGAGATAAACAACTACTTGATCAGGAGGGAATAATCTGAGAGATAAGTGATACTATAGAGCAAAACAATATTAGACTAATTGGGATCCCAGAAGAAGAGGAAAGGAGTGGGGAGAGCAGAAGTTATACTAGGGCAAATTATAGCACAGAACTTCCCTAATCTGGAGAAGGAAACAGGCATTCCAGTGCAGGAGGCAAAGAGAACCCCCTCAAAATCAACAAAAATAAGTCAAACACCTTGACATATAATAATGAAACTTGCAAATCTCAGAGACAAAGAAAATCCTGAAAACAGCTCAGGACAAGAGGTTCATAATTTACAAGGGTAGAAATACTACACTGGCAAGAAGACATATCTGCAGAAACCTGGCAGGCCAGAAAGGACTGGCATGATATGTTCAGGGTGCTAAATAGGAAAAGTATGCAGCCAATAATACTTTATCCAGCTAGGATGTCATTCAAAACAGAAGAGATTAAAATCTTCCAAGACAAACAGAAACTAAAAGAATTTGTGAACACTAAACCAGCCCTCCAAGAAATATTAAAGGCAATCCTTTAAGCAAAGAGAGAGCCTAAAAGTAACATAGATCAGAAAGGAACAGAAACAACATACAGTAACAGTCACTTTACAGGCAATACAATGGCACAAAATTCATATCTTTCAATAGTTACTCTGAAGATAAATGGGCTAAATGCCCCAATCAAAAGGCAAAGGGTATCAGATTGGATAAAAAAGCAAGACCCATTAATATGCTGTCTGCAAAAGACTCATTTTAGATCTAAAGACACCTCCAGATTGAAAGTGAGGGGTAGAAAATTATTTATCATGCTAATGGACATCAAAAGAAAGCTGGGGTAGCAATCTTTATCAGACAAATTAGATTTTAAACCAAAGACTATAAGACATGAAGAAGGACACTATATAATCATTAAAGGGTATACACCCAACAAGAAGATTTAACAATTGTAAATATTTATGCCCCTAACATGGGAGCAGCAAATTATATAAACCAATTAGTAACAAAATTAAAGAAACACATCAATAATAATACAATAATAGTAGGGGACTTTAACACCCCATTCACTGCAAAGGACATACCATCTAAGTATAAGATCAACTAGGAAACAAGGGCTTTGAATGACACACTGGAAAGAGAAAGGACACAAATAAATAAACTTATGAACGAAAGAGGACAGATCACAACCAACACTGAAGAAATACAAACAATTATAAAAACATTATGAGGAATTAAATGCCAACAAATTAGGCAATCTGGAAAAAAAAATGGATGCATTCCTAGATATGTACAAACTACCAAAACTGAAATAAGAAACAGAAAACCCGAACAGACCCATAACCAGCAAGGAAACTGAAGGAGTCATCAAAAATCTCCCAACAAACAAGAGTCCAGGGCTGGATGGCTTTCCAGGGGAATTATATTCAACATTTAAAGAAGAATGAATATCTACTCTTCTAAAGCTATTTCAAAAAACAGAAATGCAAGAAAAATTAACAAATTTTTTTCTATGGACGTGCAAAAATTCTCACTAAGACACTAGCCAATCTGATCCAACAGTACATTAAAAGGATTATTCACCATGACCAAGTGGCATTTATTCCTGGGCTGCAGGGGTGGTTCAACATCCACAAATCAATCAATGTGATACAATGCATTAATAAAAGAAAGAACAAGAACCATAGGATCCTCTCAATAAATGCAGAAAAAGCACTTTACAACGTACAGCTTCCTTTCTTGATTAAAACTCTCCACAGAATAGGGATAAAGGGAACATACCTTAATATCACAAAAGCCATCTATGAAAAGCCCACAACAAATATTATTCTTAATGAGGAAAAACCAAGATCTTTTCCTTTAAGGTCAGGAATACCACAGGTACGCCCACCCTCACCACTGCTGTTCAACTTAGTACTAGAAGTCCTAACCTCAGCAATCAGACAACAAAAAGAAATAAAAGGCATCCACATCAGCAAAGAAGAAGTCAAATTCTCACTCTTCACAGATGACATGATATTCTATTTGGAAAACCTAAAAGACTCCACTGCAAAAGTGCTAGAACTCACACAGGAATTCAGCAAAGTGTCACAATATAAAATCAATGCACAGAAATCAGTTGCATTTCTATACACTAACAATGAGACAGAGGAAAGAGAAATTACGGAGTCAATCTCATTTACAATTGCACCTAAAATCATAAGATTCCTAGGAATAAACCTAATCAAAGAGGTCAGGATCTGTACTCAGAAAACTATAGAACAGTCAGGAAAGAAATTGAAGAAGACCCAAAGAAATGAAAAAACCTTCCTTGCACATGGATTGGAAGAACAAATACTGTTAAAATGTCTACGCTACCTAGAGCAATCTATACATTCAATGCAATCCCTATCAAAATACCATCAACTTTTTTTCACAGAACTAGAACAAATAATCTTAAAAATTTTATGGAACCAGAAAAGATCCTGAATAGCCCACAGAATGTTGAAAAAGAAAACCAAAACTGGTGGCATCACAATGCCGGACTTCAAGTTCTATTATAAAGTTGTAATCATCAAGACAGTATGGTACTGGCACAAAAACAAGACACAAAAATCAACCGAACAGAATAGTAGTTCTGTTCAACAGAACAAAATAATATGGAGGTTCCTCAAAAAGTTGAAAATAAAGCTACCCTATGGCCCAGCAATTGCACTAGTAGGTATTTACCCCAAAGATACAAGTGTAGTGATATGAAGGGGTAGGTACACCCCAGTATTTATAAGCAGCAATGTCCATAATAGCCAAACTAGGAAAGAGCCCAGATGTCCAGCAACAGCTGAATGGATAAGAGGATGTGGTGATATATACAAAGAAATACAATTCAGCCAACCAAAAAATGAAATCTCGCCATTTACAACAAGGTGGATGGAACCAGACGGTACTAAGCTAAGCAAAATAAGTCAATCAGAGAAAGACAACTATATGATCTCACTATATGTGGAATTTAAGAAACAAAACAGGAGCATAGGGTAAGGGAAGAGAAAATAAAACAAGACGAAATCAAAGAAGGAGACAAACTATAAGAAACTCTTAATCATAGGAAACAAACTGAGAGTTGCTGGGGTGGGTAGCAGGGGTGGGTTGGAGAACTGTGTGATGGACATTAAGGAGGGCATGTCATGTAATAGACACTGGGTATTACATAAGACTGATGAATCAATCACTGAACTCTACCTCTGAAGCTAATAGTAAGTTATATGTTAATTAACTGAATTTAAATTTTAAAATAATCTAAAAAAAAAACCCAAGAAGTTAGAATTGCATCTTAAACAAGCTCCTTAGGTGAATCTTATGTACACTAAAGTTCAAGAACCATCATTATATGCTTACTAAGTTCTACCTTTAAAATATACTATTTTTATAACTGACAAGCTAATCTTGAGTTTTTGTCTTTGTGGAAGATCTAAAAACAATAAGAAAACAAAAAACAGAGAACACTTCAACATTTGAAAAATTATCATTTTCTATCAATATTCCATATTTTGACATAAGAGCCAAGTAGCTGAAAGATAACTTCAGTGCTTAGTTGTATTAATTATACCTGGTTTATGGTATAATTACTGTTCCTTTTTCTACATCACGGTTTCTCCATCTTGACACTACCGATGGGCAGATAATTCTTTGTTGGGGAAGGAAGAGGAGTTGCTCTGTGAGTTGCAGGACATTTAGCAGCATCCCTGGCTTCTACCTAATACACACCAGTAACAGTACACCTGTCCAGCTCCCCTCACTCCAATTGCAACAACCAAAAAGGTCTTCAGACTTTGCCAAATGTCCCCTGGAGGACAAACTGCCCACTGCACTACATGATTGCTTACCTCTTCTGACTGACTTCACAGTTCACTGTCTCACATAAGTATTTTAGTTATGAACCACTTCAACTGTTCGTGGAAGTACAGTTGTGAATTACAAGCACATTTGAACATTACAACTTTATGATAAGTCCATTAATATATTAATATTCAGAAACCAACAGTCTTTATATAAATATCAACAGATTCCAAAATAATATCACAAGTCCTTTACTTCAACACAAACTTTTTTGTGTTGAGATCTGTGAAATGACCTGCCACCCTGAGCTTGTTGTTTACTTGTCTAACAATTTATCTAGCATTATCAACAATTCTTCAAAACCATATCATAGTTCTTTAATGCATGATACTATCTATGGACACTACACCAAAAGCAAATTATAAAGAACTGGGCAAGTGAAGGAGAGGGGAACAGAACCATAGTGTTAACACTTGTCCTTCATTATATTTGTCTTTTTACCCACTATTTAGAAAAATGTCATAAGAAAGTTTGTCATAGCTCTGTTTAATGTTGGATCCAGATAAGTATTGGTCCAGAAGAATAACTATTTATTTGTAGTATTTGATACCTAGTTAATCTTAGATTTCAGAGCTAGCTCTTATTAAAATCACTAGCATTTCTATTTACACTTTTTTCTGTCTGTTGACATTTTGTAAATAAATATTTAGGCACCAAGTTGCTGTATCTACAGGCCTTCAAATGGGAGGTTTAAAAAAAATGAAAAATACATCATCTAGCTGTTTCCTAAGTTTGCATGTTTTGTTCTATGTTAATAATAATGCTAATGAAAACCAAACAGAACAAATAAAAATTAACAGAAGCCCCATTTTCCTATATATTCACACACAAAAAAGGCTTGAGAAACTTAGAAAAATCTAAGGACATCTCATGGTTATATAAGCTAGAAAATATGTACTTGATTAAAATTCATCTTTTTAAAATTTCTAACAGAGACATGCTGTTATGGTACATGTAGGATTCTAGTATTCATTATAGCTATACTGCTTTACATAATTAGAAGGCCACTGAAAATAAAAGTAGTTTACTTTCATTCAATTAACACTAATTGAGTGTATATATTATGCAGATGTTGTGCCAGGTGCCAGGGAAGACTAAGATGAATAATCATGGTCCCTGCCCCTGGGGAGCTCACAGTTCACGAGGGAAACAGATAGTTACGTAACTAATGGTAGTACGAAGTGATAAGAGATACATACTGTGCCATATGAACACAGGCCACAGACTGAGAGACCAGCAAGCAGTTGTGCACTGTGGCTAGAGGTGGTCTGTAGACTTCACGTCATACAAAAAAGTAAAGTAAAAGTGTTTTCTTTCTAGTTACATTTTGGAGCTATACAAAAGCTAGGTTAGTACTTTTTTTGCCGCTTTTTATTAAAACAAGATAAACTGGGTTGTTGTTGGTTTGTTTTAATCAAGTCTGGGCACTGGTATATTTACCAATAAAAATACCAAGTCAAAAATAATTTATCTAGTTATTTAGTACTTTTGGTTTCAAATGCAAACTCCTTTCTCCTACTATAATTATATAACTTTCACTAGTGTTACACAAAAACTAAAACAAAAGCTTGAAGTGAAATATGTGGAAGAATATTGTATCATAAACTTCATCAATTTGGATATATTCTATTTTATTGACAGTCATGTCAATCACAGACTCAGTACTCCATGTTTTAACCAATCAAGGCCAACCTGTCATTTTCCCCTTGTCACATCCCCCACTGGAATGATGTCTGAGGGTTTGAGGCTATCTTCAAAGAAGTACATTAAATATAATAAAACCCAAGGCAAAAATGTCACACTAGCCTAATGGGGTGCTTAGGATATACATAAATGTATCAAGTCAAGGGTATCAGCAGCAGCAGCAGCAGCAGCAGCAGCAAAGTTTACTTCCCTGAGAGCAGCTCCTTTACTCACATGTCCTGCCTCCAGGTCAGAATGTTCTGAGTCTCCTGCTTTTTCTCCCCTTTGTCCTTGGCAAAACTTCCTCTTAGGAATGGATATATTTATATCTTGGTATGAATTTAAGCCACTGCATTACTTCTCCCTGCATTACTTATGTATACCACAAATTTTAGATATTTATTAGTAGGAAAAGGAGAGTCAGTCAAACGAGTTGTGTTAATCCTGCCCTCAGTGTTCAGTACAATATGGAAAGTAAGAGATCCTTAGTAAATATTTAATAGCTGATTGAATTGCTCATCAAATATTCAAATATTTGAAGCATAGGAAAGCAAAGCATATAATTTTATATCTTCAAATAATGTAGGAAATGGAAGAGTATATTAGACACCTTTTACTTTAGCTTTTGCACTTTACAAATTATAGGGCATGGCCAGCGAGTGAAGAACCTAGAGTAGCCCAGGGCAGCATACCTGCAAACAGAGCTCAGACCTCCTGACCAAAATCCACTCCCCCTATGCAACATGCTATTTTCTGCTAAGAAGGCAACATAGTCTCCAGACTGAAAGACTGTAAAAGACTGAAAGTAGATATTTATGCTAGACCCATCTTTTTTTTTTTTTAAAGATTTTATTTCCTTGACAGAGAGAGATCACAAGTAGGCAGAGAGGCAGGCAGAGAGAGAGGAGGAAGCAGGCTACCTGCTGAGCAGAGAGCCCAATGCAGGGTGTGATCCCAGGACCCTGAGATCATGACCCGAGCAGAAGGCAGCGGCTTTAACCCACTGAGACACCCAGGTACCCCTGCTAGACACATCTTTGCTGTGCATTTTGATTCTCATTATCTCTGGTTATTTATTTTTTTAAAGGTGAAGACAGTATTTTTTTTTTTATTTTTTCAGTGATCCAAGATTCATTGTTTATGCACCACACCCAGTGCTCCATGCAATACATGCTATCTCTGGTTATTCTTTACCATAACACCAGTCCAGCCTTAGCCACTGGAACACTCTACAGCATTGTTATCAATAAATAACTTGAACTCTGATCTTTGTTTTCAGAGACAGTAATCATCCTAATTCTTATGTTCTGTCCCTATATCATCATACATGCCTCTTTGTATGTAGAGTTGAGTGTCTACGATATCCATGTATAAGATGGAATCTTAGTGAAGATCTTCACCTATCTTCTCAAATATTTATTTTTTTCTTTACACAATATTATTACATAATATTTATTTACATTTGTAAACCAAATGTTCCCTAGTCTTAGGAGCCTATAACTATAAAATGAAATAAGGCTTCTTTAATAACCGTATAATGATGACTTAGAACTGGCATCCTATTCATGTGCAGGGAATCCAGTCTCTTACTTGGGAATGTTTATGTGCTCTACATATCTGGCCTGTCTTCTTGGGTCTCATCAGCTTTCTAATCTCTACTCTGCCCAGTGAGTTGCTATTTGCTCTATGCAGGTCATTTCTTGATAGTCTGAGAATGCAATGTCTCTCAAGCTATTATCCCTTCTCCATGCATTCTCAGTGGGGGTGATACTGTGACCACAGGGGTGAAAATTGATTCCTGGGGGGTGAAAATATCTTACTCATCTTGCTCTTTTAATGTATAAAGCACATAAATGCATATAGTGTATAAACATACATACGGTCTATCTGCAGTATTAAAATTTCATGGGGAAGGAGACAATTGGGGGGAAATGCCTAATGAGGCCCCTTAGGGAGTTGATAATGAAAACAAAAAAAAGGTTGAGAAACACTGCTCTAACCTTTCATCCCAAGTATAGGAATAGCTCTTTCCCCTAATTTCTCATAGCCTGAGACCAACCTGCAGGTGTTCACAAGATTTACTAAAAATTTGGGAGGTTACAGAAGATGGACGTCCTGGAAAAGTGCTAAATATGGCCCAACTCATAACATACCCTCCAGGGCACCTCACAATGTGCCTCTCTGTCTACTTCCCGGTCAGCTTTCTTCTCATCCATGTTACTACCTTCTGTCCAGGAGTTCTAGACATGTCTTTAATTTAGATTTTACATTTCTCCTCTCCAATTCCATTCACTGTCCTGGAGCTGCCACTTTCCAGGGCGACTGACCATGGGAATTACCACTCCTTCCAGGACACTCAGTACTCAGTGTGCAACTTTGCTTCATGGCCTCTAAAAGGAAAATCCTGTTGGAATATCCTAATCTGTACAGTTTTCAAGTCTGAGATGTCTAGTCTTACATTACTCTAAGACTGTCACATCAACAATTTAATCTAAATTGAAATTAGTCAAACCCAACCCAATACCCTTTTAAGTTCCCTTTTGTTCTGATACGAAATCATACTGCTAAGTCTTCCCACTCATGTCAGCGATCATAGCACCCAAACTTTAGTACACACACTCAGAAAAGTGACAAAATTCACTAACTTTTTTGCCAAAATACAGCAGTTAGGTAATCTTGGAGACTCCACTATTAATTTATCATCCTTTAAATGCCACCAAAAGAGTCACCTAGCAGAATTGTCAGTTGTTGGGTAATTATACTGTTTACATTATTTCAGATCAAAGTGTGCACTGATGTTAAGTAAAACTTGTCCCTGTTCATTTGGGACTTGATCTTAGCACTGCAAGTCCTGAGTCCCAGGAAACCACTCAATCTGGGACAAACTAATTTACAGCGTAGTTCAGTGACTACCTGGAGACCATTCTAACAAAGGTGATACAATAGCAGCAAGTGTTATCATGATTTTTTTCTTGTGCAGTGTTGAGTTTGTTTTCTTGATGATACACTCTCCCTTACCCTATTTCTCACTATAAAATCAATAAAGCAACATCTTTTCCTATATTTAACAAGTTAAATATTTTATCTTATAATCAATATGTGAATACACATATCTTTTAGAAACTGGACATTTAGATGGTCATTCTGTAATAAGCATCTAATAGGAGATGCTATTATTTTTGACAGCTGGAAGTGGTGAATCATCCTATTTGGTAATCACAGTTTGCTGGTTGTCAAGAAAAAAACATTTTAAATATTGCCTGATACTGCTTAGCCCTCTGCCCCTCCTTGTCAATGCCACCGCTGTGTCTCCTGAGAGACCCAATATGTTAGGGCATGTCCATTGAAAATTGAAGCTGTATAATCCATTACAATGCAAAACAGAAATCAGCTTCACGCTGTGGGTAGCATTGAAACAGGCTTGTTACATTTACAAAGATTGTTCTGATAAGAGCATCCCCAGTTGACAAACATATGGGCACTGATGAAGCTATGTGTCTCTCATTTAATTTATAGTTGGAGCTTCCACCTTTGAGGTTTAACTAGCTTTTCAATGGTACATTTTGCACCTGTTCAGTGTTACTAATCCCAGAGACTATTTTCCTCTTTATCCTGTGGAATTATCCAGAGAGGCCAATTAAGAAAAAAGAAAAAGAAAAAAAGAAATTCAGGGAAATAGAAATGTGCTATATCCCAGAGGTTACAAGATGAAGCATGAGGGAAAATGAATTCACCTTTGAATTTGCTACTGTAACTTTAATAATAAAGTCTTACATATACAAATATTGTCACATACTGGAGAAAGGCTTTACTGTGCTTAAAAAATCTATTAATTTATAATGTATGTAATTGATATTTGTGATGTTCCTACTGCACAGGTTAATGAATATAGACAACTCTTCCATCCCTCCTCTTTTTTCACCAAAGAGAATAGAGTTCAATATCGTGTAACTTCCATGTCAGTTGGAATGAAGTAGAAGATGCTCTCATTTATATTTCACAAATGGAGAGACCATAACACAAAGACACTGTGACATCTCCAGCAATCTTATAATTCGCCAACTTGCCTGAAATATGATCAAGTTGGAACTCTTACATCCCTGTGAGCTATCTGGCAGGAAAATGGTCCTATTTTCTTTATTTTGTTTTGTTCTGAAAAGTATAGTTTATTATGTTTTCACAAGATTTATTTTCTAGTAGTTTTTTAGGATAATGCTTGAGCCCAGTCAGAAAGGAAGCCAAAACATCAGGTGTTAGAATTTCTGTGCAACCTAAACAGGGGAGAATCTGAATTTAAATAAAAACTTTAATAGGCGAAGTATTACTGGACTTCAGAGTTTCAATTAGAGAAGTTTATCATTTTGCTATATCAAGACTGTGATCTTTAAAATTTAGATTGTTTTGAATTCCTCAAAAGGCAGTCACCCTATCTATGTCCTGATTCAACTATAGTAGTCAATTTTGGTGCTATGGAATTAGATCTGATCAATTACAGAAAATTTTATGTAATTTTTCTACTTATATTAAAAAGATTTCATGGTGTCCTAATTCCTTAATAGGACTGCTCACATTTCATTAAGAAAAAATTGTAGTAGATTACTATAATATTTGTTAACAAAAGACTTGACTACATAACAGGGAGTTCTGACCAAACGCATAGGTTGAACCATGTGGTTCAACTCAATTCATTTCCATCTCCATGTGGTTCAACTCAAATCATTTCCATCTCACAATTTCAGAAGCACCATAACTGTGTTATTGCAATAATCCAATCCTGACGCAGGTTTCCCCTCTTCATAAAGAGCTTGGTCGATAAATTAATAAACTCTGCGCTCAAAAGTTTAGACTACTATAGAGTCAGGAAAATTAGTTGTTGTTTTTTTTTAAGATCTTATTTATTTATTTGACATAGGGAGAGAGAGAGATCACAAGCAGGCAGAGAGGCAGGCAGACAGAGGGGGAAGCAGTCTCCCTGCTGAGCAGAGAGCCCAATGTGGGACTTGATCCCAGGACCCTGAGATCATGACCTGAGCTGAAGGCAGAGGCTTAACCCACTGAGCCACCCAGACGTCTGAAAATTAAACAAGTTTTAAAGACATCCAAACCTCTTGAACTTTTGATATATACCAATTATTTTTAAAGAATAAAAATCATTGTATCTCCTTCTCACCCTCCAGACCATACCTCCACTGCTTCTTTTAGCAAAAGGAAACAGTAAGAGAGATAAATAAGTTTTATAGTTAAATAAAATTTATTTTGAAAATTTTATATTTTCCTTAAGATTCCATGAAAACATCTTAGTATATTGGGTAGCCTGGATTGGTGGTTACTGGTTCATCTTTCTAGTGACTTCATTATTTAAACTCTGCCTATTCCCAAATGTATTTGAGTTGGCTCTCAAAATGTACACAATACCAAAGGATGATAAATCAGGAAACTGAGCAGATACAAAAATGGGATTCAGGGATCTCACCATTAGCTCTTTAATCTCTATACCAGTGCTTCTCAACTCTGTCCATACATTCAGATACTGGGAAGCTTCTAAAAAATACCAATGCCTGCACTCTACCTCAGGCCAGTTATATCAGAATTTTGAGGGTGGGGCTTGGGCACTGCTATTTTCAGAAAATTATGAAGATTATTCTAACATGCAACCAGGATTGAGAATCATTGTCTTATACCAAAAACATAAAAACAAAATCAAACAAATACCAACCCCGCTCACCTCCTTCTTTCCTTTTAAATGTAAAGAAAATTACCAGACTTCCATAGCAACCCATTCTCTTACATTATTACTTTGTTTAATGTAAACTGATTAAATTCTTTTCAATAAAAATTTGTCAAGACTTTGCTTTCAAGGTGCTAAGACCTTGTGGAAGCAGAAACAAAAACTAAGTAGCCCAAGATGCAGAAGGCATAAATGATCAATAGTGGTGTAAATACAGAACTGCAGGGGAGAGAAATGATTCCTTACACCTGAAGAGGACGATGTGAAAATTACAAAGGACTGCATGGAGGAGGCAGCAGGCGTTTGTTCCAGTGCTTGAGAACTAAGAGAGGTTAGAGACAAGATGAAAGTAAATGCCCATGCAACTGAGGGATGAGTAAGCGGAAGCACTGAAATGTTCCTGTGTGCTGGGAGTCCATGGGTAGGAGAACAGACTCACAAGGCGTACGGATAGGAGGTGGCTAAGTAATAACATTCACGAAGGGTTCTCATACTACATTCTTTGGAAGATATTTTTTTCAAGACTGGATGCAGCTGGACGAAATTTCCCATTTGACTACCCTGGAGTTAAAAATCCTGATGGTATCTTATGTATGTGGCAGGATAATTAACTGAAGTATTACGCTGTCCTACCCTCCCTAAGCTTGTCCTGTCTCCCTTTTTTTGAAGCCGGTTACTAAGCTTTGTGTTTCCTTGCAGTCGTTGCAGTTAGAATTTGACTAGGATAAAAGGCAGAAAAAGCCCAAAGCAGTCTATAAATGAAATGCCTTCCTCAGTTGATATTTGGCTAGAACTCTAGAAGATGAGAGGAGAGGGGGCTTGCAGTAGGGCAAAGGGCCCTGAGATGGAGCTATCCGTTACTCTGAGTAGGCATCTCAGGAAGGAAACTTTGACATAGAGTTTCCAGCATCAGCTAAGATTCTCCTATCTACATGAGTAGGGATACAGTAAGTCAGGGAACATCAAAGGATTACAGCAGGCGAAAACCATGAGAAGACAGTAGCACCCAGGATATACTGGACATCAGCATCCCACTCCCATTTCTAAAGACCACAAAAACCCGTCGAGAGTGTGGTTCAACCAAGGGAGGAGGTAAAAAAAAGCCTATAATAACTGGAATAAAATCCTCTACTGCCCTGAAGGATGACACAAGGAAAATTGTTCCTGTACACTCAAGTTTGTGGACCTAAATTTCCAAATGCTACAGGTATGTGGATACTTGTGCTCAAGAGGGTGGGGGAGAGTTTGAATCAGCTATAGGTTTCTACCTTTAGTTATTGGAAGAGCTTTCGGAATAGAATTAACATTTATCATACACTAAATACAAGGTATTTGCTTACACGACCTCATTTTATCTTCATAGCAATTATATAAAATAAGAACTAGTTTTCTTTCCTTTTTACAGATGAGATCAAGGCCAGGGAACTTGGTAAGGTAATTCAATAAGCATGTGGGGAACCTGGATTCAGCCTGAGGCTGACATCACAAGACTCTATTTCCTTAACTTAATTCCTATATCCCCTCCCCAGAATCTATATTCTATGATGCTATTAGTAAAACTAAATATGCTACTAATAATAAGCCTAAGGAGAGGAATGCTGTCTGTGGAAGACTTACTCTTTTTCCCTCCTTGACAATTTGAAAAACTCTGATTAAAACCCTGAACAAGTAAACTGCCCTCACTTTAAGAGTTGACTAGAAGAGAAGAATCTCCAGTATTATCCAGTCTACTCTTACAGTGAATCTCTGTGCATTTTTTTCCTTTTCCTATGACAGCAATTTTTTCTCTGCCATGACTCCTTGTCATTTACATTCATTGTGTTCTGATAAAGGGCTGTCATAGCTTTAAGATAGGCAATTCCACCAAAGTAACCTTCAAAAAAAAAAAAAGAAAAAACCATCCAAAATCAAATGCTTATAGATCTCTGTCTCACTACTCCTTATCTCAAAATGAATATTTGATAAGGAAATTCTTTCACCATATATCCATTGGGAAGGAAAAATGGATTGCATTTCCATATGCGAGGCAGTATTCTGGAACTTTATGCACCTGTCACTTTGTTCGGTCATAGCAGTTTTCTTTCCTAACAACTTGTTCATTGGTGGAAAGAGGCCAGTGAGAAGTTGAACTAAATAGGGTAAGAAATTCCTAAATGGTAGTTGTGTTGAGGAGTGGCTTCCTCATAAACCTGCTTCAAAATGGAGATCTCAGGAGTAAAGGAGCCTTCAGACCTTTCTTGGCACCCTATACTGTGTTCCTGTATCTCGATAAGGTTCCTTTTAGAAAGCCCTGTAAGAGACAGAGACTGGATAGGTATGTTCATCTAGCAGATTCAGAGACAGATTATAAATGTGTATGTGTGTATATATATACATATGTGTGTGTGCATATATATAAAAAGTATGTATATCTATATCAAATATACATATGGAAGAAAATAGATGCCTTGAAGTATGATTACAGAAACATTAGCTTCAACTCTCCATTCTAGGTGGTGAGATTTGGGGCAAGTTTTATATTCCACTACATGTTATTATTTTTCAAGATTCACATTTTCCTAGAATGAATATTTCTAATTTATAATAACAATTTATAAACAAAATAATGACTAAGAGGCATAAAAACAGCACTACAGGACATCTGAAAAGTATATAATGATAGTTTGAAAATGTCATTAGATACCAATTAAAATAATACAAAATGTTCCGTCAACTACAGACAATGCCCCTGAGAATCCTGCGTGGGAAAGAGGAACAAATACATTGGTACTCAGTCAGGGAAGAAACTGCTGGACGATGCAGTGCCAGGGCAGGGCTGACTGTGTTCTTCAAGAAGCTGGAAATAGCTGAACACATAGCTTCTGGACCCCTTTAATCGAGGCTCATATCCTAAAGGGACTAAACGAGGTCAGTCTTCAGTAGGCACAATAGCGGGGGGGTGGGGGGTGAGGTTGGAGTTTCTTGCCATTTCTTTTCACTCCACTCCTAATCCCCAAATTTCTTTAAAATATAATGAATTAACTTTATCAGTTTGTGTTTTTCCTGACCCAAGAGAAGAGACTCTTGGAGGCCATATTTGTAATCAGGGTCAGAGAAACACTGAAGGCCTGAACTCTGAAACACTGAAAGCCCTGCACTCTGAGGTAACCTCGGGGATCTATTGACAAACTGGTCTGGCTGTGCTCTTTTTCCCCACCGGCCATTTCCACCTATTCTGATTAAGGAGCAGTGCAATGGCAGCTTCTGACAGACAGCTTGGTTGTTTTGTTCTAAGGAGTTTCATTTTCCAGGGATGAATTTTGAAGACTTTTTCCCCCCCTCTTTTTTTGTTATTTTAAAATACGGCTGTTTCATCTGAAAATGTGTTAATTAAGTTATCATGTATTGCCTTGTTTCTAGTCCTACACATTTGATACGGGCAAATTACACTTTAGAAGACAGCTTCCAATACTTAGAGCAGCAGCTGGAGTGATTCTACCAAGAGTGCGGGCTAGAGGTTTGGGCATGAGGAGTGGGTTTGGCATGAGAAGAGGAAAGGAATGGTCTGATCAAACTCAAAGGCAGGCAGGATCCCTGCTGTGGCCCTTGGTTGGGTCTACTTCCCTTTCTATTTGCCTCCTAATCAGACTTGATACTACCTACCCACAGACCTATTTCCCCATGACACTCTCACGTGACCCTTCTACTAAATCTCTGCTGGCTGGATGTTGGCTTTCCCCAGTCAAAAGCCAGCCAGAAAAATACTACTTCTATCTCAATCGGCTGGAATGGAAGCAACAGCCCTATTTTTTATTCTCAGTCTGTTGGATATTCAACTCAATTAAATGACCATTTAGTAGGTATCTATTGTGTGCAACAGCCCTGGGAGAGTATAGAGAAAGATGCAAGAATTAAAACATTGTCTCTGCCCTTGGGTACTTTGGGACCTGTCCTGGGGACAAAGCAACTGTTGTGAAGGATAGCAGTAAGCACAGCAAGAGAAATGCAGCAATGTGTTATGAAAAAAAGGACAACCAGAGAATTTCCCCCACTAACCCCCCTCCACCACACAGACCCAGGGTGCTCCTAACAAGGTTTGGGGGTAGGGGGGCGGGTAACTTCATGTTCTCTGCATTCCAGTGCCTCATGCAGGTCTGGCAAGCAGTGTTTGCTAAGCCATTATTTAGAAGTGATATGCAGTGGTGTGAATGAGAGCTTACTAGTCAGGTGAAGTTCAGCCAGAGAGACAGAGATGAGGTTTGGAAGAACATTCAGGCCCAAAAAGAAAAAAGAATAGGTGCAATAGCTCAGAGATAGATAATCCCAGCCCGTCTTCCTCTACTCATTGACTTTCACTTTATCCAGGAAATTTGAGGGGAGATGTTTGCACAGGTAGTTGAAAACAAGACTGACCTGATGAAAATAGCTTAGTTGATCTCTTAACTCTAATGCTGCTCAAGAGCTCATTCACATTTGCTTGTTCCCTCCCTTACTCCCATTCTTTTGATGAGGGAGCAGAAGGCTAACTAAGGACAAAGCACAAGCTTACACCCCGCAATCTCCCTCCTCCTGGATGGGACCTGCATGACATTTCTCCTGGAAGCTCCCAACTATCTTAAAGTAAATGCCTTCCTAGAGGGAAAAATAACCTTAACTTGACAATGGCAAGTTCTCCAGTATTCTGTGAGTCTTCTTTAACATATGAAAATCCTCTTGAAACTTCTCTTTCCCTTACCTCACTCAACTCCCAAGTATATAAATCAGCCACCCCTCAGAACCCACCCTGGTGCAGCAGCCCTTTCTGCCCACTGGTCCTGTTCCCATGTTTTAATAAAGCCACCTTTTTGAGCCAAAGACATCTCAAGAATTCTTTCTTGGCTGTTGGCTCCAGACCCCACCCCACCAAACCTCCCCTATATTCCAAAACCACATCACTTTCGTATCTAACCTTCCCGCTCCTTGCTCTGAGCTCCCTACATCATCCTTACACCTGCAGACTAAAGGGATAAGGCACAGGTGTGTTACCAGACCACCAAGCTAGTCTAAGCTTTCCTACAAAAAAAGTACTTTCGAGGTAGTCTTTAGAATAACTCAGTCCTAACTCTCCAGTATTCAACTATTTTCTGTGACTGGCATAACAGAAGTTCTGAGAGTTGATATGGATGCAGCATGACATAAGTATGAGTCACAAATGTTCATTTTCTACTTCAGTTTGCCTTGTGAGTCACGATGTCTCTGAAAAATTAAACACCTCCTCTCCCCACCACCTGAACCCTTGAGAATTTGCAACAAGTCCACATGCATCTCCAACTCTCTACTCTTCAACCCCCTCAAAGGGAACTTCTCACAATGTTTTGGCTCCCCATTGGATCTGAGGATCCAGTGGGTGGCCTTGATTTTATAATAACAAGGCTAGTAGAAAATCTTTTTTGTTTTCCTTTCATTTTCACTGTATTGTTCCATTTGGGCTGTCTTTTCTTCCCTCATATCTCTGTTAGATTTCTTTACAGACATTTCTTCAAATGACTTGACAACAGCCCTGTTATCTTCCAAGAACCTACTATTACTCTGGCTGCTTTAGAAAAATGTGTCTGTTTTTCCATCTCATTAAGAAGCATCTGAAATCTCTCTGAAAACACATGAAAGGAACATACAGAGGGCCTCCCAGAATCTGAAAGTCCCATTAAAATTAAGGCCCATTAGTGTTTTTCATAACATCAAAGAGTCATCAATGCATTTAAAAATGTACTCTTTTGTTTTGTTTATGGGTGGGGTAGGACTTAAACACAAATTTACTTGCTTCTGAGTTTATCATAGGAATCAAAGAAAAGAAGTGGACAGAAGAAAAAAGGGAAGAAGAGAAAAGACAGTTCTGATTCTTTTCATCTTGGGTTATTTCTGAAATGACAAAATGATGATCCACAAAATTCTCAAGAGCTCTCTTCCTATTGCTACAGTTCCACTGCTCTCAAGGGTGGCCTGCCTAGGAAAGGATCCCTTTTTCGTCCTTCTGGCTACTAAGCTGAGGCAGATGTAGCCACAAGGTGTCACTATTGCTAAAATAGATCTCCATCTACAGGCTCAGTCGTGATTATGTATACATAACGTGGCTTTCATTTTGTTTTTAAGTTGTGTCTTTGGGAAAGGCACTTTTCGATTGGCAGTATTGGTTGCCTCCTTTATTTCAAACAAAATGATCCTGAGTGAGGCTCATATTTCTAATCTGAAAATTGGATAGAAGTAAACAATGCCTGTGTGTTAGGATAGCTGTTAATTGTAGAGAACTTTGGTATAGCTGAGTTTCATACTCAGCCCTGAGTAAGCACTCAACAAACAATAACTCCCTTACCTTAAAAAGTGAGGTATGAAGTTAAAAGGCCGGAGTGAGGGAGACGGTGGTAACTTTAATGGCTCTTTCTTTCTCTCTCTCCTTTTTTCTTCCTTTCTTCCTTTTGATTTTAGAGCTACAAGAATGTCATCTAGTAGAGAGTTCTGGTTATTATAAATAGCTATACCATTAAAAAATGCTTGAGAAAAGGTAAATAGTATAGCTCCCTCTGAGTCACAATACATTATTGTGCATAAATATTAAAGTCACATTAAGGTTTCTAAGGCATTCTGTTATAAAGAAACCTAACTTACCTACTTTGCTGAATCCAGTTTCCCAAGTTTCTTTGAGCCAAGAACATACTTTTTGTTTATTATCCCTTGGGATACTTTAGATTGGGAAACTTTAGTCTGGTTTAACTTTCTCGTACAGAAAGGACAAGAGAAACCCAGAAAGTAACTTTTGGTTCACAAAACACATCTTGGAGGTGACAGAACCGGTCTAGAACTACTACTGTGTTAGACTTGGTTTGTACCAATTCACAGGAACCAGTGGTGCTCATCTCTTTCCAATCCTATGTTTAACAACATCAGGTTGAAAGCTTGACATAAGCCACTATGGGAATACTTACACCACAAAAATTGGCAATCGCTACAAACCATTTTTCCCCCCAAACATCAAGTTTACCAGTATATTACCATTAGAACTCGGGCATTCAGATACCCAACCTAACACAGAGAAAGACTGTTTGCTAACTGACCAATATCTCTTACAACCCTGATTTCTGGGACAGCTTCAGGGGCCAGAACAAGTTCATCCTGACTCCATCTACCCCACAGCTGGCCCAAGATGGTTTATTTTTTAGATATATATGGGAGGTAGGATACAAGGATTTGGTGACTCCCAGGTACTGTCCAGTTTCTCTAAAAAGGTCTAACATGCAAAGATAACAATAATGAGGACACTGACAGCCATTGCTAGCGTGCTTGCTCTGTGCCGTGCACTGCATGAAATCCTTCTCATACCCAGTCCTAGTCTCACAGAGAAAACAAACGCAACCAAATTTAACGATGTGCTCACAGTCACACAACTAATACCTGATCACCAGATCTTAAATAGCATGATTTTCCCTCGAGCCAGCTCATGCTTCTTCCAATAGAGGGAAAGATGACCTGCATAGCAGGGGCAGTACTGAACAAAAAACATACTAGAACCAAGGAAAATACAGTCTTTTGAGGAGGCTTTCACCTGTTTTAAAACTCACACTTCCCTCAGTCTTGAGGATAGAAATGGAGCTATTCCATGCCCAGTGCAGGAGATAAAACATAAATACACTGGGGGACATAGAGAGATTGCTGCCATTGATTGTGGCTTCTGGGCAGAGAGAGAATATGGAGAGAACCAGGAGGTTCAAGTTGTTTTTACAAATAACAGCTTGGGTGTTAAACCAGAATGACAAGCTGCTTCATGTTTTTCAAAAATGGCTTCAAATCATTCATCAATTGTTTCCATCACAACAACATTAGCATCAGCGAAGGCTCTGGAATTTGAAGTAAAACTGTGGTAGGACAGCAGGGAAAGTACAAAGCCACATGAGCTCTGGCGTGGGCTCCGTGCTGGGCCATTCCCAGGTTGTGCGCAGATGCCATGGAAGCCCAGGGCCCAGGCTCCACTCCTGCTGGCACTGGCTCCTGAGAAGCCGGCACTGCAGTAACAGCGGCTAAGAATCCCTGAAAGTGATGAAAAGGACCTGGTCACTCCAGCTACATAATGACTTGCTTCATCTCACTTTTTCTATTTGGGGGATGAAGCACTGGAGCTGTGGAGCCACTTTTGCATTCAGGCTTGGATATTCAATTTGTGCTCTCTATGGTCTACTGATTGAGCTTCACACAGATTTATCATCCTGCAGGTTTTATATATTTTGTTGATAAATCTGAATTTGATACCGCAAAATTTAAACCTGAAATCATTTCCTATACCACTATTTATGCTTCAAATCAGATAAGTGACACTTCTCTGCAACGGATTAGAGTTCAGTCACTCATGGTCAAACTTCCAAAATCAAGCCCTCATTAATTGAGCATGGATGAATTGTCTCTCTTTTTAAGCACGTAGTATGCCATTTTTATATAGTAGGTTGCCCGAGTCTAAAGGTTCCTGTGCTGAATATCTAATATCCTATAGTGGAAAGGCCAGTAGTGTAACCTGTCATGACCACAACTCCGAGAGGAGCTTAGGGGTGATTACTTCTATAGGGAGCCATGTTCTGTAACCAACACGACCCTGAATTATTCTTCCACACTCAACCCAGCACGTGTGCTCACACTGGCATCTGAACAAAAACAACTTGTCTCAGACTGGTTTAGGCTTGAGTGCCATGAACAGTGGAGGCAGCGGGGAGCATTGCAGTGGGGACATAGCTTGATGCAAGAAGAACCAGAGAAGGAAAAATCATTGAGTGTGGCTCCTGGGTCCTTCCAGTGTGGCAGCCACAGGGGCTTGTGGCTCTGCACTAGACTGCTCCTACAGCACACAGGCCTCCCACCTAGACGCCTGATTCAAAATTTAACCCATGCACTCGAAACAGTAATCCACAAACATTCCTGAATCTGGAGCTAAAGCAGTTTAAGAGTGAAAAAGCATGAAAATGTAGATTTTGATAGGAATAGAAGTTTAAATTTAAAAAAAATAAAATAGTAAATAGGATAGCAAGATCGACTATTCATTGGCACTATTAAATGGGATTGATGATGACTCTTTCACTGCCTACCATTTTATTTTAGACCCTAAAAAGCACAACAAATTCAAAAGTTAATTATTAAGAGGGAGGGCAACTACATCACAGTCTTTGTGCGCTTATCTCCATCCACCACAGCAGCCGATTAGCAGTGTTTTATCAGAGGATGTTAGAAAGCAGACATATCAACAAAGCTCACTTAATAATTCTGTGAACAAAATTAGATCATCAGAGCTTGTTCCTAAGTTTCTGGATCAAAGCTGAATATTAATAAGTAAATAGACAATTCAAAACAAAGCAAGGCATACTCTGCAGAAAACTCTCCTCTCCTCACTTCCCCACTAAACAGGATCTCTGTCTTTGAACCTACAAAGTTTGCTCATTTGCCTACATCAACTATACCCAAGGGATCCTGTGTATCTTCTTGGTTATGGGAAGGGGATGCTTTCCAGGAAGACAACCAGTCACAGTCTGACTGCTGTGGCTTTCTCGGTTTTCTCTTCACTGCTCCCCAAGGTAGACATTCTACCTTGTCTCCAACAAACTGGTTTCTCACCATTCAATAAATATAATTTGTTTTTCTACCTCTGTGTGTCCACCCATGCCATTGTTTCCAACTAGAATGTCCTTTCCTCTCAGTTTTAATTCTCAAGTCATACCCACTTCCAAAACCTGGCTACAAATCATCTAACCTGGCCCTGAGAATCGGATATGATCTTGTCCATCTGTGGTCATCTGAAAAGGTTATTTTCAAATTTTATGTGACAAGAATCATATGTAAAACACATTAAAACTGTATCTACTAGAGCTTATTCCCAGTGATTCTGATTAAGCAGATCTGGAATGCAGCTCCATACCTCCATTAATACAAAATACCACCAATTAATTCTGATGCACCAAGTCTGTAGACCATTCCTGCTATAGACTGAATGTTTGTGTCCCCTCCAACCCTGCCACCACCAAATTCATATGTTGAAACCTAATCTCCAATGTGATGGTATAGGGAAGTGGGGCCTTTGGCAAGTGATTAGGTCATACAAATGGGGGGGGGAAGAGATTACAGCCAAATACCATTTTTGAGACAACTCTTCTTTATTCTCATTATAAAAATATAAGCCTTGGTCCTTATCTTCAGGATTGGAAAAAAAAATTGTTAGGTCTTTGGGGCAGTTTGCATTCATTGCTCACGGTTGAGACTTGATGCCTGCTAACTTACTAATACATTCAGAAGTGGGAAATCAAAATATGTAGTCTGAAAAAAAATGTAGTCTGAATTGTTTCATAAACAACTCTTGTCTCAGTTTCTCCACCTATGAAAAAAATTAAGGTTTTTCATTAAGCATACATCTAGCTAAACTTAGTGAACTATTGCTTTCCAAAGAAGTCTGGACCTTATTTTACTTAATTTGCTTGTATTAAAATTATTCAATTAAAGCTGAGAAGAAAAATAAGGTGTTCCTCTAATGTTTATATGAAAGCCATTTTTCTAAATGAGTTCCTGTATGAATATACATAGCATTTTATCAAAAATTAATAGTCTCAACCTGAAAAGCATCATAGGACTATATATTAATTATCCAAAGCAATGGCTTTATTTATGACCTCTTTGACACAGTCTTCACCTCAGTAGTCTCAACTCCAAAATCCATGAAGAAAATAGAAAAGGAACTGAATGTAGGTTCTCAACTGGAACTGTGTTTAATTACATCTGTTCTACACGATTTGTGCAGTATGGTCAGTAACATGCTAATGAGTTTCAATTAAGTTACCTTCACAACACTAAGTTACCTTTGGAAAATTCTGCCAAGAAACAGATATTAAGTCATAGAAGGTGGGATGCTGAATAAATATTGTCTTGTTATCAGTGAATATATATGCTTAACCCCTTTAATTTCCATTATCTGTGATTCAGAATCACTGATGTGTGTTACAGGGTTAAGGTCATGATTACAAGTGGCTGAGAAGGGAGTAAGAGAATTAATAGGCTAAACAACTGTAACTCTAATATGTTCTGTGAAACCTGAGAGGTGTGCTTTGGACTGCTGCATCCTGAGACTTGTCAGCAGAATGCTGAGGCGGGAAGGTGACTAGCCTGAGAGAAAGGGCTGGTATTAGAACAGCATTTGTCAGCATGTTCTTCACAGAACACCCATCCCTTAAAAATAAGAGGAAAGGAAGTATTCCATGGTTAAGGAACTTAGAATTTAGGACACGTTGTGTATTACTCTCCCCACCCCACCTTGCAGATTTTTACAATTTTAAGGTTCTGAAATTCCTACAATTAAAGGTCAAAAGAGTATTTAAATTTTTTTTTAACCAACATCTCCTGATACCTTCCTGAACTAAATCTTTATTTAGAGGAATTGGTTTCCTCCTATCTGGGAACCTGAGTTTGGGGATGGTTCCTTCCATCCTATAACTGGTTAAAAGTAGCTCACTGTACCTTGACTATTTCTACAAACCATGTGGTTTATACTAAACACCCGCTTTCTTTCTGGAAGTCTGGGATCTAGGTATGTGCTAGGCAGAGGGTGCTCATAGTACCCCAGTAAAAACCCTGGACACTCTTATTTAATGAGTTTCTCTGGTTGTGGCAGTGCACTGCTGGGAAAATTAGCTGCACCTGGGGGCCTGGGTGGCTCAGTGGGTTAAAGCCTCTGCTTTCGGCTCAGGTCATGATCTCAGCGTCCTGGGATCGAGGCCCGCATCCAGCTCTCTGCTCAGCAGGGAGCCTGCTTCCTCCTCTCCCTGTCTCTCTGCCTGCCTCTCTGCCTACTTGTAATCTCTCTCTCTCTGTCAAATAAATAAATAAAATCTTTAAAAAAAAAAATTAAAAAAAAAATTAGCTGCACCTGAGTTATTCACTAGACAAGGAAGCCTGTGCCTCGTTTCCCCTCTGCTGATTAAGCTTGGTAACATTTTACTCTAACAAGTCATAACTGAGTACTAATATCTGCTGGGTTCTATGAGTCCTCCTAGCAAATTACTGAAATGTAGGGTGGTGCTGGGGACCTCATGCTGTGCAAGAAAGAGATGACTCTGCCCTCAGAGAATTTACCATCTAATGATGTAGAAGACAAATCAATATTTAGAAACATGTTCAATTAGAAACTTACAAATAAGATAAATAAATTAAAAAAAAAGGAAAGTGCAGGTTTCTACAAGAAACAAAGTAACAGCAAACTGAATCTGGATAGGGGAAATCAGCAAAGGCTGTGCTGAAGAAGTGAGATTAGGCTGAGTCCTGAAGGATGTGTAGGAGTTACTCATGACAAAAGGAAGGGGATGAGAAATTTGGATAAAGGGAACAACATGAGACTTACTGAAGATGGGGCACCTAATAAGCAACAGACCAGCATAAGAAACTGGTTTCTAGGACCTTTGTTAATTGTTCTTCCTGTGGCACTTGCAGTGTGCATTACTACTTCAGTGCCAACACCATCCAAAAGACTTTCTAGTCCATCTTAGCTTTCTTACTCCCAGATCTTGTTATTCTGTTGCTGTGTGTATCAGAAGAAAGTCCAGTTATGCTGAGGACACTTACGGGTTGAGACTGATTCCAAAGTAAAAAAATCTGGCTTCTTTTATATATACCTTATTGGCCAGAAACTGTATCTTTAATTATATACTCAACAGAAATGATATACATATATACAACCAAAGTGGATATACAATAATATTCACAGCAACCAAAAACTATAAGCAACACAGATGTTTTCTATAAAAGTATGGATAACTTGCATTATATTTATATAATGGAATATTATATAGCAGTGAATTTGAAAAAACCACTGATACAGGTAACAAGACGGGTGAATCTCAAAACCATAATGATGAGCTAAAGAAACAAGACACAGGGGCGCCTGGGTGGTTCAGTGGGTTAAAGCCTCTGCCTTCAGCTCAGGTCATGGTCTCAGGGTCCTGGAATCAAGGCCCACGTTGGGCTGCCTGCTCAGCAGGGAGCCTGCTTCCTCCTCTCTCTCGGCCTGCCTCTCTGCCTACTTGTGATCTCTCTGTCAAATGAGTGGATAAAATCTTTTTTAAAAATAAAAAAATAAATGAGACATAAAAGAGAACATTTATATCAATTTATATAAATTCTTAAAACATGTAAGCTTTAGGCACCTGGATGGTTTAATTGCTTAAGTGTCTGCCTTTGGCTCAGGTCATGATCCCAGGGTCCTGGAACGGAGCCCCGCGTCAGGCTCCCTGCTCAGCAGGAAGCCTGTTTCTCCCTCTCCCCCTGCCTGCCGCTCCCTCTGCGCACTCTCTCTCTCTCTCTGTCAAATAAATATATAAATACATCTTTAAAAAAAAAGTAAACTAAGTAGTGGTGAAAGCAGTGAGGATTTGATTACCTTGAGGTATAGTGACTGGGAGTAGCATAAGAAATCCCCTGGGTACTAGTTACATTTCAATTTTTTTAAAAAGATTTTATTTATTTATTTCACAGAGGGAGAGAGATCACAAGGAGGCAGAGAGAGCAGGCAGAGAGAGAGGGGGAAGCAGGCTCCCCGCCGAGCAGGGAGCCCAATGCAGGCCTCGATCCCAGGACCCTGAGATCATGACCTGAGCAGAAAGCAGAGGCTTTAACCCACTGAGCCACCCAGGCGCCCTTATATTTCAATTCCTGATCTGGGTAGTGGGTACCCAGTTTATGAAAGACCCTTGCACTGTACACTTAAGGTATGTACACTTTTCTGTAGGAAAGTTTTAACTCAAAAAATGTTTACAAAAATATCTGAGTTCTTGCCCTATTATCTTGCATTAGCAAACCATTTTACTGTGAACAAATCAGTCTCATCCAGCCTCAAATTTCTCACCTATGAAGTGAATAAGAACATCTGCCTGACTTTTCCTCAAAAAAATTTTTTAAAGATTTTATTTATTTATTTGACAGAGAAAGAGACAGTGAGAGAGGGAACACAAGCAGGGGGAGTGGGAGAGGGAGAAGCAGGCTTCTGACTGAGCACAGAGCCCGATGTGGGGCTTGATCCAGGACCCTGGGATCATGACCTAAGCTAAAGGCAGACGCTTAACAACTGAGCCACCCAGGCGCCCCTTGAATTTTAACTGAAATCAAATGCATTACTGAATGATACTATGATCTGATTGGTACATATGATCTCAACCTGTGATGTCACTTAAAAAAATCATATTGATTTCAGTTGACTCTCAATTATTCACTGCGTAATTATCTAGCCTGTGAGCTTCCTAGACTTCAGCTCTTCAAGACTGTTTACCCATAGTAGAAGATGTGAAAATAAAAGCAAAAACGACTGGTTTTTCTTTAATGTGGAACTGATAGTGATAGGGAAAAAAATGGAATATGCTTTAAAAGTTTATGTTGTAGTATAGGTTTTTTTTTTTTTTTTAGATTTTTTTTTTTAATTTATTTCTTTCACAGAGGGAGAGAGATCACAAGGAGGCAGAGAGGCAGGCAGAGAGAGAGGGGGAAGCAGGCTCCCCGCCGAGCAGGGAGCCCGATGCGGGCCTCGATCCCAGGACCCTGAGATCATGACCTGAGCAGAAAGCAGAGGCTTTAACCCACTGAGCCACCAGGCGCCCATGTTGTAGTATAGTTTTAAGATTGTCAAAGTATTGCCATTGTATATGCTAGCTTGAATCTCTAAAAACTTATTTTGATTACTAAAAATAATTGTTACTATCGGCTATAAATCATGTCATAGACATCAAAAACACATGTTAATATATGTGCCTACATGTAAAATATAAATTTTATAAAATATAAATATATGTAAAATTCAAAATGTCTTACATATAGCATTATTACACATAAATTCTTATTGAATCCTTATATTAAGCTCATTGGGTAAGTTTTGTTTCTTGCTTTTTTTTTAGTTTATTTATTATTTGCCCCAGGGGTACAGGTCTGTGAATCATCAGGCTTACACCTTTCACAGCACTCACCATAGCACGAACCCTCCCCAATGTCCACAACCCAGCCACCCTATCCCTACTCTCCCACCCCAGTTTTGTTAAAATATTCTGCAGATAAGAAAGCAGTTTCAATGAGGTTGCACTGTTTGTATAAGGTTAGGCAAGATGTAGCTGAATTAGGTTTGGTACGTGGGATTTTTTGCCTCCTAGGCCCCTGCTTTTTATTCACACTATTCCCTCCTGTTGGCAGTGCTTTTAGAGCACAGATTTTTCTGTCCATGCCTCCTAAATGGATCTGCTATGGCAATGACCACTGCAGCAGCTCTTTTATTAAACTAACACCAATGCCAAACAGTGCTTCCTTTGCATGCGACAAAGTCTGCATTATAAAAAGAATGTATGTAATCTATTTATTTGGTTTTTCACTATTTGCCCCATGCAAAATGCCTGATAGAAAACTATTTTTTGTGGTGAAATCATAGCCTCAAAGCATTTAAAATTTGCAACATTAGAAAAACATGGATAAAAGACCTCTCATGATTTGATCTTTTTCACAGAAGAGTCAAGGTTCCAGGGACCCCTCAACCCTCCATTTTAGAAGAGATCCCAGTTTCCCACCCCGAGACCCCAGATCTTTGTCCAGGAATACAAGAGATTTTTGTCTAAGACTTCCCTGAACTAAAAAAAGTGAAACATGAACTTTGTCACTGAGAAAATGTTGTTGTTGAGGTAGAGGACCAGAGGTGATGGGATATTAGGAAAGAGGCTGAAAGCTCAGGAAGCCTTAGAAAGGACAGAAAGTGTTACAGGACAGGTTAGAGTAGGTAAACCCAGGCATTACAATGCTTGCATTTAGGTAAGAAAACAATGATGAGAACTTTTCAGCTCTGCCTAAGAGGAGGAGGGCATTGTTGTTGGGAACAGCAGACAAGGTAATTAACAAAGAGGAGACACAATCTGCTTCCAGCTTCTGTGTCACAGGGCCAGCCAGCATCAGTGGGGCTTTGCTCTCAACCATTTTGTGTAAAAGAGGTTGACGCAAAAGACGTTTAATAAACGTGGTAACTACCCCAAGAACTGTTTAACACCTTAAGCCTTCACAGAGATGTAAGTTTGCTGAGAGAAGCAGAAAAAGGCTGGGGTGGGAATGAGCGTGGAGAGGTAGAGCGCAAGGAAAGGAGATGGGAAAAATCACTGCATGTGAGAATTCTCTCAATAAGTAGGCTGCTCACAACTGGTCTACAAATAAACTTAACTCTGTGTATCTAACTTTATGTCTATTTTCCTCTCCATTCGGCTATCACTTCCCTAGAGCCTTTTGTCTCACCTGTAAAAGAAAGGCATAGAAATGGATAATCTCCAAGGTCCTTGGCAGCTCTGACAGCCTGTGACTAATCCTTACGTGTGAATGCAGTGCTTCATAGTATATGTAATACCACATTGCCTATGGGGAGAAAACTAGGCTGCAGTGTAGAATTATGAATTTGACCTTTGAAATTTAAACTGTTTTGATTGTATTTTTACTGTTTTCCTAAGGGAGCCGTTCATGTTGCTTTAGTACTTGGAAATGAAACATAGTTCTTAAAGCGAATTGGTGAAAATGACGATTATCCATCATTCGGCACTGAGGTCTGTCTCAAGGGCTGGTTAGAGGGCATGTGGCTATCTGAGGCAGAGGAAATGAAGCAGTAGAGGAAGTTTATTATGCCAAATGCAGTGCCCACTAGAAATCCAAGAAAGCCCAGCCTCTTGAGCTCAATGGGATTTTGAAACACTTGGTGTTTGAAATAATTCACTCTTGCCTAAAGGTATAAAAAAAAAATCTTTCCAATTTTCCTCTTGAAATATCTCCAGCTGTCCCAGACATTTTAAAAAATAGCAGTATTTGGATGTATTGTATTTTAAAAAGAGTCAGGGAGATTCAGCTTACATTTGCCTCAAGGCTTTGTGACTTTACGTTTGCAGTCAATTTGAAAAACAGTTTGAGATATCTGTTAAACTTTGAACACTGAGATTTACCCATCTCCCTTTTTGAGACAACAAAATAATCCTGTATATTTTGATAAAGAGCCAATAAATTGGCCCCTAAGAAAGAGGCAAACCATATCCATATTTCTAAATGCTTCTGGCAAGAGAGCTTGCTCTATTTTGGACACATAAATTGAACTCAGCAATAGCTCCAAAATCCATCTTTCGTACAAACCTAAGCAAATCCTTAGTTCAGAATGGCCTAGAGAAAAACCCTGAGTACTGTATGAACCATGTGAGATTTACTTAGAGCATGGCTATTTCCATGTTTGCTTAATATGTGACATTTGCATTAAGAACTCTGTGGATTACAGATATGAACAGAGCTGTTTATTACATCAGTCTGTTTACTGAGGCAACCCAGACTCTCATTCATAAATGGTCTGAGCCCATTGTCATTGTTCCCTTTCATACTGTGACTGTTGCACTTATCCATTTACCATAAAAATCATACAAAGTAGTACCAAGATATACTCTAGTGGATCACCCGGTTTTCAATCCATTTTTCCTTGCCTCCATGTAAGGCTTCTTGTCCCAGTAGGAGACCCACTTACACCTGATTAATAGGATCATTTACCTTCGAGTTGACTTCTTTTCTAGACTATTGATCTTTTGGTATAAGGAGTCTGAAATGACCAAAAGGCAACCATGCTTAAAGTTTAATAGGAGTCTTTCAGCCTCTCTGGAGGATACATTACTCCTATAGGAACCAGGACTCCTAAACCAAAATTCCCAAAGTTTAAGAGATAGAAAGCATGGGTCCCTGAAAACACCACTTGTCTCTGCACCCAGATAGTCTATTGGGAACACAGTACCACATAAAGATCATTGATTTAAGGTTGTACTTTGTCTTTGCAGAGTATCGTCTTCAAGCTGGTGCCTCATCTATTTCATCAGAAGGTCATCTATCACTCGACGGCTTGTGTGTGTGTATGTAGATCCTATAGTTATACACCTACTGCTACACTCTATGTGATGGTTAATTTCGTGCATCAATTTCACTGGGCACAGGGCACCCAGAGAACTGGTCAAACATTATGCTATGTGTTTCTGTGTTCTGTTTGTAAGGTGTTTTGGATGAGATTAACATGTGAATCAGCAGACTGAGTAAAGCAAATTGCCTTTCCTAAGGGGAGTAGGCCTCATCCAATCAGTTGAAGGCCTGATTAAAACAAAGGGGTGACCCTTCCCTGAGTAAGAGAGAATTTTCCCCCTGATAGTCTTCAAATTGGAGCACTGTTTCTTCTTGCCTGAAGGTGTTCAAACCGGGACATCAAGCTCTTCCTGGTGTCCTATAGCAGTCTGTTGGCTCTGCATATTTTGGACTTGCCAGGCTCCATAATTGTGTGAGCCAATTGCTTATAATCAATCAATTTCTCACACACATGCATGTACACACGCACACACACGGACACCATATTCGTTCTGTCTCTCTGAAAAACCCTACCATACGCTCTTTGCTACGAAGTAGATTCCTTGGTTCAATACAATATTATTCAGTAACAGAGAAGTAACAGAAAAGAAGAAAAATGAAGAAATAAGAAAAGCAAGAGCCCTACAACTCAGGATATTCAGAGTGACAGTTTTCCTTTAAAATGAGTGGGCAATTTGGGGTGCCTGGGTGGCTCAGGCAGTTGAGCATCTGACTCTTGATTTTGGCTCAGGCCATGATCTCAGGGTTGTGAAAATGAGCCCTGTGTTGGGCTCTGCACTGGACTTAGAGCTTGCTTAAGACACTCTCTCTTCTTGGCACCTGGGTGGCTCAGTGGGTTAAGCCTCTGCCTTCAGCTCGGGTCATGATCTCAGGGTCCTGGGATTGAGCCCCGTATCGGACTCTCTGCTCAGGGGGGACCCTGCTTCCCCCTCTCCTTCTGCCTGTTTCTCTGCCTACTTGTGATCTCTGTGTGTCAAATAAATATTTTTTTAAAAAGGCACTCTCTTTTCCTCTCCCTCTGCTCCTCCCCCTCTTGTGCACAAGCGCTCTTTCTCTCTCTCTCTCTAAAAAAAAAAGTAGTGGGCAATTCAAATGAACCCTCACAAAACAAAACTAATGAGTATCTTCTGGGTTGCAAAATAAGTTCTGTCACTGGTAGTGGATGTAAGGTATCTGTTTATCGGTCTTTCTGTGTATTTATCTATTTATCTCCTATTTATCTAACCATCTATCATATCAAGAAGGTTTAACAGCCAGAATTCAAAGAACAGAGAGAAATCTGTGATTACAGGTTTTGCAAGAGACTATGATTTCCTAGTTCATAATCTGCTTCAGGGTGAAGGCATGGTTCTTCTCACCTGAAGAGGTGATCTTAGGAAACAAAATATGATACCTCTGGTTCCATTAGTTGACTGATGCCCAGCCTTACATCTATAGGCTTTAGAACACAGACAACTGGCCATTTTTCTGATTTATCATATTATTAGAGAAGACAAGAGCCTGGCCAGTATCTTTGGAATCTCTCAAACTATATCAGGAGAAAATAGTATAATGGTTCTCAAACTGTAGGGGCTATATGAATCCCCTGGGGGTATATTAAATTCCCAGAAACCACCTTCAGAGGTCCTGATCCAGTGAATTTAATTTTAACATTTTCAGCAGGAAAAGAACTCGAAGTGATTCTGGGAACAGTATCTGGAGAAACATGAATCTACTGGACCCACTTGAGAAGGCAGTGACCGACTGCAGTTCCATTCCCTGTAACATTCTGGCCACTGAGAAGATCACAGCGATAACTCCTGGTGAAATACATTCTGTGGCATATTTTAGTATTGACATGCTTTTCGGGCAGTAGGAAGTTTCTGAATCCAGTGGAATATAAGTGATATGTAGATCCAATTGAGTTTTCTCTTTCTCTGTTCACTGAATGAGAGACAGACATTAGCGGCACAGAGAATTATTTGTGGACATTTCAAATGATTCAAATAATGCTCAGATGGCTTTATTTGAGCTTTGGCTTCTCCTTTAGACATGTTGAGAACTTTAAAGGCATCGTGCCACTCCATAGCTTATACTGCCAAGTAACTAACCATGAGACATGAAGAGAATTTTAAAGCAATTTTTTGAGAAATAAAATGTGTACAATAAATTCATTGATTCCATTTAGACATTTTTTATTGATGAAGCAGCTCTCATTTGAATACTTTAAACAAACTTCCCTTCCTCCTTCTCTCCCCTTCAAAGGTTTTTTTCCCCCTCCAAATGTCACAGAAATCTAGAGGACCATGAAATTTAAGCATGCAATCATATATTCCTTTGTCCTCTCTATATAAGACAATGCAGTGGAAGCAATTTGAAAATGTAAATAACTGTGTTGCTATAAAATTACCATGATACCATTGGGGTGACTAAATGATTTTCACTCCGATAGAGGATGGGTTACTAGAAAATAAGCGTTTTTCCTCTACTCTCTTTGTAGCTCTCACAGTTCCCGGCACAAGCTGGACCAAATAGCAGCCACTTGCTGACTTGACGATATTTTATCACCAATTTTAAGTCGACACTTATTCCTTGCAATCCCCTCTCATTAAAAGTTTATAAAATCAATTCCTATAATTATCACATATAGTTTAAACACATCTGAAAATGACTATAAGAAAACTGGGTGCTCTTACATCAGAAAAATGGAGCATCCGGCCTCTCTTCCTTTCTTTTCTCCATGACAGAAATTGTATTTAACCGTGGGAGCTTTTTTATGAGAAGTCTGAGTGTGGCTCCAAAATCCTGCTTAACACAAACTCCAGGATTCCCTGCCAGTCAGTTAGGGTTCCCTACCAATCAGTCAAGACTCAGGGTGACACCTTTACCATCTTTCTCCTAGATACTAATTCCAGGTTATAGGTCCATCTGGACTTCCAGGAAAGAAGCTAGTTACAGCATCATAAAACTTGGGCTTCTAGTGTTGACACTGCCATAAACAAGCTGTCTGACCCTAGGCAAGTAATTTAATATATCGGAACCTCTGTTTTCTCATCTGCAATGTAAGTTATTTGAACCAGATGCTCTCAAGGTACCCACTGCCGGTTGTGAAATTTTGTGATTCAGTGAACGGAAGCCGAGCATTCACAATCTGGTCAGACTCTCAGCAGTCATAAGAATCCAATAAAATATGCTTCTCTCTCATTCTCCTACCAGAAAAAGAACATTTATGTTTGACATATGTTAGACATTTCCACGAGACTATGTTTGCAAATTCTTGATGATTCTCTAATTTTTACAGTCCTCTGAAGAGAGCAGTGACACTGGTTATAACTGAAGTAACTAAGCCTTGGCTGCACAGAGTATTTGGAAGGGTCTATGGCATAACTCAATTTCACCACAACCATTTTCTGGGTCCCACAAGAATGGCTCTTTGAGACAATAAATATATCTATATTATACATATCTATTCCTTAACGCTACTACAAGAGCCATGCTCTAGCTCTAAAGCAAAAATTTTATACCACACTTGATTTTGTGAGGCTTTGGACAATGATGTTGTATGTCTGAATCAGAAGATTCCCAATAACAATCCAATCAGCCAAGGATGCTATAGTTGGCAAAACCCCAGAAAGTCAGCTGCCCTGCTTTGTCCTGCTCTAGCCTTGAGCTCCAGGATGAGCTCAACTGTTATCTTCCATCTGGAGCCACAGAGTCCCCATGCTTATTGGTAGCTTTATGACCAACCCAAACAGACCTACACTAACTATGAGGTAAAGACTGTATGCAACAGGGGATAGGAACATTGTGTAAACTGTAGAGCAAAAGAATAGAATTCCCTTTAGAAAAAGAAAAACACTGGATAAACGTGGCTAAAACTGTGTCATAAAGACACATACCGAATACTCAAACAGAAAGAAATGAGAATATTCAGGGCTGTTCTGGAACTTCTTGACTAACATGTAATGGATATCATAGTGTTTGGCATCCATAACAGTGCTCCCACAACCACTGAGGAAGTCAGGCTTATATGAAAGAGACTTGAGTGTGCATGCTTTCCTTCTGTTTCTGTCTCTCTCTCTCCATTCTTTCTCTCCCCTGTCCCTCACCCCCCAGCACACACCTTCATAACCCAAAGGTTTTGATCACAATGTTGCCTCTGAGGACTTGAGACAGTCCACTTGTTTTCCATAGCCTTCCAAACTGTTTCTTTCACTGGAATATTTCCAATCTTAAAATAAAAAGAAAATCTATGACTCATTGTAAGGTTGACAAACACTCATTGTGACAAAGCTCTTTTTCCCTATGTCCAGATTTTATAAGTCATTCTTGCAGCCTTGTTGTTTGTGGATAGAAAGCCAATTTAACTTGTATTTTACTGGATATTCATTTAATCAGATGTTAACTAGGTGTGAACTATATACAAATCTTATTAAGTGACTCAGAGACTTCACAATATACCTGGAATTTGCGTGGCATCTGAATTCACAAAGTGTCCGCCCAAATGTGACAGAGTGTTAGGAGTATTACTTTTGCACAAATCTAGCAGTATAAAAAAAAATAGAGGGAAATATGAGGACAGGGAGGAAACTTATTAAATGTGTTTATCATCATACTTCTAGTTTTCTGAGGCTGAACAATGGATAGGACTTGTTTTCTGAGGGAAACAATTAATGTTGCATTGACCAGTGGATGCAAAATGGCTATATTTCTGTTCCCCACAATAGCTTTGGAACACATCCACTGTATTTTACATTTTCCCAGGAAAATAGGGCTTTAAGTTTCTGTCTCTTCACTTCTATATGATATGTAAATTTTAAATTACCTAGACTTTTCAAAACATAAGTTTGCATAAAGTATGATTTCACAGATGAAGGAATTAAAGGTCCGAGTGAAGCTGTCCTCTGACCTCATTTCTTAATGAATGTGGTTTGTCATGTGGCAGAGGTTATCATAATCAGTAGAAAATAGCAGATTTATAAATATCTGTGAAAGTTTTTTTCCCCCCTTTGGTTCAAGGTAGACTGAGCTAGTCTTCTCCTGTGATAACAAGATATAGATCTGAAAAATCACTAGGACCTGGAATAATGCCTAGGACATGATAAGCTCTTGATCAATATTTATTCTTATATAGAAATTAAACATTTTCAAGTAGAAAGCAATATATCCTCTATATTATCCTGAAATTTTCTCCATTATCCTGAAAGCCAAAGGACAAAGCAAGAAGAGGTATTCAGATCACCATTCAAAATCAGAAAGGTCCACCGGAAAGGTCTGGAGACCTCCTGCCGTACCAGGCTGACCTTTTCATTGCTGGAGATGAAGGAGGGAATCGGGAAGTTGCAATACCACCTGGGCAGTGTAAGTTACTCAGAGTGCTAGGCGACAGTTATTTACAAATCATTATAGAGGAATACCAGTGTTTCAAACAACCAATAAGGCCATGTATACTGCATCCAATCTTCTCTGAGACCAAACTAAGAAAGGAGTGGCCATAGCAAAAACAACATTCCTTATCCCTTTGAGGGATAAAGCAAAGGGGAGAGATTGTGCAGGGCTGAAGCCCCTCATTCCCAGCCCTGAGCATCTTGTTTTCCTCTTCCAGCCCAAGAAAAGAAAGCCTGGAAGGTGTTCCTGATTTGGTAGGTTTATGACAGGGTGCTGACCTTGGAGCTGCTGAGGGACAAGCTGATGCCCTGCCTATTAGTGCTCAGTAACAGCAGCCAACGCTGACAAGAAGAAGTGATCGCAGCACTTGGCCTTGGAAAAGAGACTAGGGTGACTAAACAGAAGTGCACGTGTCTGAGCAGTTAAACTAATTCAGTCACAACTGCTGCCACATTTGATTTGGAAAAGGAGCCAGAAAAATTATGGGCAAGCTAGAACCTGAAAGTAAATGTTGATCTAGTCTACTCATTTATAAGAGGATCATCACACAGCTGAAGACCATTTCTCCATTATAATAAGCCACGTGGATAACATCTAACATGGATTTTCCAGTTTACAAACAGATGGCATCCTTACAACACAACAAGTTCAGTATTATTTTACATTTAACCTATCAGGACACAGATGCTCTGATAAGTCTTGCGGTCATGCAGTTAACCAAGGCTTGTAGTCATTCTAACATGCCTTTTGCCATATACTAAAGCTCTTTTCAGAGATCGCAATCAGCCTTTCTTCTCCCTTGATTTTACGGCTTGTTATGTTCCAAAGTAAAAACAGCAGCAGTACCTTATCACTTGTCATTCATGAACTTCTCTGGAAAGAATATCAAATCTAAATTACTTAAATCTGAGGGAAATCTGGTTATCTTTGGACTGGAGAAAAAAAGATATGATTATATCTTTCCCTTCAAAAAAGATTAAGTACTTAAAAATATTAAGTACTATATAAAAGGAATTTATATAGGGAAAATATCCACCATCATATTTGGAGGGCATGGTAGAGACATCAAAAATAACTTCTTTGTTTATTCTCCACTGTCTGAAGAAATGTTAACCTAAAGTTCTTGGATATTCTTTTCCTACATTCAATGAACTTGCAACCACATTTGACAAGGAATTAAAAAGTTCAAACAGCACTATCTAAGTTTTTAAAGTATAAGTTGAGTTGCTGTGAATGAAGATGAATTTACTTTTTGTTCTCCCTTAGGGATGAGTGGAAATTGTTTCACAAAAGAAGTCAGTAGGAAGTTGGGGAATACAGCTGTAGGGATTAATGCTGTCAATAAAGGCATGGTTCTCAGTCCTTCCCACTAACTCCTCTCTGCTGTTGCCACTTGCAGCAAGCTCTGTTCCAAATTGGGCCAGAGGTCCCCTCTGAGGATGGAACCCAATTGCTCTGCTTAGGAAACCAGTCTCAGAAGTGGCCACATCTCTTGTCTCATTATGGTTCTCAGCCCAGGGTCCTTGACCAATACTGAATCTTATTCCTGAATAGTCTGTTTGTTAAACTCCATGCGTCATGCATAACAATTCATGGTGCCTTCTGGTCCTACCACAAAGCTGCTTTGTACGCCTAGATATCAATCAGAAAACCAGACAAGACACACTGAAGAGTCCACCTCTAGCACAGGAGTTCTTACAGAGCACAAAAGGGCACATTTATATTTATTTTCTTGCCATAGGGCTTCTGGCTATCATCCCCATTCACCAATGTCTTTTTCTGTACACAGGATGAGGGGAATGCCTTTTTAGTTGGTAAAGTATGTAATATTGAAAAGTTGTCATAGAGCATGGATCCATCTGACAGTGAATCAATGGTGATTATTAAAGCATCCAGCCATCTTATCTGCCTATGTGGTTGGGAATAAGAACACTGATTCCTTGAATATAGTAGTCAGGGTCAGTAGATTACCTCCAACTCTAAAACTAGACATAAACAACAACAGAGTCCTCACATGTAAAACACACAGATCTCTTGATGCTTCCTCCTGATTTCTTATTCAGTTCCAAAGTGATCTTGATTATTTCAGAGCACTGACCAAGACAGATGGCCAAACACTTAGAAAAAATAATCATGAGAGGCGACTCGATGGCTCAGTAATTAAGCATCTGCCTCCGGCTCAGGTCATGATCCCAGGGTCCTGGGATCGAGCCCTGCACCAAGCTCCCTGCTAGGTGGGGAATCTGCTTCTCCCTCTCCCACTCCCCCTGTTTGTGTTCCCTCTCTCACTGTGTCTCTCTCTGTCAAATAAACAAATAAAATCTTTTTTTTTAAGATTATTTATTTCACAGAGGGAGAGAGATCACAAGGAGGCAGAGAGACAGGCAGAGAGAGAGGGGGAAGCAGGCTCCCTGCCGAGCAGGGAGCCCACAAATAAAATCTTTTTTAAAAAAGAAAGAAAAAAATCATGAATGACAGGCTATGAGAAAAATCCTAAGATATTTTTGAGAAATATAGCAAGAAAAAAAAATCTAGTAAAAGTCCCTGAAAGATCCAAAGTAATTACGTGCAAAATGAATGGGAAAAAAAGCAAGAAGAAATTCTGTGTCATGGTCTCTGACTGAAGAATGGAAAACCTATTATCCACCTTTGTTGGGCTGAATAATGACACCTCCCCCCAACAGATATCCACATCCTAAAACCTGGAACTGGTGTTATCTTATGGCAAAAAAGGATTTGAAGATGTGGTTAAGCTAAAGATCTTGAAATGGGGAGATAATCCTGCATTATCTGGGTAGATCCTAAGGGCATTCACATGTGTCCTCTAGAGAAGAGGAGAAAGCAATATTACCACAGAAAATGATTAGAGTGCCTTGGCCAGAAGCCAAGGAATAGCAGCAGCTATCAAAAACTGGAAGGAAAGGACCATATTCTGCACAACAGCCAGTAGCGGGCACTGCCAATATCTTGATTTTAGCCCAGCAATACTGATTTCAAATTTCTGGCCTCCAGAACTATGGAAGAATAAATTTCTATTGTTTTAAGTCACCAAGTTTGTGACAATTTGTTATAGTGACCATAGGAAACTAATACACTATCCATGAATCAAACAAAAGATATGTAACGAATACAAGCCCAGTAGACATTTATTTCAGGTTGATGATGCCCTTCAAAAATGCTACAAGACACTACTCAAGAATTTTCAGAATTGCTTTCTATCTTGAGTTTCTCTGTTCCTATTTTAAAAAGGCAAAGTATTAATTTCATTTAGCAGATGTGGCTGCTAACATGGAAGGTTTCATCAGCATCACAGCAGAGAGAGTGAGAGTTATGGACCCTGGTCTGTAGGAAGGTCAAATCAGACAATGCCAAGCAAATGCCTGCATTGTGAGTAAAGACAAAATATCTCCAATATGTTTTATTAAGGATTAGGAGAGCTGATCTCTAATGTTGACCTCCAATGATTATCTAGGTCTTCTCGAGAAAATGGCTTAGTTTCTCAAGGTCTCAGTTTCCTCATCGTAAAATGAGTCAATTAGATATACTCAGCAATTTCTTGAAGCTCTAACATTCTATGTCTTTATCCAATCAAAAGTTGAAATTCAAATCTGTAATAAGCTCAGGGTTATGGACAGTTTGTGGTTCCCTATATGAGTATCAACATAATACCAATTTCACCACATACACCTGAAATTTCACCCATAGCTGTGTGTGTGTGTCAGTCACACACACACACACAGAGAGAGAGAGAGAGAGAGAGAGAGAGAGAGAGAGAGAGAGAGATGGTGCGGAGGGGGAGGAATATTCCTCTGTCAATTTAAAAACCTTTGGATGAAATCATATAACACATTAGAGTAAATGAACGTATCAATCTTCATTATAGCTCTTCTCATTCAGTTATTGTCTTAGACACATTACACTATGACTATCTATGACTATGACTAGTTTATCTATCTATCTCTACCATTAAACAAGAGAAATTCCTGAGAGAAGGAACTAGATCTTACTCATCACCAAATCCTCATGACCTGGCTTATAAAAGCCTGGCACAAAGTAGATGCTCAATAAATATTTGTTAGATACAGGCATGGCTGCCTAGCTGGCCTTTCCCCCATATAGGATATCAGAAGAGACAACTTATGCAGAATAGGAGAGAAGTTCCTTGCAAACAAACAACCTCACCCCTCCAAAAACAAAACAAAACAAAACAAAAACCAAACCACACATTATCTACCTTATCTACATCTCCTACCTGTGGTGGACAGTACAGTCCACAAATCACTTATCCCAGGCTTTTTCTCATAGCTTAATGTCTTTACCATGTTTTCTTTTGGGAGAAAATTGGGTGTGCTTCATCAGAGGTTTGGTTTCTTTTTAAAACATTCTTTATCTCTCTAAAGCACCATTAAATTGTTAATTGAAATAAAAGAGACTTAATTTGTAACTAGAACTTGATGAAGTGGCAATTAGAAACAAATGCTGTATTGCATTTGAATGTTTATCTTATTATTAGTATGCTATTGATTCTTTTAAATTACTCTGTTCAGCTGAATTTCAGTAGATAAATTTCAGGTATTTTTCCACTGAAAAATGACAGTGAAGAAAATTGCCAAGCAATGAGACATTAAGAAATGAGTATTTAGTTGGACTACTTTTCATGATTTTTCTTGCTATCATTTTAAAGAATTAATCCAACTTGTGAGGAAGAAAATATGGTGAGTTATACTCCATTCCATCTGCAAAAATTAGTCTAAAAACATAACATTATCAAGAACAGGATTGAGCTTTATTTTATTTGTTTACTCTTTAATACCCATGGGTTAAAAAAAAATTAATTAAAGGGTCCTTTATAGCATCCTTAGGAGAAGGCATTGATACTAAATTAAGAATAAATTAATAATACCCCACTATCCAAATAGGAGACCCTGTGTTTACTCTGAATCCTTTCCATTACTGCAAATCAAGATTTAAGACATTTTATTTCCTTTTAGGCTGACCTGGAGGCTACCAACAAGAGACATGTGCTCCTCTTTCACATCCTGCTCAGGCCAGCCATTCAAATCACAACTACAGTTTATAGTGCAAGATCATTCTCATTACACACTAATATATTATCTATAAAATAAATACTCAAATAAATGAGTTACAAATAGTTGCATAATTTAGCTGGATATACATTAATAAGTCACATTTCTTTTCTTCCAAACCAATTTTATTTCTCTTAAATCTGGTCCCTGAGAAAGTCAGGTCCTTCCTAATTGGTCTATAGGTACAAACAGATCAAGTCTAAACTACTCCTTCATTCTCAGCCAATGGACCCCCTTTCCTTATTATCAGATGTCTAAAATCACTATCCAGATCTTCCTCTATGCCTCTAGTCCCAACATCCCTCTTTCTGAATTATCATCATCACTTCTCTGCTCTTCATTCTGCAACTGCTTTCTAAATCTCCCTTATTATCTGTTTCTTAGGAAATGGCATCTTTCTCTGGTTCCACCAACCAGGTTCTACAATGCGTTTCTATCAGTCAAGCTCTGTCTCATCATTAAGTGATTATTCCCCAATTTCCATATCATGAGATACAAATAGTCAAAACAAATTCAAAACCCTTATCATGGGGCTGGGATTCTTTAAATATCAACCACCTTTAAAAAAAATATGAATAGAGCTGCATCCAGCTCTTGAGCTCTCTTATCCAAGTCACCATTTTTGGATGGTGTCTCAAAAGAATTGAGAATTCCTGGACAAAGTTCCCTGGGGAATTCAGATCCCTTGAGAAGGTTTAGCATAATCAGAATCACAGGGTAATTTATCACATTATCATTCATTCATTCATTCACCCACCCCCTCACGACCCAACTCAGACTTCAGAACAAAACACTAAACCTCTACTAGACAAAGTCTCCCCAGATAATGCAGCAATATTTTGTCTCCCAAGTCTTAGTTTCATGGGATGGCAGACCTAAGGAAAGAGATGGAAGAATACAGTGACGTGGCTTTGGGAATTCAGAATTCTCCAAGGTTCTTCATTTACTTTCCTACTATTCTGAGGTGTCATCAGCCTCTTATCTGGACTGTAAAGGAGATTAATTGCCATATCAGAGTTATCCTGACTTTAGTCCTAGGGAATTACCCACCAGACCTCTCTGGACCCAAGGTTACTTGCCAATTTTTATCACTATTGGCTGATCCTGGGATATTAGAAGACTAAAGGAAAAGTCCCTTATTTAATGGAACAAGACAAAAATGTAATAAAGAAGAGAGTGAATTATGGTGGAGAGAGTATGCTATTGGAAAGAAGCAGGCTGAGAGAGGCAGGCAGGATGGCTCTCTGACCTTTACACCTGAGATTCAAATTGGGTCTAAAAAGGTGGGATTCTTCTTCCTTTAGGAAAAACCAAGAGTAAACCAAATCACTTGGTCTGCTTTCAGCTCCCTCCATTCTCTGCATATCTGAAGTGCTTATTTAGCCTTGCTTCTGAGTTCCACAGGTTGTCCTAGATTCACCTGGATGACATCCTGTTTGGTAGTTACTAAAAGCTATTTCCCTAAATACAAATCAACAGTCTAAAAGTTGTAAGCATTGTTAAAACAAAAATCAAAATAGACATAACAAAAGACACTGGGACTTGGGGAAATTTAATATCCAGGTCAAAACACACTTACCCAACAAAAGGAACAATAATTTATTTTTTTGTACCCACTTATCTCTAAGTAGATTTTGATTATGTTAATTACCAAGAGTGAATGGCAAAGAAAAACAGCCCAGAATTTGCAATCCCACATCCTAGGTTCTTGTTCTGAGTTGACTACTAACATGCTTTGTGACCACAGACAAATCATTTAACCTCTCTATGCCTTTTCTTTTTCTTATTTGTAAAATATGGATAATAATGCTTGTTCAATGGTGATCTGTACCACCAGTTTACAGACCGTTCCTATCACTGAATATATAAAGTAATAAAAAATGAGGTGTTCCATAGTAATTCATCCTAATTCAACCCTCTTCCCTGTTCCTTTATATCCAGGGTAAAATCACATCTTTAGATGACTAACCTGATACTATGAAAGTCTTTCTAAAAAGCTGTCTCATTTAGGAAGAAGAGGCCAAAATTTAAAAGACGAAAACTCTTTCTCTCAGGCATCAGTTTCCTTGGAAATTAAATAAACCCAGGACACCGACCCTGACTGATTATGGGATTATTCATGGGGGGTGGGGGGAGTCACACAGGAAATGAAGAGAATGACTATGATTTCAGCTGTTTGCAGAGTCAGTTCCTCCTCTGGGGTCAGTGGTGGGGTAAGCAGGGAATAAAATCTGAAATTGGTACCTGGCACCTTGTTACTGGAAAGTGCTGACTAGTCGTCATTCTTTTCTATGTTATACATCCACTTTCACTAGAAAAACTGAAATGTACGTATGCCCTCTCTCTTTAGTATGTGTCCGATTTGCCGAAGGAAATGCCCGAATGCTATCAACTTCTAAAAGGCTAAACAAAAGTAAAGACAAAAAGCTTGGGCCAATAAAAGCTTCCAAAAAAACAGGCTTAGGGTAGCACTGCTTTCCTTTCTCTACTGAAAAATACAAACGTGTTTATCTGGATTCCTAGATAGTCCAATTTCTGAACACCCAAACTACAGTTTGTTGCTACTTAGCCAAGGACAGTGATCCTTCACTAAATTATGGAGTTGCATAGATGTGTATTTTGGGACTCAGCCAACATGGCCCTTTTAGATTAAGAAAGTTTCATTAAGTTTCGGGCTTTGTAGTTAGTAAGGACTGGGCCAGGATTTGAATGCAGTTCTGTCAGACTAGCAAAGCCAGTAAGTTTTTCACCTCTCCACCCGGAGGCAAAAGCTATGATTCACATCCCCATCACTTTATTACAGTCTGAAAGGGTCTGAAGTGATTTAGAAGTGGCAGAAGTGCCTCATTTCCGATTGCATTTGTGAGCTTTCTTCTCAATCACAGATTGTGAAACTCTCACTATCGCCATTACTGACACTCATTTGCAACATATGGGTTCACTGGTTTTCACAGGCCAGAGCTCTGTCGGTATTTGTTGAATGGTAAGCAGAAATTCGTCATGGGGACTCTTAGAAAGTGAGCATAGAAAATACCCAGCAGGAAAGTGCTAACCTCTGGAAAAGTTAAGCAATTTACGGAGTGCAAATGAATGTGCTTTCTTATGAACTCCATCCATGAAATTTTTAACACCTTAAAGAAAGCTGTAATGTTTTTAATACCATTACTCAACAAACATGTAGCCCTTACTGTGGGCCGATACTGTTAGTGCTTTACAATTATTAACCCTTTCAGTTCTTATGAGAATTTGTGATAGATGCTATTATTTTCTGTTTTGCAGATGAGGGAGTGGAGTGATATCTGTCCAAACTCACCAATCTAATGGCAAATTTGGAATTCAAACCCAGGCATTCCTGCTTCAGAATCCATGCTTTTGGGCCTTGTGCTTTGCTGCTTCTAAGAGACAGGTGATGTAATGTAAACAAAGACGCTGTAAGGTACCTAAGTATTGTGAACGTGAAAGTGTTTTCCCCTTTAATCTTCAGCTTTGTATGAGCTACCATGTAAAAATATCCTTAAAGCATTAAAGCTAGTGTTTGGCATTTAATACACTGCCATTTAAAAAGAATGGAAACAATTTTCAATTAGCGAGGATACTCAAGACGACTCTGACCTCCCTGTGTATTTGTGGAGGCCAACCCCGCCTCACTCTGTGCCCTGGGTACTAGAGAGTCCGCGTTTGGGACATGGTGACCCATGAGGACTGAATGAATAAATGTCACACCTTATTTTTCCACCCCGCAGTGGGGGCTTAGCTCAAGTGCCAGGTCATCCTGCCTCCAATGGACCTTGAGATAATGTACTTCAGTTTCCCGGGGAAATTCCGTTCTCAGTTTCTTGGGGCCTTTTCAGTTTCAGCCCCGCTTCATTGTGCCTTTTCCTTCGTGTGGCTCTTACCAGCTTCACCTTCTGGTCTCACCACACCACACCATGTCCCCTGCTTTCTAATCATTTACTTAACATATATCGTGTTTGACTTGTATCTTTGGAACAACTGCTATGAGCAAGCACTCCATTTACCGTTTCATTTTAACCCTCAGACTTACGGTAAATGCCTAACTCAACTATAATTTATGTCATGTGCCAACAAGCGTGTCAGCCAAATGTTTCATGAACTTCTATAGAAGGCTGCATTAGTTTCCTATGACTGCTGTAATATATTACCACCAACTCAATGGCTCAAAACAACACAAATTCATTCTCATACAATTCTAGAGGCCAGAAGTCTGAAGTCAGTTTCACTAGCTTAAAGTCAGGGTGTAGGTAGGGTAGTTTCCTTCTGGAGGCTGAGAGAAAATCTCTTTCTTCAGCTTTTCTATTTTCTAGGGGTTACTTACAACCCTTGGCTTGTGGCTTCTTCTTTGCATTGCTCCAACCTCTTGTTTTCATCATCACATCTCCTACATCTTCTAGTCAAGTTTCCCCCTGCCTCCCTCATGGAAGGGCACTTGTGATTATGCTTAAGGCCCATCTGGATAATCCAGGATAACTTCTCTATTTCAATATCCTAAATGGTATCTGCAAAGTTCCTTTGGCCATAGAAAGTATCATTTGAGGGTTCCAGGATGCAGACATTTTGGGGGGCATTATTAGGCCTACCAGAGATGCCTGAATAAACTTCTTTATAATTTCTAAGAGACAGAAACCCATTTTCATGCTCAGTAGCCCAACCAAAACCACAACATATGAAGTAATTTGAGGTCTACACATTCAAAAGATAAGGAGGTCAACTACGTCTGTCCTCTTTTTAGGAGAACAGGAAGTCTGAATGCAGTTAAGCACCATCATAGTTGAATTACGCAAGAAGCCATTTTTCTTCAGTACTGTTCCCAAGAAATTTTTTAAAATGACGATGTGACCACAATGTTCCATTTTCAACCAATATTTTGAAATCACCGAGTCATTATGAAATTTCAAAATTCCCTTTTAGAAAAAAAAGTCTCTTGACCTTTTGCTTATTTCTTAGAAAGTATGGAGGTTTTAAACATGTCCATAAATTCTTTCTCCTCCCAGGAAGAGGTAAACATTTCCTTCCTTTCCCTCTCCTTATACCTGGATGGACCTTTGTGATTATATCAGTAAACAAAACATGGCAGAGTTCCAAGCCTAGTTACGAGTTCCAAGCCTAGGTTAGAAAAAGCCATCCAGATTCTGCCAGTTTTTCCCGGGACAGTCACTTTCAAGCACTGAGCCTCCATTTTAAGAGTGTAACTAACCTACAGCTGCCATGTTTGGGTGATCATGTGGAAAGATCACACTGAAGTAGAAAGAGACCCCATGTGGAGCGGCAGCATTCCAGGCCAGCTGTCAAGATGGGGCCGCAGACATTCTGGGCCAGGAGTCTGCAAATGAGGACCTGCAGGCCAAATCCAGCCCACCACCAATTTCTATTAGGAAAGTTTTGTTGGAACACAGCCACCTTCTTTATTTCATGAATTATCTATGGCTGTTTTCATGTTGTAATGGCTGAGGTGGATAATTGTGACAGTGACCACTGGGCTTGCAAAGCCTAAAATATCTGCTCTTTGGCCCTTTTCAGAAAATCTTTGCCAATCCCTGTTGTACAGACCAATCCAAATTTGCAACCCACAAATACTTGAGCATAATAAATACTTGTTTTACACCAGTGAGTTTTGGAATAATTTGTGACACAGCATGAAATAACTGGTGCAGATCTTTTTTTTTTAAGATTTATTTATTTGACAGAGAGAGAGAGAGAGAGAGAGAGATCATAAGTAGGAAGAGAGGCAGGCAGAGAAAGAGGAGGAAGCAGGCTCCCCGCTGAGCAGGGAGCCTGATATGGGCCTCGATCCTGGGACCCTGGGATCATGACCTGAGCCGAAGGCAGAGGTTTTAACCCACTGAGCCACCCAGGTGCCCAACTGGTGCAGATCTAGGGTGATATCACTAAAACATCTCTTGAAGTCCTTTCGTTTTTAAATTATACACAAGCTCGTTTCATATTAGATTTTTTTGAAAAGTTCCTTTTAACTCCTACTTCCTTCAGCAATCACCTTGTTTCCTCACTCCTTGCTCCCTTCACTGCAACCTCCTTTGAAGGGTACCTCTGCTATTCTGCTTAGCTCAATACAACCGGGTTTTTGGTTTTTATCCTCACCACTCTTCTGCACTGGCTATTATCAAGGTCTAAGTAAGTGGGATCATCTTGCTCAACCTCTAGGAGTTTTTGCGTTTTTTTTTAATCTTGGTGGACCACTGTTTCCTTTCTTCCCTAAGTTTCCAAGATACCCTCCATGCACTTAGTGTTCTACCTAACTTAGTGTTTTACCTAACATGACTTGCATGTTTTGCCAGTCTCCCTCTGACACTCCACCTTCCAGGGTTTGTTCCTGGATCCTCATCCCTTCTTTATCTACTTGCATTATCTACTCTTGAGTGATTTCATCCAGTTCTGTGGCTCCAGACTTGAATTTCCAAGCATCTATTTTCATTTTCATTTGGGTATCTAATAAGCATAAAACTTAACATGTCCCCAAATGTAACTATTGAGTTTTGCTATAAAATCTGCCTCTCTCAAATTCTTCAGCTTGTTAAATAGCATCACTATCTACTCAACTGCTCAAGTCAAAATTGTAGTTATCCCTGATTTCTCTCTCTCTTATACACTTCACATTTAATCCATCAGTAAGCCTATGGCACTATTTAAAAAATATATCCTATCTTACCAGATCATCTTTGAGCCACCATCATTTCCCACCTTCAGCTAGTACTGATTTTCTGCTATTTCCTTATATATGCATTATTTATCTTCATCACTAGGATATAAGTTCCTTGGGACCTAGAAGAGTGCTTGGAACACAAGATATCCTTAATAAGTATCATCTGACAAGCTGACTAAATTACAAAGGAGTTTAGCTAAAAGAATAATTTTTCTAAAAAGATAAAAAAATACATTAATTTAGGACAATGTACAAAGATATTAACAACTCTGGAAGTGGCACACGAGAAGATTTTGAGGCACTGGTTATAATGTTCCACTTCTTGGATTAAATGGTGGTTATGAGTTTATTCAAAGTTACTAAACTTACAAATGTATCTTATAGCCTTTTAGACATATAATCTTTCATAAAATGATGCATTACAGGAGTAGGCAAACTAAGGATATGAGCCAAATGCAGCTTGCAGCCTGTTTTTGTACAGCCATTCAACTAAGAATAGTTTTTACATTTTTAAAAGGTTACTAAGAAGAAGAAGAGGTGACAGAGACAGTATATTACCTACAAAGCCTAAAATATTTACTATCTGGTCCTATACAGAAAATGTTTGCCACCTACATTAGGATATAAGAGTAAGAGTGGATGTTTTATTGCATTAAAAACTATTTCAGAAATCCCCATGTTTTAAGATGGGGATTTGATGAATAAGGTGATGAATAAGCAAGTGGCCTAAAGCTCTACAGACCTGATAAAGACAATTCATAAAAAATCCATAAATAATACAAGTGCTTCTAATTGACACAACCTGGGTCAATTAAATTTAATGCCAAAGGATATTAAGGAGAGACATAATTGTTGAATATTAAAGATGTGAAAGAAGAAACATTTATGATTCAGTGTTCATTTAATATAAAATTTATGGCATACATTTTAGAATGAGTAATTTTCCATTTCCTAAGGGGTTTACATATTTTTAACTTTTTCTTTAGCTTGTAGATACAATTTCATTTCTTAAGCTTAAATTCCTATTCCCTCTTTCCAAATTGAAGACCAATTAAAATATTAAGCATTAAAAATATTAAATTGATTATATGAGAGAGAAACTGTTAGGTAAAATATTAATGGAAAGGAGATTAAAATGTTTGGGGCTGTATTAAATATTTACTAGCTATAGCCTTCAATAAATTAACAGCATTGCCAAAGTTTTTATTGCTGCTATATGAAGTGAACACCAAAATAGTCATTGCATTGGGTATGAATAAATTAACCTTTCAAATGAACATTATTCCATTTAATGAGTTTTATCTTGCCATCTTGGATATTTACATTAAATATTAACTTTTAAAAAATATTAACTTTTAGATAATTCAATGTACATAGCATGATGGCATATGAATTTGGAATAAGTTGAGGATGAAAGATATATTTTTAAGATGCTTTTGGCTGTTAGTCTAAGCCAATGGCAACTTTTCTTTCAGGTTAAATGAACATGCTATATAAACTAATGTAAACAAATACATTTATGGGGTTTTTGTACCAATAAGCTACACTTCTTTTTGCATCCATTCCTTTTATGTGTGGTAAAAGCAGGCTATTTGGGTGGAGGTGTAGTCCCCCTCACCACTACAAATTGTATGCCACAGCATATGTGGGACTGTTGATCAAGGTTCCCTGCCTTCCCCTAACAGTAGGTGAGTACTTGACCTGAGCTAGACAAGCTGGATGGACCCTTATCTCTCCAGCAGAATGATTCACAGATGGAGAAGCAGCAGGTGCTCAGGAGAGAGTCAGCCTGCTCATCAGGATGTCTGAGTTCTTCTGCTTCATGTTCCCTCTTGGCCTGGTCAACTACCTTCTTTAATTTTGTGAGCTACGCTATAGCCTGTCAATCAGTTTCATCTTTGCCCCTCCCAACACACACATCTGGTTTTCTCATAAATTAACCAGCATTGGGCGCCTGGGTGGCTCAGTGGGTTAAAGCCTCTGCCTTCAGCTCAGGTCATGATCCCAGGGTCCTGGGATCGAGGCCCGCATCGGGCTCTCTGCTCAGCGGAGAGCCTGCCTCCTCCTCTCTCTGCCTGCCTCTCTGCCTACTTGTGATCTCTCTCTCTGTGTCAAATAAAAATTAAAAAAAAAAAATTAACCAGCATCATTTTCTTTTGTTGGCTATACCCCATCTTAACAGATTCACTTAGGTTCACATGACCTGGAATTAAAGCCTGAGAGGTGCAATATTATAAACTGCATGTAAAAAATAAAAAAGCTGATAAAAATTGGCACCAACAATTTCACTGTATTCTAATGTGTATATATATATATAGTATTTTTTCACTGTATTCATATAAATGCACAAATATATATATACATATACATATATATTATATTCTCTTCAGGTTTGTCTCATCTAAGCTGCAAATACTTTTAGACCATGAATATCCTGTGTTGGTAGCAAGAGATATTATCCAAATGTTTTCGTGTGTATAAATGTTAACTCAGCATTCCAACACGATCTACTTGGCTGGAGAAAAGTCCTCTCCAGCCCTCTGGTATTTATTTGAACTGTGTGAATTCTCTTAGCTAATGTTGATTCAGGCAAACACCACTGAAAAAAGAGAAAACACTAAGCAAATATAGTTATTCTATCATAACAAGTGAAACTCATGTAGTCTGATAATAGTACCTTCTAATATCTAGTACATGGAAATAAATTTTTTTCTTCAATTTTCCACAGAGATTTTTCTTTTTAAACTATAAATTGAGTGTTGGGGGGAGGGAGTGGTAAAATGGTTTGAGAAAAGGATCATCTTTAAGAAATAATACCTTCTATTTAGAATGCTTATTACTCACATCATCTAAATCAGCCCTCACAACAAGCCAAAGAGAAGGCATTATAATGAAAAAACTGAGGTTCAAAGAGAAAAAATTGACTTGCCTGAGGTCACCCTTACTTATGAAGGGACAGGGCTGAAATTCAAACCGAGGTATATCTGTCAGCAAAGCCCATGCTTTTACCCACTACACTATTTAATTTCTATAACAGATTTTATACTCTGTTCATCAGTCCATGAAAGAATATCTACAGGGTGCAAGAAAAAATTGGATACAATTTTTCACACAAAATAGCTTTTTAAAACCAACTCAGATAAGAGACTTGGGTAGGTTGTATTTGAAAAAAATAAAATAATGGCTTTGTACAAGTTATATATATATAGATATATATATATCTTACAAATTCCAATCTCTGCTTTCCTACCCTGTTCAGAACCTAGAACTCTCAAGTTCAATGTATAATACTTATGGCTACTAAAGAACAAGTTCAGCACTGCTTTTTAACAGTAAAAAAGCATCTGAAAGTGAAAGAAAAGTACCATAATTTTATCTAGTGCTATCATAAAACCTGAAGTGAATAATGGGCATTAAAAATAGAAAACTCTGGAAACCAACTTGGACAATTATGTGTAGTGGAGAACATGGAGGGTGGGTGTAGGGGACAGTGTTACCAAGTAAGAATGTAAATTCATGCTAAATTCATGTTACTTAAAGAAATTTCCTCTAAAAGTTAGGTTGAATGAAAACTCAAACCCAGCCTCTGTTGCCTTCCATAGGTCTGGTTTTCCAAGTGGAGTCCCTGAACAAGCAAGGTCAGCATTACTTAGGAACTCGTTAGAAATAAAATTCTCTGGCAACGTTAGACTTACTAGATTAGAAACTCTGAGAGTGAAGGCCAGCAACCTTTGTTTTAACAAGCCCTCCAGGTAATTCTGACGCATGCTCAAGTTTGAGAACCACTCTGCTAGAGGTACAACTGGGTTCTATGCCTGCATTTCAGGCAGGAAAACAGAGGTCTCTGGTGTCAGATGAGACACAATGGGGGTTTTCATGAAGGTAGAAGGTAGAAAGAATAAATAGTGCAACTTTTACTCTATCTTCAATATCTCCTTCTAATTTCAACAATGGATCTCAACAATTATCTGATTAAATATGTAGAAAATACAAATCTTACTCTATACTTGGGTGTGCAAGTAATATATATCTTTTGTTCATTCCACAACTCCCCAGGCAGGGAATACAATCAGAGACCATGTTAGACCATCAGAGACCAACCTCTCCCCAATGTTACAAGACTGGTTGATTGCATCATGGGTGAGGGTCAAGTCTACAAAGCCTGAAGGTATCAGGGAGTCATCTTAGGTTTTCAGTCCATACAGGCTAGCACTGAGAAATCCACTATATGTATAAGTCAGGAGGCCCATTTAGGTCTGGCCATTCTTCTATTTTATGGCAGACTTGGGGCCTAGCATCATTGTGGAGAGTGGAGACCTTTTTTCTAAAGCCTAGTCCTGGTAGGAATACCATACAGGCATGCCTTTTGTGGTTCTGTCAACACCCTTAGATTTCAGGAGGCTGAGAACAAGCTCCCACAACTTTTAGGGCCACAGTTTCCATTGCCTTCCCATTCTGAAGGAATTTCTTTATGTAGGTGCCCTCAATAATACTCCCTACCAAGACACCTAGCAGTACTGTATCAGTGACCCAGCCTCTTCTTTCTCATTTCCAAAAGCCTCAACATTTACTGGTTCAATGAAATAAAATAACAAATGACTATGGCCTCTCAAATCAGTTATTTTTGCACGCTACTCAGTCATACTCTAGCCTAACTAGAATTCCTAGCTTTGTAATCTCTGTGCTCACTGCCCAGTCATAAAACTGGCCATTTGTCCTATCCAGAGTGTCTAAAACATTATTGGTAGGTAGTCTTAATAATAAAAACAATCTTGATTCTTCAGTTTTATTTACTGAGTACCTGTTACATGACAAAGCATTCTAGGAGCTCTCTATAGCTTCTCTTGTTTACTTTCTCAAAATAGCCCTACAAGGTACTTCTAATTTAAGTACTTGGTGGACCCTGCCCAAGATCACACAATTCTTAGGTGGAGGGAAAGAGCTCAGGATCCAGCTCCAATTCTGTCTCTTCTCCCCAGTACCTGACAGAAATTTGGTTTCTTCCCTATACCACAATGCCTCTTGCCCTACCCTTCTGCAGGCAACTAACACTGGAACTCACATTTGGATCAATTATCTGAAGTGCATCAATCCAGCCAAAGCACGTACTATGTGTCCCGTGGAAGCAATCAAAATGATTGATTAGTAATATTTTGGGGGGGGGATCCTCTCCTTGGTAGTATGTGCTTTCTGGCCCTGCCCAATGTAATTCTTCAGAAGCACATACTGAGGAAATAAAAAGTATATCTCCTAGAACCAACATTAGAAACCCAATGGACTCCCCTTTTGAAGTGTGAAGAGGGAGCACTATGTATACATTCAAACGATACATCCTAATTAACTTGCTGGCCCAAGGGTCCAGACCAAAGAGGCTATGAATTTTGAAATAACTATTGCAGAAGGCTTAAAAAGAAAAAAAGGAAAGTGAATATAATGAATTTATGTAATAGTAGTCTTTATTTAGCATTTATAAGTATCAGGCTCTATGCTTAGCATTCCAAATATTACCAGTTAATGCTCTCCAAAACTCTATGAAGTTGCTTTCTATTCTCCTGTTACAGTTCTAGCTTACAGTTCTCTGTAAGATAGGGGTCATAACATCATCTCCTTTTACAGTGTTATTGTGAGGACTCCATGAGTTAGGACACGTCAAATGCTCAGGATTAGACCCAGTACATAATAAACATGCAGTAAATGTTATTTCCTTCCTTATACAAATGAGAAAACTATGGCTTGGCTACACTGAAAAGTTGCCTGAATTAGCATGGTAAGGTGAGAGCAGGATTTGAGCCTCTCTGATTCTGGGAGCCATGTTTCAAGCCCTAGGACACTCCCACTTCACTTTACTTTCTTTCAAACCCCAGGGAACAAGGCCTCTGGATTCCCCTCTCCACTCCCCCAAAAAGTGCACTTGGTCCTCTTAGACTTGATTACCTTTGCCTACTTAAAAATTTAGAAAGACCATTTATCAGAGAAAGTGTGAAGTTTATTACCAAGAGTGTTAACAGGAATCAAGATAAACTTTTCTGTGAAAGCTGCTGACACTTTCATTAAGCACTGACCTGCCCACTGAAAAGTTCTTTGATGGATGTCTCCAGTGTGGCTCCTACAGAAGCCACCCAACTGCCTGCTACAGTAATGTAATCAGGTAACCTTTGTCTGTGAAAAGCCCCAGGCTGGGTGAATGTTAAAACACAAACAAAAGGAAAGGACTTTTTGATTGACATGGCTGTTTTGTGGATTGGCCCCACTGATAAAATCAGTCAAAACAAATCAGTTTATGCACCAACACATACTTAGACTGTATTTGGAAATTTCATGGCAGATGTGATCTCTTCTGCTTTTGCTTTTAAAGTCCTTGGTGTCATCCATCTTACGATAAGGGAGAATGTTAAGAAAGAGAGTTCACTATATAGTTCTCAATTTTTAATTACAGAAGATCACACTGGGAGTCTGCTAAAAAAGCAGCATCCTGGGCCTCAGGAACAGAAATTCTGATTCAAAAGGTTTAGAATCAAGTCAAAGATTATATATATAAGCAATTTTAAAAATATCTTTTATTTGTTAAAAACAGTGCCAGAGGTGTCCCTGGACCTTTGAGAAACCAGGAGATGGAAAGAAAAACAAAACAAAACAAAAACACATGGTAGACATAATGTTTTTACACTGATAAAAATGAATACTTAGAACATGCATTTCACGTAGACTTTTTTGAAGTGAATGACTAAGATATACACAGTCTTAAGTAAAATATATATCCTGAGGGGTAAGCACTGGCCTTTTCATTTTATACTCCCAATGCCTGGTACCTGGTGGGTGCCAAGTACTGTTAAATGAATGAAGTAATCTTAGGGTCCTGCCCCATTTTCGTGCCCTTGATATGATTTGCATTCAGTAAATAATCATCAAGAGAGGGAGTCCACATTTGTACACATAGTATAAATGGAGGTATCATAGAACTTACTATAAACAGTTCCCAAATTACAAACTCTCGGCTTGCAAATACCCTTATATGAACTGTCCAACTGGCAGACAACCCATCACCACTGCTTAGAGATGGCTTCCCTGTCACCGATATTTATTTTTTAGTTCCATCTCACTCTCACGCTGTAGCTAACTTCAGACACCAGAGAACCCTAGAACAGCGACTAACCCTCTGACCCCAAATTCTTTTCCCACATCTCCAGAGATTCTCCTGCAGTCCTCCTACTTGAATTCCAGCCTAACAGGACAATACATACTCTCCATTCTCAAACATTTCCTTCCTAGTGGCAGTGAAGAATAAATACAGGTACCTATGGGATGCCAACGATATGAGCCAAAGAGGCTCCGTTTCTTAAGGCTTGTGTTTTAAATCTGTGTATATTTTGCATTTTCACAATATGTCTGTATGAGATTGAAGTGTAAAAGAAATAATTATTTCCTCAAAATTTCAACTAAAATGACACTGTAGGAGATGAACCTTGCTTATTCCCTGGTTTTAATGCCTCTAGCAGATGGGGGGGAGTGTCACTCAAGGATGAACTCTGCCTCTAGGACTGCTGTTGCAGCCTTGCTACCCTAAATTATTCCATCTCAGTAAGTCAACATAAAATCCTCACTTTGGTAGACATGCTCAGCATCCAATTCAATAGACCAATGCATCTAGTTGTCTTTGGATGTATTTTGTCTACTATCACACTCAGATGTTGTCTATTAAGTTACTCTTTGACTCAAAGTTCAACAGAAAAAAATATTAGAGACTGAAAGAAAATAGTTGATTTCATTAGATAATGAGAGGTATATACTAAAATGCTTCCACCCATCCATCAGCTCTAGACTTCCTGAAATCAAAGATGGAAAGTGGAGTGGAAAAGATTTAGTTTATGAAATGCCTGGTAAGATATTATACCACAACAGGGAAAGCAAAGGTTTCTTTTTGCTTGTGAGTTGTCAAGTCTCAGTTTCTAAGTAGAACATTATTTTTAAATAAAGCGTACTGTATTTTTGTATTTTTTTTTCTGCGATGAAAATGAGGATGCAGATATCTTTTTGAGTGTTTTCATTTCCTTCAGAAAAATATCCAGAAGTGGAACTGCTGGATCATTCGATAGTTCCATTTTTGATTTTTTGAGGAACTCCCACACTGTTTTCCCCAGGGGCTACAATAATTTACACTCCCACCAGCATTTTGCTAGGGTTCCCTTTTCTCCACATCTTTGCTAACACTATTTCCTGTCTTTTCAATAATAGCCATTCTAACAGGTATGAGGGAATATTTCACTGTGGTTTTGATTTACATTTCCCTGATAATTAATGATGCTGAGGACATTTCCATGTACTTGTTGCCCATCTGTATGTCTTCTTTGAAAAAATATTCACTGAATTCTACTCCAGAAACCAATATGGCAGTGTATGTTAAAACCAAAACTTAAAGATAAATTTAAAAAAAATTTAAAAATGGAAAAGTATTCATATCTTCCATTTAAAAATCATATATATGTGTGTATGTGTGTGTGTATATATATATTTAATACTGAGCTATAGAAGTTGAAGGACATATTTTTATAAAATATGTTTACAAAGTGCTTGGTCTTTTAACACTTATTGCTTAGGCTCCACCCCCAACCCCTAACGTAAGCATTATGGCTCAACTTTGGCTCTAGTCCTATCACTGAAATCAGTTTATTTTATAAGTTTTCTCCAGGCTTTATAGCTATTTAAAATGGGAGGATAGGGGCGCCTGGGTGGCTCAGTGGGTTAAAGCCTCTGCCTTCGGCTCAGGTCGTGATCTCAGGGTCCTGGGATCGAGGCCCGCATCGGGCTCTCTGCTCGGCGGGGAGCCTGCTTCCCCCTCTCTCTCTGATCTCTCTCTCTGTGTCAAATAAAGAAATAAAATCTTTTAAAAAAATAAATAAATAAAATAAAATAAAATGGGAGGATAAGTCCAATAGCAGCTACTCATCATGTGGCTGAAACCTTGAATTTATTTATAAGATCTCAGACCAACACAAGTAAAAATTTGACTTATTTTAAAATTACCATTTATGGCTAGACTTTTGACAGAGAAAAACCTCAGACAACTTTACAAGCATTTCATAAGTTTTTCTAAGGGCTTAACAATTTAACTAAAATTAGAGACCAATTACATGACTTCAATCATCACAGTGAATGATTATTATAAAATAAAGACTATACCTCAGACCAAAATAAACACAAGTGATAATTATTCCTAAAGTCTTCCATGTAATTGAGTTTTTAAAAATTCAGACTCCATTGTCCTGTATAAACAATGTTGAGCCTGGTTTGTTTTACCAAAAGTTTATTTGACCAAAAGTTAACTTAGATTTAATAGACCATTTCTAGGAACATATTATAATAATTTGAGACACTAATGTCCAATGTGCCAGCTGGAAGTTAAAAACTTTCACGAAACATTTCTAATCATTACCCTCCAACTAAATTCAATTTGTGGGAAAGAATCCTCCCATTGCCTAATTCATATACCCTCCTATTCACCCAATAACAGAGGAATTATCCCCCTCACCCTTGCAATTTATAGAGAAATCCTCCCTTCTCTATCTTGCTTACTTCCTAAAACAATCTTAGGCAACTTAAAGTAAAGAACAAATACAAGATAATTCATTTAGATATGATGATAAATCATTTAGATTAATGATAAATCATTTAGATATGAATCAAAGAATAACTACTTTTACGAAACATCACCGGTAGAATACATCTGTAAAGAAATGCAAACATCCTTTTAGCAAATGACACTGGCGTGTACTGTTGAAGCATTTAGATGAGGAAATTACTCAGAAATATGGTAACAGGTAGCACTTTCATTATACTGATACTGACTTGGACTTAGAGGTTTCAAGAGGCACAAGCTTCAGTTCCTATATATTTCTTAATTTTAAATCTTCCCCAGTTGTGTGTGTGCTTGTGATCTGAAAGAATCTATTACTTTCCAGTCTCATTCAAGAAGTTTTTGTGTGTGTCTATACCAATGTAAATATCATATCTGTATGGCTGGATAGAAGGTCATATGGAGCAGGGCAAAAGATCATAGCTATTACAATATATTTCCCTTGTGGTTCCCCAGCCTTGGAGTAGCTAAACAGGGGTTGGAAATACTATGTGGTCACATGTCACCTTGGCAAGTCCGGTGCATAGCCAATACCTATAATCAGAATTGTAGGATTTCACTGATAAAGATAGAAATCCAATTTTCTGTTTCAAACTGAATCCCAAATTGTCATTTTGAGTGTCATGTTAAAATAGCTTTTAGGCTATACACAAAATATATTCAAAACAATAGTCTTTTATCTTGTTTTTACAGTATTTTCTTGGCCTTTCCCCCAAAGCACATATCTATCTAAGAAGCAGCCCCAGCTAGGACCCTGTAATTAGAGTGAGTGTTGAGTTGCTAGAAGAGGGGAAATTTCCATTTGTGGAAGTGAGCTCTCTTTCTGTGTTGGCCAGCAAGAGTTATGGTTCTCAGTGTTCGCTACAGGGAGAACAATCATAATAGGACACTTGGGTTGAAGCCTTTGGACAGTAAACACTAACCAAGTATGTGAACCACTAATCAGTGGGTGGCCTCAGGTCACTCAAAGATAAAGGCTTGGTTTTCTTCCCATGCGAATGAGGTCCCTGAGGTCCCTTCCAGCTGTGACTTTTCACATTCAAAACCTGAATGGGTATATTCAATATACATATTCTGAGGTGAATTCATTTTTTTAGACATTGTGTGAAGGACTAAGAATAATGGCTTGGTTTTTTTTAGCATAAATATCTAAAGTTATTTCATTTCATTTCATACTTGGCTAAATCAGTCCCATCTCCACACCCAATGCACATGTGTGCATGCATGTACATACACTCACACAAACATGCATATGTCCACAATAAAATATAACATCCGTATAAGTAATAATGGTATCTAGACTGTAACATACTGATATTAAGGGATCCCCATGTATAAGCAACTTAATTAAAAATCTGACTAAGAAGAAAATCAATATATAAGAGGACAATCAGCATTCTTCAAATTAGGTAACTATCCTTTTAAGGGAAAGTCAAAATTATTGGGTTTTTTTTTTGAAGATTCACAAAGAAAATAACCAACTAAAAATAAAAGCTGGATGTAAGTATATTTTATTAAAATTTGATGAACTATATACTTAGGATTTATATACTTTCCTATTTATGTTTAAATATCAAGTTTACACTTTTTAAATGCTAGAACTTAGGCTACATCTCAATTATACAGATCAATAAGATTTCTGTTCATAGGCCATCAAAATATCAACTGCACCACAAAATCGTATTATATAAAGAATCCCTGACACATATATTTGGATAAATGTGAGAAGATTATAGATAATGCAATAGAGCAACAAAATCATTCACTTGCTACTGGTAATTATATCCCATATGCAAAACTATGCTGTGAAGCTTAGGTTGTCTCTTTGGAAACATGAACATAAAAAAGCTGCAAAGACTTCCACAAAAAAGTCCTCATCATACACCCCATTGCAGTCACTGCCATAGTTTAGCTTAACTAAAATGACTGTGTTTTGGTGTTAACTCAAACAAGAAAAAATTTAAAGTTTAGCACACTTTGGGCTGGGCCCTTGGCAAATTAAAGAGCATCTCTGTTTGGAATTTCTCTCTCTTTTAAAGGAGGCTTTGAGAGAGGTAAAGACTCATAAGTCATTTTTCAAGCACTGCTTCCTGACCCTAGGGGGCATTCCACCCAGAATTCCACCTATTATTATCTGTAGGGAACGTGGATGGACAGTGGAAAAATCATGCCCATATAATTTTGAGCCAAATAGGAGTGGGGGAGAATCTATAAATCAGAACTTACTTTAAGAACACACTACTTAAAACTGCACATGAATTGTAAGATAAATTCAATGTGGGTCCAACATACCCATTTCTCAGGTGCCTTTGGCCAGCGAGGTCCAGACCAGTTTGGGGACTTGAGGTCATCTCTACAGCCATCAGCAGAGGCGCTATTGCCCCAGCCAGTGAAGGAAATCTTCCTCTTCATCATCTCTGTGTCTAAGTGTAGAGAAGCAGCTGCTTTGGATTGTCCTGTGAATGGCAAGAGACTGCCTGAGGTTAATTAGGCAATAAAACATGACTGAGCAGGCAGCAGTAATTAATCACATCGCAAACTTGTGCTGGGAAACATGAGGTGAGACCAATGGGCTTGAAGTCCTGAAAGTGAGTTAATACCACCCAGACTTGAGGTCTAAAGTGTCTCCTCTTGGCTGGTGAAAGATCCAGAGAGATGCCCTTTGGTGGTCCTTTCCTTTTTCTGTATGTGCATGCAGGAAGTATAAGATGCATGCTAGAGCTTCTTGTAAGCAGAAGGAGTTTGCAGATGATGTCACAATGTAACAACTTTTTATTATGCTTTCCCTGAACAGTGAAGGGCAGGTAGTCCTTATTATGCATAACATTCAGATAAGAAAACTGAGGGTAAGTGAAATTAAGTGATTCAACCAAGTATCACGAGCCACAAAAAAAAAAAAAAAGAAGAAACTAATTGAATAGGTGATGAATTTGCATGGAGTAGAGGTTCACATAGGTAGCAAGATGGTCCTTCAAGTTAGAGATTAGCAGACTATCAATGCAGAGCCAAAGAACTGAAAGTTTATTTTGAAAGTAATGGGAATTTCTGAATGCAACGTGATAAGGCAAGTGACATGGCAGTGTTTAATGGGGATTCGTCTTATAGCAAAGAACAAGATTTGCAGGGAGAAACTATCAGCTATATAATAAACAACAACAAACTAGCAGGTAATAGTGTCTGAGCAGTTAGTATGTTTCAAAACCTCCAGTATGGACCTTACTATGGACCTCCATGTAAGCTAAAAGGGAAGTAATATTAGCTCCATCATATGAATAAAAATATCATTGGCATAGAAAGGCTTTGCAAGATCAACTGTAAGAAACAAAACCTGGATTCAAAGCTTTCTATTGGTCATGCTTTAATCTCCATGATGTATTCCTGGGAAGAGGAAGTGAAGCTGGCATTGAATAGAAACTACTTTAAGTCAAGGCACCATGATTATCATCTGCCTTGACCACTATGAGAATTTCCTGCTACTCTTTCTGTGTTTACCTGCTATATTAGCTATGTATGACTGAATAACAAATCATCCCACCTTTTGGCTCCTTAAAATGACAAATACTATCTCAGTTTCTGAGAGTCAGGAATCTGGGAGCCATTAACTGATTATTCTGGCTTTGAGTTGTCAGGATGTTGGGGGGCTATAATCATCTGAAGGCTTGAGTGGGGCTAAAGGATGTACTCCCAGTTTGGCTCCCTGACACCACTCTTGACAGGAGGACCCAGTTTCTTGCTGGGTCTTAGTTCCTCGCAATATGGCAGCTGTCTTCCTCCAGAGCAAATGATTAAAAAGGGGGTGGTAGAGGTCACATTGTCTTCTTTGACCTTGCCTTAGAAGTTTTATACCATCACATCTATCATGTACTATTTAAAAGGAGTGAGTCACTAAGCCCTTCCCACATTCAAGGAAAGGAAAATTAAACTCCATTTCCTGAAGCAAGGAATATCAAAGAATCTGTACACATACCTTAAAACCCTCCCATTTTTGATGGAATTTATATTGTAGTCACAATCTTTTATAAGCAAATGTGTGTCCATCTCTATTCTTACTAACCTTTCAATGGTATCTCCTTGAAGATAAAACCCAACATCTTTTGTCCTACTTGATTGTGGGGTTACCAACCCCCCAGTGTCATCTTTCATTTTTCCCTGGTTTTCCGGTCTCTGGTGACACTCTCTTGCTTTCAGTTTTTTCCAATATGCCAAATTCTTTTTGGTTCAGGTTCTTTGCTTATGCTGTTCCTATAGCCCAGAATGATCTTTCTCATGCTTTCATTTATTCATTATTCAGCTCTGGGTTCAAAGCATACTTCCTCAGGACAGCTTCTCTGATGCATTGCCTTCATCAGCTCCCCAGCTACAAGTTCTTGGTATGGCCTGAACTTTTCATCTATGCAGCTGATCACAGTTTACAATTACTTATTCATTTAACTAGTTATAGCGATAAAAGTCTGTGCCTGTTTTGTTTACCATTGAATCCTAGCACGTGATAAAGGGTTTGGCTGGTGTTAGTGCATGGTAAACACACCTGTACTGAGTAGGTTACTAGGGATGTGAGATGAATTCACAGAAAAGATAGAGTTCACCCTTTAACAACATGGGTTTGAACTACACTGGTCCACCTACCTGCAGATTTCTTTCAGTAAACACAGTATAGTGCTGTAAATGTCTTTTCTCTTCCTATGATTTTCTTAGTAACATTTTCTTTTCCTCTAGCTTACTTTAAGAATACAGTATATAACACATACAATTTACAAAATATGTGTTAATTAACTATTATCAGTAAGGCTTCCCGCTGAACAATAGGCTATGAGTAGTTAAGTTACACACAAATTTTCTATTGTGCCGGGGTCAGTGTCCCTAACCCCCGCATTGTTCAAGGATCAACTATATTTCTTCTGCTTTGAGACTCAAGTTAAAAGAGGTAAGCAAATATATCTTTATCTCTAATGTTTAAAAAAGACCGAAAAATACACCCTAAGTGTGCATAAAATGGAATATACCAATGATCAGGACACCAGGAGGGGAAGCACAATTAGAGGAAGACAAGGAAGGGATACATGCAATCAGAATTCCTGCTGAGTCTCAGATCTGGCTAAAATATAAAAGGGACAAAGTCCCAATCTTAATTGCACTGAACTGGAATAGCCTTGGTTCTGAAATTTTAGAATATATCTGCTCATCAAGGTAGCTTTGAGCTTTAGGAACTTTTATTCTGATGTTTTGCTCCATCAGCTGCTTGCAACTCCATCAGCCACAAACTCATCTTAAAAGATGCACATATGGCGGTCTCTGAGCTACAACTCATGGACAAGAGCACCATCTAAAAAGTATCACGTTCACAGTCTCATTTCTTTGTTAATATGCCAAGGGTGAGGCTCCTGAATTAGAACTGTTCTGGGTGCGGGGCTGTCTTCTGCAATAGGAAGAGGTGCTGTCAAGCGCTTTGCACTCACGGAGACTAAGAAGTCTGCATTTCAAAGAGTCCCTCACAGAGCACTGCTAGTGTGAAAAAAATAGTTTGTTGGAAAGGGAGTTCAGTCCCAGCAGCGCAGCTCTGAGCCCAGAGAGGACAAACAAAGCTGCTGCTGAGAATTAAAGCAAGTTCAGTGTCTCTCTCACTATGGTTTCTCTTGTTTGAGCCCCTTAAAACCTCCTCTGTTGTGTCCAGGCCTGAAAGCTTCTAGTGACCTGACTGAGCCTCTCTAATTGGGTCCTTGCAGCTCATCTTACTTCTCATTAAAAAAATAAGCTCATCAGCGCTATAGCCTCAGGGGTCCACAAGGAACATGTTTATAGAAAAGAAGTTTCCGTGTTTATTAGCACTGCACACAGCCCATTACACAAAGCCTCAGAAATTTACACTGGCCTCAGCAAGCTGTGGCTCTAAATGTGAACACTTGTCACAACGCACAAATCATTGCCAGTGACGAGCCCACGGGGCCCCAAGAAGGCTCCCCTTTCACTCAGCCCGGGTTATTTGAATCAGGGTACCTTCAGGGGGACATCCTTCCCAAAAGTCACAAGCATTCACTTGGGTTGGCGCTGCACGACAAACATTCCCTTCAAACTAAAAAATTGTGAAGCACCTACCGTGGAGGATGGAGGACCTGGGTACGCTGGGCGCATGCGTGCGCGCGCGCGCCTGCGTGCCTTCGGGGCTTTCTCGTAATAGCCTCACTCATTTATGAGGTCAGGTTGTTGTTATAGATTAATCTCTGTGTACCTTAATGACTTCATGACTTGTCCCAGGTGATACAAGTAAGGGGTGGAGTCAGAATTTTAAAAATGCAACACCAGGTCTTTCTAATCTAAGAGCTTCCCTTTCTTCTACCAAAGTGTATAGTCTGTTAACATAAATTACAGTTTTAACTGTAAGCCCCTTTGAGAGTCTCATCCCAAACTAGGCAGAAGAGTAGGGCGGAGAGGGCTGAGGACCAGCAGACCTGGGTTAGGGTTCAGTGTCTGCTGCTGTGTCATGCTGGGTTACCAGCTGGCCCAGTCTCTTCATTGGGGATTAGGTTGGCTGCCCTGCTGGAGGACAACTTTGAACACAAGTTATGCATCAAGCAACCAATATGTCAAGAACTAAGAAGAAATAATGTTCCACAAGGGTAAGCACAGCAGGAAGAAAACCAAATTAATTTCAATTGCTGCCAGAGGGGGAAAAAAAAAAGACATTTCAGCAGTTGATACCAAATGCTGGCTGTTATGAGACTGAGCACAAGAGCAAGTGACTTCAAGTTAAACCTGACCAGGTTGATTAATAGAAACCACCAAGTAATTGCCTGCTAATAGCAGCTGCCTGAAAGGTATTGGAATATTTGTGAGGAACTCTCAATTCCACCCAGCACCAAGTATCTCACAGTACCTGAAAATAAAGAACAGAATTTTTTGTGGCTATATTAAATATATAATTACCATTTTTAATTACTTGGCTTAAAGATGATGAATTTACATATGCTTCTTAATCTTTCCTTCCTCTTCCTCACACAATAGTACACAAAAATTGTTGAAGCAAGGTAAGAATGAAATGCAAGTAAGCAAAGACAGTGCAACAGGTTCACTCTATTCTGCTTCCTAAGGCAAACTGAAGCACATTTCACTAAGACAAGAAACATGTTTACCAGTCAAGTGTAAAATGAGACCTAATCAGTGTCTGATTAACCTAACATTCACCCAAAATTTGGTAGAGTAGAAAACTATTCTGCAAATATTTCTAAGTTTGAATTTTTACACTATGTCCATATGAATCAAATAAAATAATTCTTGAGTTAATCATTACCGTAAAGCATCTCCCTATAATTAAAATGGTTGGTACGGAGTTACTTGTGTCACAAGTCAAAATCAACTTTTCCTTCATATTCAATATGCTGGTTGTAAGGAGATCATCTACAAATATCTCACCTGAATCTTATTCTGAGGCAATAAGATCCAGGAGGCAGTTAGTGCAGAACCTGATTAGCACAGGTGTTATTTTAGGGAATCTAAATCCATTTCAGTTTGTTCCAAATGTGGATTTGCCTTAGGAAAGACTCAGAACATTCTGTGATTTTAAAACAAGTTGGAAAACTATGGCCTAAGGGCCAGATGTAGTCCCCTTCACCTGTTCTTATAAATAAAGTTTTAGTGGAACACAATAATATCCATTTGTGTATAAAGCATTTATGTCTGCTTTTAAGCTACAAGAACAGACTTGAGTAGTTTGAGAGACTTGCAATGGCGAAAGTGTTTACTGTCTTGTGCTTTACCAAGAAAAAAAATTGTCCACTCCTGCTCAAAACTATGACCAATTCTTCAGATCCTATCACATAAGCCCAGTCAAATCAATGATGTTTATTAAGATCTTATTAAGTGTATACTGGCATACTCACCTCTTACTGGGTAGCTCCAGTCAAAATCTTTTCCAAAAGCAATGATTAACAGGGTAGAAATAATGTGGCTGGGTACTTCCATAGTCCAGAGTTCCAGGGTCGTGGCCAATGCCACAATGTTTTTCAAGCAGCAAAATGGACTCAGGACCCCTTTCTTCTCAGTGTTTTGGGTGATAGAAGACATATGAGGCCCAGACCACACTATGACACAGCTGACATTGTGCCTGGATAAAATATAGACTAGACTTATAAGAAAGTAACTATAAGAAAACTAACACCCACAAGATTTAAATTCTGTAATTAGCCTTGACAATATATTCAGACATTCAAGTCCCTTAGGCTTAAAAAAACAAAACAAAACAAAAAACCCAGCTATTACTTTTTCTGGCTTTGGCAGGGATTCTTTGTTTACAGTTATATGAAGGCATTCCTACTTAAATTCTTTTAATACTCCAAATTACTAACAAAAACATTTTTAAAATACATAAACAACTAATTGTGTGTAGCATCAAGAGACGTTTGCAATAATCTATCAGTAAAAGTTCCATAACTGAGAGAGGAAGATGACAGAAAACCCAGGCACATTGAGATCAATAGAGTGATCACTGGACACATTTCTATCCTTGTGCCCTGTACACATCAGTATAGAAAGCCCTAGAATGATTGCTTTTTGAATGATACCTTCAGTACTAGGAAATTGCTTACACCTAAGCAGGATATGACCAGTACTTCATTTGATGTTTGTCATTGTGCTATGACCACATTTCTCGATAATATTTTGATTGCACACTTATGAGAAGATAAGGCCTCTTGTTAGTTCGCTCAGAAAAAAGAAACAGACATTTAAAACTTGGCAAGTTTTCTGGCAGTAAGTATTCTACAAGGGTTCGTGACATTTCCATGAAGCTGTCTATAACACATCACCTATCAACCTCTTTGACACTATCTACACCAAAACATCCCAAAGGCAGTCAGAGGTGAAGGCTCTGGAGTCTAATTAACCTGAAAGTGTCAAGTTTTCAAATTCACTCCAGCCTGAAGATTCTCGGAAATTTCATATGTTCATTAACTCAACAAATATTTATCAAGTTTAAGGCAATGTTAAAGATACAAAAATGAACAAGAACAGGTTCTTGCCTCCAAGCACCTCAAAATATATCTGTGTCATAAGACAGCGCTAGTTTGAGCCGTAAGTGGGCTGGAAAATCCCCAGCAAAAATTATTCAGAGCTTTTCGGTAGTAATCAAATCTAGCCTATCAGAAAATTGTTTCCTAGGTAAAAAGGATTTTGCTAGAAGGGAAGAGATTATATGCTGTCTTGAAATGGTTGTAGTTTTTTTTTTTTAACCTATCTTCCTTTTATACTCGTTTTAAAATTTCACGCAATAATTTTCTTACTGATTTAAAGCAGTTCAGCCTATATAATGCAGGAATTTAACACTATTTAAAAAAATAATATGGAGCTATTAATAGCCTTTGATCATTGTGAAAGAACAAAGCTTTTAAAAATAGTAATGTGTCTGTTGTGTTACTTAAAAGTAGAAAGGGAAAAGCAAAAAAAAACAGCCCCTAAGTGCAACTGGGCACTGGAACAGAAAAAGTTTACTAGTGGAATAACTAGGGAAATCTGAATAAAGTCTGTAGTTCAATTAATTGTATCAATGTTAATTCTTTTAGTTTTGATAAATGTACCGAGATTAAATAAAATGTTAACATTAGGGGAAACTGGATGATAGAGTATATGGGAATTCTCTATTTTTGCATGTCCTCTGTAAATCTTAAATTATTTTAAAACAAAACTAATAAGGGCACCTGGGTGGCTCAGTCGGTTAAACAACTGCCTTTGGCTCAGTAAGGTCCCAGAATAGAGTCCCATATCGGGCTCCTTCCTCAGCGGGGAGTCTGCTTCTCCCTCTGACCTCTCCCTTCTCATGCTCTCTCTCTCTCTCTCTCTCTCTCTCTCTCTCTCTCTCTCACTCATTTTGTCTCCCTCTCTCTCAAATAAATAAAATCTTTAAAAACAAAACAAAACTATTAAAGTATAATGCATATCCCAAGTTATTGTTCAAAGCTACTTAGCTTTTCTCATATCTTAGTATAGATGTGAGAGAAATCAGACAGGAGAATTTGAAATTGGCCAGATAGGGGCGCCTGGGTGGCTCAGTTGGTTAAGCATCTGCCTTTGGCTCAGGTCATGATCTCAGGGTCCTGGAATCCAGTCCCACATTGGGCTCCCTGCTCAGCAGGAAGCCTGCTTCTCCCTCTGCCTGCCACTTCCCCTTCTTGTGCTTTCTCTTTCTCTCTCTGTCAAATAAATAAAATATTACAAAAAAAAAAAAAGAAAGAAAGAAAGAAAGAAAGAAAGAAAGAAAGAAAGAAAGAAAGAAAGAAAGAAAGAAAGAAAAAAGAAATTGGCCAGATAGGAAAAAGTTAGTCCTGATAATGCCTTCTCTAAACAAAAGCATGGAAGTATAGGTTTCCGGTGGCTCTTTCAAATGTGAAATGTACCACTTTGCTATGAGATTTAGAGACAAAAACATATAACTCTCCATGAAAGTAGAGCCAGAGGGATGCTTAGGTTTACTCCAGTTCTTCTCAATGCATCCTTTATGGACAGAGAGTTAAGGTGAACTCCAGAGGGGATGGAGGTCTGCCATACAACTACAATAGAAACTATCTTCACAGTCTTGGGTTTAACTTCAAAACTTCACACAGTACATTATGTTTCATATTATTTTCTTATATAACTGTTTTTCCAAAGTTCTTATAAAATTGATGCTCAAAACAAAAACATAAACGTATGCTTTTTTTTTTTAAGATTTTTATTTATTTATTTAACAGAGAGAGAGAGAGAGAGATCACAAGTAGGCAGAGAGGCAGGCAGAGAGAGAGGAGGAAGCAGGCTCCCTGCTGAGCAGAGAGCCCGATGCGATGCGGGGCTTGATCCCAGGACCCTGAGATCATGACCTGAGCCGAAGGCAGAGGCTTCAACCCACTGAGCCACCCAGGCGCCCCCATATGCTCTTATTACTTAAAAAGTATTAGCTGACGGGGTGCCTAGGTGGCTCAGTGGGTTAAGCATCGACTCTCTATTTCCACTCTGATCATGATCTCAGGGTCAGGAGATTGAGCTCCATGTGAGGCTCAGCGCTCAGCAGGGAGTCGCTTGAGATTTCTCTCTCTTCCTCTTCCTCTACCCCTCCCCCTACTCTCTCTCTCCCTTTTTTCCTCTCTAAAATAATAGATCTTTTTTTCTAAAGTATTACCTGATTATGCCATGTTGATCCAAGGGTATGATTTAATCTTTGACACAACACTTTGAAATCTGGTGAGGGGTGGGAGGGGGAGATGGGGTGGGCTGTCATTTGAGAATGATAAAGTTCTTGACCTAACAGACATCCTAAGCAAATTGTATCAACTCTGTCACCTGAATGAAGACCAACCACTACTGCTGGAGGGTCAGGAAGGGAGTGGTCTTGAGCATGTGGAATGCTACTCTCACTTTCCACCCTCAGTCAGGGAAGCTTTCAGCCCAGAAAGTTCCTGAGGAACATTTTATGTTCCCTGCCTTTGTTTTGTCATCCCCTGTCTTTTCCCCCTATGGAGATGGGAAGAACCTTTTTCAGTATATCAAATTCAGTCAATTTAGCAATCCAGGAGGCTGGCGTACATTTCAAAGTGCCTTTTCTTTCAGCCTGTTACACTGAGACAACTGTTGTAATGGAGTCTGAAACGCTGCATCAGAATACGTGCCCTCCAGAGGCCCATTCCTGTCAGTTCTACAAAGCACAAGGGGAAGGGACTTAGCCCACTTTAGGCAATGAAGATCAGAGTATAGCTCTGATTTGGGAAGTTCCACTCCCAATTTTATTTATGTAATTTATTTATATAATACAGCCAGTTTGAATTATTTAGATATCCCACAATTTATGGGTTGGATTGGCTTAATGGTTTGACCTGACTGCTATTGCTCAGATACTATTTCTGTAATCATTTCAAGATTTGCCTGTTTGGGGCGCCTGGGTGGCTCAGTGGGTTAAAGCCGCTGCCTTCGGCTCAGGTCATGATCCCAGGGTCCTGGGATCGAGGCCCACATCGGGCTCTCTGCTCAGCGGGGAGCCTGCTTCCTCCTCTCTCCTCTCTCTCTGCCTGCCTCTCTGCCTACTTGTAATCTCTCTCTCTGTGTCAAATGAATAAATAAAATCTTTAAAAAAAAAAAAAAAAAAAAGATTTGCCTGTTTGTTTTTCTGTTTAATTCCAATTGATGACCAAGATTAGTGTGGTAAAAACTGTTCTACCTGGTATTCTATCCATTAATTAGAACTGCAATACAGTGTACACTGATGTAAATTATAATTAATCCAATGAACTAAAAATTTTAAGTATTAAACTGCATATTTGTTCCAAAAATTGGAATAGGAAATTTAACACCCTGCGTTTCTGGTATGGTTAATTTTGTGACCACAGCTCCAAAAAGCATGTGTTGTTGTTTTTTTTGTTTGTTTGTTTTTGTTTTTGTTTTTGTTTTTTTCTTATTAGGAAAGCAAAAAAACCGTACACACACAAAGTTAGCCTGTCTGGGGGGAAAATCCTAAGAACTTTAACCAACTCTACTCATTTCTGGATAATTCTAGGAATGACATCAATCTGATCCTCAGGTCTCGAGCTTCCAAGAAACTATATAGGTGCATTCAGTAGGAGCATGTTAATAAAAGTTGTGAAAGAGGTGTTGGTTACGTGGCACAATGACATTTAAAAATTGTCACTTATCTCCCGTTTTGTTGCAAGGTAAGCCTGTTTCCTCCATTTTTCCACTGATCTCTTTTGAATTTATTCTAAACATCTTTTAGAAATTGGAAAATGTATTTGCCAGGTTTATAATTTACTCATTTTCATGGGTTATAAGTTTAAACCAGAATTATATTTTCTACATGATAATATTCTAATCCCAGCACAGAGTTAAAAGGAAATTGCTAGATTTACCCATCCCCAGTATTCATGGAATTTTAATGCATGGGATTTTCTCCTCTGTGTTTCTCTTGAGTTCTTAGAAAAAGCAATGTGAATTTTAATCAGACCATATCATATAGGAGGTATAAAAATTGTCAACATTTTATGCTATTTGGTAGAGTTCATTCTTTTGCATGATATAATAACTAAAATTATACATTTGGAAAGCATAAACTCAAAACAAAAATCTCTTACTTTGATTTTTGATAGTCACTCCATAAAAGGCAATCTGGAGTCAGGTGGGGGAAAATATATCCCAGTGATAGAAAACAGAAGCTAAGTCATTAGACAGCAACCAGATATTGTAATCTAGATATCCCTTCTCCTGTCTGCCACCCAAATACCCCTAATTGCATTACTCAGGATTCTCTGGGAAATGCAGACCATTATACATATATGTGGATAGAGAAATAAAGAGGTTGATTGATAATAAGGAAATGGCTCACGTGACTGTGGAATCTGAGAAGTCCTAAGATCTATAGTTGGCAAGCTAGAGACCCAGGAAATCCAATGAACCAGAGCTGAAGGCAGGAGAAGTAGATGTCCCAGGCCAAGGAGTCAAGCAGAAGAATGAATTCTCCTTTACGTTGCTTTTTGTTCTAGGGCCTTCAACAGGTTGGATGGGGCCCACTTATATTAGAGAGAGCAATCTTCTTCACTCAGTCTAGGAATTCAGATGTTAATTTCATCCAGAAATCACCTTCTGGGTCACAGTAAAACCCAGAATAACTTTTAACCAAATATTTGGGTACCTCATGGCCCAGAAAAGTTGACATATATAATTAAATCACCAAACCAATCAAATCATGTTGGATGTTGGTCATCAGATAGCTTATAAGCTGTCTTGGTATTCAGTTCAGAAGAGTTCTAATGGAAGATAACTTATGGGTCAAACTGTAGTAACCTGTAATTTCTATTGTGTAGCATATTTCTTGCCTGCCATCCTCTGATTCCTTGGGAAATACTTCCTTCATTCTATATGTTTCTGACGGAACATTAGTTAAGCTTCAGTAATGGTCAATCCCAGTATCACCTTCCCCAGTGGGGGTTGCCTGGGATTGATAAGCAGCGGTAGAGAAGAGCACTGCTTTCTTGCTACCGGTTGTCAAATTAGGATGGTGTGAAGCTGTGATTGCAAGTGGTCATCTTCCCTGGCCACATGAAGGAGGCAGTCTATAACAAAAAGTAAAGAGACCATCATGCACAGAGAAGAAGAGACAAACCGAAATATGAATGGAGGGTAAAAAGACTATGAAGGAGAAGATTTGAAACTCTAGATCCAGTGGTGCCTGAAGACATCATTTTTAGACTTTCTGGTTAAGTGAGCTGATAATTTTTTGGTTATTAAGTTCATTTGGTTATAACCGAGAGAGCTCTGACTAATGCCAACTATGCTCCTATGTTAAATATACACTCTATTTGTCGATGGTATATACTGAAGAGCATCTGTTATAGGGATAGATTGCCCTTGTTGATCAAGTCTACAGCACTGATGAGGAGTTACCGAGAGCCCTGGACAGAATTAGGATTCCTGACCTCCCAGCTGAACCAATTCTGGAGAACAGTAGAATAGCAATGATGCAGCCAGGTGACCCTTCTGAGAATAAGTCAGTGAGATCATAGAAAGATTAAGTCTGTAACTAACACTATCTGAATTACAGACATTAAAAAGCCATAAATCAATGAGTACCACATTCAAACTACAAGAGGAATAATCTAGGATCATTCTTTACCAGGTAGCAGATGTAGGACACAAAATACTAACTAGATCTCCAGTAAAGCCCATCCTTTCACAGGTAAAAGAACGTAGATCCTCCACAAAGTGTGATGAAAGCCAAAATACAAAACGCCATCAGGAGCAAACAAACCCTAGGGCTCTATTAAGACCCTCTATGAATTTATCCCTCTGCCAACCTCTGACTGTACAGATATATACTACATGAAGGCCGAGGGTGCAAGTTTAGTAAGCAGAACTTTATGATAGGGTGTGGGTTTTTGTGGGGTTTTGTTGTTGTTGTTGTTTTGTTTTGTTTTTTGTTTTGCTAATTAAGAAAGAAAATAAAGATTCCAAAAGGCAAAGAATGGCATCTGGCGCCCAGGGAGAGGTCATTGCCTCCTGCCCCTACACCACATACCCCCCACCTCAGAGCACACGGCCTTCCAATATAGCACTCCTTCCTCAATGTCCAAATATCATCTCGCACTACAGTGTCCTGCAGATAGGGATGGGTTGGTCACTACTCGTCAGAAATTTATTAGAACAATAAACCCGAAAAGACTTAGAAATATCTGTATACCAGGGCAAAGGGGAGGATCATGTTCTATTCTGTCATAGACTAAAAACTTAAAAATATGATCAAGATCAAAATTTAAGTTAAAGAAAAATGAGGAGCCTCAACTTGTGGAGCCACCAACACTTACTATATACACTGTGCCCTCTCTCAACCCTTTTCAAGTTATTCCACGTCTCTGTCCAAAAGGTCCCTGTGTAACCATAATAAGGAAATCAAAGCTTTTCCATCCTTTAGCCAATCCTAGTCAGGACAATATGCTGACTTAAAAAAGAGGTATCATCAAGAGTCAGATTATGGCCCCTAAGTATTTTTCCGTGACCCATATTTTCTTAGATCCTCTGGATCACAGAATAACTGACCGAAACACTAAGCTTCTCAGCCATATCTTTTAAATAGTACTAGCAAAATGAGCAATAATAATCCCACGCTCTGTATGTCGAGTCCCCTGTGGAGAGAGAGATGCCACGTTGAACTGCCTCATCCCAGCCACTCTACATACACAGTGCAGAGCTCTTGTATTCATTCATTCCAGTGAGGTCCCACAGCAAAACCACAGGCCCCCACCAACACGTATAATCTGCCAGACTAGGACTTCAAAGAAATGCTGCTTTAGAGATTCTCTACAAGTGACTTTAGGAAAGGTTTCTTCTGAAAACTGGAAGGTTTTGGAGCTCCAAAAGACTTCTGTCTTCCTTTTTGTAAACCTTCTCGGGATTTTCACGTGGAAATAATCCATACAGATTTAATGTTCTCAGCATTTATTCATGCTTGTGGATTTCCTGCCAACTCCCACACATATCTCCCACATCCTGGTTCTCTTGAAAAGCAGAATATTCCAGGTCTGCTCAGCGTGGAGCATAATGGAATAATTGTTTCACAGTTCCCACAAACTCTGCCTTCAAGTGGGTCCTCCAGACTTGGCCCCTGAGGCACGTAGGGCTTTGTGGTCTCCTGTGGTCCAGCCAGACTCTGAGATTCTTCTTGTCCTTCTCTCACATGGTCTGGGAGCCGGCCCCTGACCCCCACGGTGTATGGCTCCTCTTTCTTTTCTTTTTTCTTTTTCTTTTTTTTCTTTTGTACATTCCGTTTGTTCCTTATGCTGTATGTTCTGATCACTTGCCAGCTCATCATGCCCAGTCAAATTCTAATTCTCTCCAGAGTGAAAATAATGAACATGGTCTCTCTTTTATCACAGAAGATAAATTATTTTTGCCTTTACATCAAAAGTCTTAAATCAATAGCTACTTCAGAAACCCAACAGGATAGAGGTAAAAAGCTAAGCAATGCAATGCAAAGCAAAACAAAACAAAAAGAAACACTGTTACAAATAGAAATGCAAGGGTGAAAGAATTGACCCTCTCCTATTCAAGCAGCTCATCTTTCTCCTTATTTTCCTATATATTTGAATCTAATTTGTTTACACTCAAAAGGTGGTAGAGCTTTTCACACTCAGTGGCATTTACTTCCAAGGTATTCAGATCAATATTAACAACATTGTAAATCCTGTTTTATGGTTTATATGCATTATTTAATGTGATATTCACTACTACTTAAGTAGACCCCAGAGAAATATTAATTTATTCAACAAAATAGGCATTGAAAACTCCTGACAGGCTAGAGGAAGTACAGCAATAACCAACAATTTGGGATGCCCCCTGGAAAGTGGATTATAGGGTGTAAGGAGAATTGTTAGAAAGCTTGGACAGTGTAGGTGTGAAGTGATTGTGGCGTGGACTAGAGTGGTATTGGTAGTGGTGGTACAAGGAGGGAGGAGAGGGGCCTGGGTGGCTCAGTTGAAAAAGCATCTGCCTTTGGCGCAGGTCATGATCCCAATACTGTGGAATGGAGCCCCACATCTGCATCGGGCTCTCTGCTCAGTAGGGAGACTGCTTCTCCCTCTGACTGACACTTGGGCTCTCTCTCAAAGTCTTTAAAAAAAGAGAGAGGAGAGGCATCTTTTAAAGAAATTTATAATATAAAATCAGTGTGTTGGTGGACCTGACAGGGGGTCTGGGCAGGATATAGTTTCTAAAGCATAAGGTGTTGAGGAACTCGTGAAGTGTCTGGATGTATTAAATGGATGAGTGAAAGTGCTGTTCATGAGATTTGGAAACAGTGGAGGAGCACATTTAGGGGAAGTAGATCGTCAGTTTGGTTTTAGGCAGGTTGAGTTGGAGGTACGCCCGAAGTATTCCAAAGGAGATACTGGACAGGCAGTTGGACCTACAGGTCAGGAAGCCGGAGGAGTGGTCTATGCTGGAAATGCAAACATGGCCTTTGTCAGTGAATGGTTAACAGCGTGAGAATAATTGTTGTCATCTGGCATGAAGCTGGAGAATGAAGAGAGTCCCTCAGAAAGTGCTTCCAGGAGGAGAGACGATCAAAAGGGAAGATGCAGCGGTAGAGCTAGGAGCATCCAGGGCCGTTGCAGTAAAACAGATAACAAAACAGATGCTATAAATATCAAAGAAAGAATGAAAATGTGGCGGACTATTCTAAGTCACATAAGAGCTTTTTATATTTATGCACATGGACTTAAAAGCTGTTTTGTGTGCATGCGTGTGTGTGTGTGTGTGTGTGTGTGTGTGTGTGTGTGTGACGTGAGTTTCAGAAAAGTAGGAAGGACAGATGAAGAGTAGAATGACTGATGTAACAATGTGCCAGGCAGCTTCCAAGCGCTTTCCAGGCACAGCTTTATCTAATCCTCTGTTACAGTAACTCTTACCAATGATGAACCTCAAGGTCGGAGAAGTAAGACAACAGGACCTGCCCAAGCTCCTGCAGTTCTGGGAGGCAGCAGAGCAAGAGCTCAACACCCAAGAGCAAAGATAGCGGATCGAATTTTGTTGCAGGGATTTTTGTAAATTAAAGATGAAATGCTTCTTTTAAGAAATGAGAGTGGAATAAATTGGCAAGTCGCTTTTGAAATATTCAAAACAGAGAAATAAAGCACCATAGTCTTTATTTTAAGGTGTTCTGTTTCATTTTATCAACACGTGAACATATTTTTTTTACACAAACATATTATAAAAGGGTTATTGTAAAAGTCCGCGTACCCTACTCTGTCCTCACCTGATGTCTACTCTGCAGAGAAATCGATCGCTTTGAACCCTTTCAGCTGTGTAGTTGCTCTTGGTTATGTTGTTGTACTTATTTTTCTACTTGTAAGTAATATGCTTATGCTATGGTTTCTGAGTTAATAAACTGTGCATTTTCTGTTAGGGTAGAAATGGCCCAATTACACATGCCCACTTCCCTTTCTCGTCCCAGCCAATATCATGATTATATCGTGATTTTACTTACAGAAAACTATGTTATACATTAATGTAACTTTGTAAATACTGTTCATTAGAAACAGATGTATCATGCTTAGATTTTCTCTTGTGTTAATAATTGCCTCATTTTAACTTGCATGCTTTTTTTCAACCTCCTTTTTTTATTTTTAACATTTTTTTTAAATTTCCATAAGCCACTTCAAATTGAGTTGATTATGTCATAATTACACCTCATACCTAGGACATATAGTACACTAATCAGTAGTGATTCTTTCTGGCTAAAAAATATTTTATATCTTTTATATTATCGTAGCAATTAAAAGGCAAGCTCCTTGGGTGCCTGGGTGGCTCCGTTGGTTGAGTGTCTGACTCTTGATTTCAGCTCAGGTAATGATCTCAGGGTCCTGGGGTTGAGCCCTGCTTCTGGCTCTGTGCTCAGTGGAGAGTCTACTCCCCCAACCCTAACCCCTGCCCCAGGCTCTCTCTTTCTCTCAAAAATAAATAAATAAATCTTTAAAAAAATAAAATAAAATAAAAGCAAACTCCTTGAGGGTGAGAATGCCATTGACCTCATCCGTTCTTCCTTTATTTTTTAATTTTTAATTTTTTTTTAATTTTTTAGATTTTATATATTCATTTATTTAACAGAGAGAGACACAGCAAGAGATGGAACACAAGCAGGGGGAGCAGGAGAGGGAGAAGCAGGCTTCCCGCTGAGCAGGGAGCCCAATGTGAGCAGGGAGTCAGATGTGGGGCTCAATCCCAGGGCCCTGGGATCATCCCCTGAGCTAAAGGCAGACGCTTAAGGACTGAGCCACCAGGCAGGCCTCTTCTTCCATTATAATTTGCATCGTAGTTAAAAGCAGGGTCTCAAAAATCTCAGGCACAAAACCCTGTAAACCTATTCTTAATTTTCTATCCCAATTACCTCCCTAAAGTCACTATAAAGCAATCACTAGCTGTTTCAAAATGCTCACATTTGTTTCCCAGCATTTTCATGCCTAGTTAACTTGTTTTTATTCTCCATCTACTTTCTTTCTTCTGGTTCCCCTGGAGTTGTGCTCTTCTCTTAGGCTCTCACTCCACCTTCCTTCTAATGGAATCTATTAGAGGATAGAAAGCAACCTGCGACCTGTCCCAGGACACCTTGAGTGCTAGATCCCCTCAACTGTGAAATGGAAGGACTGGTTCCCTGCAGAAGGCAGGTGAATAGAGGACAGGGGGATCCTATCTGCCTCCTGTGATCAGCCTATCGGGCCACCATGTGTCACTGTAGGTGTCGGAGCATTGCAGCCTCAGTCTCACAAACATGGTTGATTTAAGACAGTAGCTTAACTGTCCGTGAGGACCCTCCCTCCACAAGACTGCTGCCACGATGGTTCTTAGTTACAGAAACATCTAAGTGAGGGCTGACTTCAAAACAATCTATAACCTATACATTATTAATTTTGCATTAAAGCAAATCATTCCTTAAAATGTAATTTGTGTTCAGTAAGTTGTTTTTCCTAGTTGTTAAAGCACATTTCTAAATATTTCATAAGCAATTGGTGTCACTATGTCAGAAATATAATAACATCAGGGAATTTTACATTTACTCTTAGGCAAGTAATTATGCAGTAGGTTGTAGAGCAAAACAAACTGGTTTACAGTCACTATGCATTTATTTTTGCAAGGACTGCTGCCGTTTTAGAAAAAAATCAAGCAATACTAAATAAGTACAGTTGTGAACTAGATACTCTTAAAGATATTAATTGGGTTGTTCAATTTAATTGCCACTTGCTGTAATATAGTTCTAAGCCAGATTTTATGTTATCTTGCTCTAAAGACAATGACAGCCTCTGGTCAAGGATGGCCCATGGACCATAAAGCATCAAGTGATAAAGACCCTCGAAGTTTCGAGATCTCTGCTGTCAAATTCCACCGACAGAAATTGCCCAGTCTACCCGTTGGCTAGATCAGTGATACCCAAAGGGAGGTCTCAGCACCAGCAGCATTAGAATAATTTAAGAATATGTCAGAAATGCAAATTCTTAGGCTATACGCCAGACCTACTAAGTCAGAAGTTCAGTACAACGATCTGGCCCATAGCAGGTCGTCTGCCTCAGAACCACCTGGATACCCATTGCTGGGATCAACTATCATCCAGCAGTTCCCAGGTGATGCTGATGCTGCTAGTCAGGGGAATACATCTGGATAACTAATGACATAGGAAAATAAAATACTAAGTCCATTAAAGGGATTACTAGATGGGAGGTGACTATGTCCTGTGATTTGGGGGGGGGTATTTATCAGAGTTCCTTTCCTGGACGTACATGTACACAAGGAAGAGAAGGGGAGAGTCCATCCCTGAATACACAGGCATTGATACCTAAGTTTCTGGAGATGTGGCGGGCACAATAAAGACAAGGACCATAACCCCGGAGTTTACAGACCAGCAGGGAAAAACAACAATAAACAATAAGCCCAATCATAGTCGTGGTTGTTTTACATGCTTTAAAATGCTAAAAGGAACAAGCGCTTGGCCAATAAAGTGCCCAAGATGGGAACCTATCGGGGGAAATCAAGAAGTGGTGTTCAGCTTGCAGTCTGAAGGAAGATGTATTAGTTGTCTATTGCCGCTGTAACAAATTATGCAAACGTCATGGCTTAAATAATGCAAATGTTTTATCTTACCATTCCATAAGGTAGAATTCTAACATGGATCTCACTGGAGGAAAGCAAAGCCTCAGCAGGGCTCTGTTTTCCTGGAGGCTCTAAGAGAGAATCTGTTATCTTGTCCTTTCCAGCTTCTCAAGGCTGCTCTCATCGTTGCCTCACGGTCCCCATTTTCTTGTCAACGCCAGCAACACTTTATCTCTCCGTGCCTCTCTTCAAAGTCTCATTGTCCTCTAACCGAATTTCCTCCTCCTTCTCCCTCTTCCATTCCATTTTTAAGGGCCCTTCTGATTACATAGGGCTCCCCTGAATAATCCAGGCTAATTAAGTTCAGCTGATTAGCAACTGTGATTCTATCTGCAACTTAAATTCCCTGTAGCATATGCACAGATGCTGTGAAAGTTTCTGGAGATGAGGACACTGACGTTTTTGATGATAGCATTCTGCTTACTGTAGATGATATGAACTTGTCAGAGTTAAAAGAAGGAAAAGAACATTCTAAACACATGTTGTTCTATCAACAACACATGTGGAGACCCAGGGAGTGACAGGAGTAGGACATTTATAAAGGTGAACAAATCGAGTGTGACCTGAGTAAGAAAGTGAGTCAGGGGGAATATGGTTAAAAAAAAAAAAAGAGGGTAGTGATTAGGAGGTAGGATCTTCAGAGAAATAAATTTGCAAGCAAATCAATTAAGGTTGTAATTTTGGCCAAGGACATGAACAAAATTAAAAAGAAGTCACCGGAAATATGCTGGAATCATATTAAAGCAAAATTTCCCAAAACTTTTACCCAAGGAATGTGCAGATATCCAACCTCCAGTTTTAAAGTGCATATTTTGCTTTCCAATAATGACTCATATATTTCTGGGAATGCTTAAAGTTATATTCAAGTTTCCTAGATTTCTGCCAGAAATGTCAATAAAAGAAAGGTCTCTGTTCTTGAAAGCTACGTCATACACGGAGAGCTTCTAGTAGGAGAAGGAAAGTTTTCCATGTTATCTTTCTTACCCAAGCAAAACAGTTTTTATCTATTTGATATGATAATTCATAAAGTATAAGTTATCATTACCAGACAACATTACTGGCAATGCAGAAATTGCAATGCAAAAATATTATTTTCTTTCTCATATCAAAATATCCTTACAGACAGTCAGGAGGATCACTAGTATATAAGATAATTAGTCTATTTTGCCCATGGGAAGAACCTCAAAGGGACTCCTGCTCTGAGTCTAAATGCAATTCTCTGTGCCAAAGTAGGGGCTCTTAGGCCGACCTGAAACTCCTGACATTACCTGCAAATTTATCCATGTAGGTCCATGTTCCATGTCCATTTCTGAAGGGAAAAGGAGACTGGTGCTTTAACCAAAGAGTTATCTGTCTTCAGGGCACCTGGGTGGCTCAGTTGGTTAAACGTCTACCCCTCAGGTCATGATCTCTAGATTCTGCGATGGAGTCTGGCCTCGGGCTCTCTGCTCAGCGGGGAGTCTGTTCTCCCTCTGTGCTCCCTCTCTCTCTCTCCCCGACATGTGCACTCTCTCTCTCTCAAATAAATAAAAATCTTTAAAAGAAAAGAGTTATGTGACTTCAAAGAGCCTAAGATTTTTAGGGCAATAAAACTGTTCTGTGTGATACTATATGAATGGATACACATCGCCACACATTTGTTCAGCCCATAGAATGTGCACCACCAACAGTGAACTTCATTGTAAAGGATAGACTCTGGGTGATAATGATGTGACAATGTAGGTTCAAGACGATGTAAATATGAAAGCAGGAATACCATCAGAACTGATAATCGCTGTACACATTCTGGTAAGTATCTTTTCAGATTCTTTTCTGTCTCTCTCTAAACACCTGTGTGTGTGCACACACACATATACACCCACACAATACAAGTACATATAAGTGAAATCTGTGTATTTACATTTGAATAAATAATTTTCATAAAAAGAATGATACTCAAAATATGTCATATGTATAATTTTATGATACTAGCACAATATATGTAATAGTTATCTCACTGAAGTTCTTTTTCTTTCAGTAGTTTTTAATAATAATGAACATTATGGTGCTTACATGCTTTCACGCTCATTTTCGTCTTGGGAAAAGTGTTGGTGTTATTTCTGCCTTGAAATATACAATCATTTAAAATTTTGCTACCTATTGACAAACTGTTATACAGGTTTTATTGATTTACATCTTTATTGATAGTACATTTCTCTCATCGGTCAGCACTAGACACTTTGATTCAAAATTTTTTTGCTGAGCTCATAGGCCGTATGCCCTATCCTGTTGTTAATACATAGTATTAACATCAGTAGTCAGTTTGAACATCAGTAATTGATTTGAACGTTATTGTAAACTTAATAATACCTTCTTTAGAGAATTGCCTTTACCTTAGTGCTTATTGAAATATTTCTCTTTTATGTATTGAATTTTAAAACTTATGCCAGATTATAATAATGTATTTATATATTTTGGCAATATGTATTTTCAGTTTATAATTTTTAACCCAGAAGTTAGCATACTTTGTTTACTTCACTCACATTTCAGTGGCTATACCTAGTAGCAAGTGGGATGGGGAAATTTCCTTGGCTGGGCTGTTACTTCCCATCTTCAACTGCGTACTATAGAAAGGATGAACGGGATCTAGGAGACAGGTACAAACTATGATATAACTTCACTGAGATGTTTTAGCAAGCAGGGGTTGGTTTTCTTTAGTTTTATAAAGGGTAAATGAATCATTGTTTCTTCTTGCAAATTGTTTTCTGATTCACTGCCTGGGGCGTGGAGTCTGAGCAGAAAGTAATAGCCTAGAACTTGCAACGGTCTTCTCACTGGAGACAGAAATTGGAGTTCAGCTTCCAAGACAACCAGAACTTGAGGGGCCAAGATTCTAGAAAAAATTGGACCCTGCAGAGTCCAGTCCTCTGTATATAATCTGCCCTCAATGCATTTGCTGGCCCTAACCGGTGTGAGTGTGGTGAGAGGCTCTGAGACACCAAGCAGAAAGTAGTTCCTAAAGGGCTGAACCTTTAAGCAGAGAACACAGTGATCAGGTGATGTCAGGAAGACAGAATTTTGAATTCACCAAAGAGGAATGGACGAGGCCCAGGAGGAATGAGAGCTTGAGGGGCTATGCTGTAGGATGAAGGGCAGATGAAAAGTAGAATAGTTCAACTGGATATAACTACCTACCAGAATAGAACTGAATCTCTTGAAAAAATATCTGGCAATTCCACTTAAAAGCTCTCTGTATCTGTTATGATTAGAGTGATAAACTAGTTACAGGAAACCCAGAATGATTTAATATTTTCTCCTCCCTTCCCCTCACCTTTGGGTTTTACTTAGAACACTGAAAGAATGTTGGCTAACTGCCTTAGGGTTGTGAAGTTGTTTTTAGTTAATTAATCAAGCAATCAACCAATTAATTAATTATTTTCCCCCGGGGAATACAATTTGCTTATACTGCCATGGGTTAAGCTGCCTCTACTGAATGTTAGAAAAATATTTTTCTTTCTTTTTCTCTTTTGTGGGCTATGGAAATCCTAGAATTCTGGAATAGGAGGTTCATGTTTCACCTGGCTTTGGTTATGAATAGGACTTTTTACAATGGAAGAATTTACTATTGCCATTTAAAAACAAATTGTAGAACAAGCCATTGATTGATGTGTTTAATATGAAAATATAGTTCCTTTCCTTTATTTTAATGTGACTGTATAGCTGGGGGCAAAAATTCATTCTACTGTCAACTATATATGCTCCCTGCTTGCTCTCTTCATTAACAGTGAATGCGCTTGTTTTGTTGTTTTTGAATCACATTTTTAATTTTTAAAAAATCTTATTTTTGTTACTTTGTGCAAATACCTTCCCTTTTTTTCTTTCTTTTTTTTTAAGGAAAAATCTAATGGAGGAAAAAGCAATAGAAACTATGTGTTTTATGCTTCTAACAAATAAGGGAATCAGCTTGTGTGTTGAAGGTGTTGGGGGGGAAATAATTTCTAATTATATTTTAGTAGATACATTTTATTTCTCATGCCAAATGGGTTTTTAAGGAATATAATATGAGATTCCAGAAGTGAAGGGTGAAGCAAAAAGAGCAGAAACCTGTCCTACCATTATATTGCCATCCTATTGAATTTCAGCTTGCGTACAGCATATTACTGCATCTGTATGTGTGAGTGTGTGTGCAGATAGTAAGGGTCCAAGTTAACATTTAGGTTCATTACTGCCATCAAAACAAGTACATGGGTCTGAAATAGAATCCCACCTCCCCTGACACACACACACACACACACACACACACACACACACACACACAGAGGTTAAAATAGCTAGGAACTATGAAACATGAAAAATATGTTTTTTAAAAGTGGACTAAATCCTAAGGGGCATGTGGGGGGAAAATAACTACTTTTGTTCTATACTTTTGCTGTAAGGATATTGAAGGGAAGGGAAAATTCTTTCCTACCCTTCAAGATCTTCTAGCTGGACAAAAAAAATCAAATTTATGAGACAGATTAACAGGAGAAAAAAGATCAAAGTTTTGTTACATGTGTATAGAGACCCAATTATAAAATTGAGACCTAAAGAAGTTACCAAGGCAGACAGTTTCATACTTTGTAGGCAAGGAGACAATTAATCTGTGAGGGATTGACAGGACAAAGAAAACTCAACTTTGGGAGTTTCGATTAGTAAGGAATATTAAATAGAAATTGGACAGGGGTAGTAAATTAGTAAGAAGTAACCAGTGTTGTTTATACAACCTTCTCACCCACCTCTGGTGGTAAGGATGTTTCTTGACCTCCTGGTACAGGGAGGGTACCTTTCACGGGAGAGCTATTTTCTGCTTTCAGGCTGAGAGAGGAAGGTCTGAGTGCCCTTCTTGCACAGGCAGTCTCTTATAACTTTTTTTTTTTTTTTAAGATTTATTTATTGGGATGTGGTGGCTCAGTTGGTTAAGTGTCTGCTTTCAGCTCAGGTCATGATCTCAGGATCCTGGAATGGGGCCCTGTGACCAGATTTCTGCTGAGCATGGAGCACCAGGCTCAATCCTAGGACCCTGAGACCATGACCTGAGCCAAAATCAAGAGTCTGCTGCCCAACTTACTGGGCCACCCAGAGGCCCCTGTAATTTTTACTTAAAATAATCAATATGCTAAAGTGGCACATTGGGGACTGCCTGCCCTTGGCCCTTTACAGTATTCATGAAAGAGGTTTTTATTTTGCAGCTATTTGAAACATTTTGTCATTAGTTCCTAAAAGTTGTGTTAGATTCACTATAAAGCAGAGAAAATAAATAAATTTTTAGTCTCTGGATTTCTGTTGTATTTAGATTTTTAAAAGTTTAGGTATAGTTTGCTAGTTCCCTGCCATTTTATTTATAATAGAACCAGTTCAGAATCTTGTGATGTTCCAGAATAGTTTCAGAATAGTTTCATTTTACCTGTAGAAATTTTAATTTTATGAGTATTGTACTTCTCAAATGTATAAAAGATATGCTCTCCCTCTATACTAACTTGCTCTATTTTCATTTTTACTGAGACTCTCATCTGTTTGCTTAAATCTTTAAGCTCAGGCCCATGTGTAGTTCATGTATATTTCAAAACCGGGCTCATTTTGTGTTTTTAAAGCATTGAACAAACCAGAAAATGCAACATACTATATACTGAGATAGAAAATGCTGAATGTGTGGGGTTTTTTTTAAGAAAAACATTTCAAATTTTATGAAGTAGCATTACATACATCCTACAATTCAGTTAAGAGTTAATAGAGATGCTAAGAAACAAGACAAATAATTTAAAACAAAGAGGTAAAAGGGACTATAAACAGACCCTCAGGTGATTCAGATGTTAAACCCATACATTAAGAACCTGTAATGCATATTTTCAAGAAAATTAGTGAAGAATCATCAGAACCCAGAGGCTTCACCAATTAATTCTTTCATATATGTAAGGAATTAGGTTGGCATAACCTTGATTCTAAAACCTGAGAAGTCATTACAAGAAAGGAAAATTACAGGCAAATTTCTCCTATAAATAAAGATACATAAATCTTTAACATATATTATCAAATCAAGGTAAATAGTATATTGAAAAAAGAATACTATATCCTGGCCAAATTGAGTTTATTCTGAGAATGTAGAATTGGTTTAACACTTGGAAATGAATTTAATTCACCACATTTAAAGAGGATTTTAAAATCTTCTGATCATCTGATACTGATACACTCTGATACTGATCATCTCAGTAGGTTCAGAAAAACATAACATTCTACAACAATTAATGATTTTTTAAAAATCCTCTTGGCAAACTGGGAATATAAACTTCTTTAATCTGGCAAACTGTTTATGAGATATAATTATTTACTTAATGTTATAAGTGCTGAAAGTTTTCACCTTGAATTTGGAAATAAGTTCACCACTGTTCAACACTGTACTAGAAGTCCTAGCCAGTATAATAAAGAAAAATAAAGAAAAGATAATAGGACCAGAGATTATGATGAATAAATAAAACAGTCTACTTTTTATAGACAATTTGCTTAAATCTATAAGAATTCAGTTTTATTTCATTTTTATATACCAGCAACAGAAATGAAATTCTTAAGAAAGGCACTATTTATAATAACATCAAAAATATCAATACATAGGGAAACTGCTAGCAAAAACTATGCAAGATTTCTACACAGAAGACTATAGAACATTACTGTGGGAAACTGAGAAAACTTAACATAAAGATATCATTGGTCTCCTAATGCAATACAATCCCAGTCAAAATACCAAGAGGATTTTTTTTTACAAAGAGGATTTTTTTTTTAAAGATTATATTTATTTATTAGAGAGATAGAGCACAAGTAGGCAGAGGAGCAGGCAGAGGGAGAGGGAGAAGCAGGCTCTCCGCTGAGCAGGGAGCCCGATTCAGGGCTCGATCCCAGGATCCTGGGATCATGACCTGAGTCGAAGACAGCTGCTTAAATGCCTGAGCCACCCAGTGCCCCCCAAGAGGATTTTTTGAAGGAAAACCTGGTAAGTATTTTTTTCTAAAAATTCTAAAAACTGCAAAGGGACAGGATGCCTGTGTGGCTCAGTCAGTTGAGCATCTGCCTTCAGCTGAGGTCATGACCCTGGCATCCCAGGATGGAGCCTGGTGGCAGAGAGTTTGTTTCTCCCTTTCTCTCTGCCCCTCACCCCCACTCATGCTCTCTCTCCCTAAAATAAATAAATAAAATCTTAAAAAAAAAAAAAAAAACACTGCAAAGGGGACATTGTTAAGACATTCTTTATGAAGAAGAACAGGGTAGGAAGACTTGTTCTATTGAATATTGAGTCTTATTGTAAAGCTATATAAGATAGTATGTTGCTGATGAAAGGATACAGAATAAAAACTATGAAAAAATTTTTAAAAGGATATAAGAATAGACCAGTGGAATAATACAGTTTATAAAAAGGCCACAGGTAGAGAGGTACTTAGTTTATGAGGAAGGATCAGGGGGCAGAAAGGAAAAAATACAAACAAACCAGTATTTTCAGCAATAATGAAAATAAGAAAATTGGGTATTCATACAGAAAAAAATGCAACTTGATTTCTATCTCATAACATAAACAAAACCAATTACATATAAATGTAAATTCATGTAAATGTGAATAATAAAATACTAATAATTTAGAGAGATTCAGATGTCTACTCCATTGCTCCTCAAAAGTGTTAATAGCAAAAGTCATACACAGCCCCCACCTTTGTGGTATCTCCAGATGACTTCTGCGAAGCTAAAACATAACTATTCATCCATTCCCCCCCAATAAATCATGGAGAATTCATTAAATGCCATTAAATAGTGATGAGACAAGGTTAGAGTTCTGGTGTGTTTGAGGGGAGTGGACCTAAAAGCAAGGAATTTAAGAGGCAAGATTTAAGGTATTTGAAACTTACAACAATAGTTAGTTTGGGAATGGAAAGAAAGGGGTAAATGGAAAGGAAGGGGCAAATCAAAAAGACATTTCAATAGGACTTAGCAGCTGGATTAATACTGGAGGCAAAGTGGGAAAGAGTCTAAATGACCCAGAGGTTTTGAGCCTTAACCTTTAATTAAGGCTAAAAAATCAGGAAAGTAAGCTGGTTTGGGAGAGAAAATTATTGGGTTTGAAATGACGTAGGCATATGTAAATGGAAATGCCCAAAGAAGTAAGTTATTGGCAGTAAAGAAAGGGGCAAGTCCTAGAGTGATAGAATAGGATATTCAGAGGTGTCTGCAGACAAATGACACATGGCTAGTCACTGTCTGTCTCAATTCTCTCACATCTGTTCCTTGAGTAACAATTGCAGCATCATCTGCATACACAGATCACTAGTGGCTTTGGAATGGAGGGGAGAGGACAAGGGCTGATATTAACAGAGACTGACAACTTCTGCTGATAAGTGCCTTTGAGTAACTCTTAAGTCACACAAAACATTGACTGAAATGTTAAACTAGCCTTGTCTTAACACCTTCTAGATAAAGAGATGTTTCAGTAGACTCTTGCAAGCCACTCCATTATTATACTAACATTAGAATCTGTCGGGCACCTTCTTTCATTAATTAAACCTCACTCCGTAGAATATGAGTAGGGGATGATGCTACATCTGAGGACCAATCCACTTAACTTCTTCAGGTGGGCTAAGAGAGGATACCAGTCATCTAATATGGAAGAAAATCTTCTTCATGACTTCTCTTTTCCTATTCTTTCTAGTATAGGGATAAGGCAATATATAAATATTCATGGCCATGCATGATGGATGTCATTGGCCACCATTCCTCTAATGGATGGCACCTGGATGCAAAAAAAAAAAAGTTATTCTTTAATGGAATAAAGTTCTAAATGATCCAAATTTCAGAGGAGTGCATAAGCATGAATATTTATGTAACTCATTACCATTTAAAAACAGTTTTTTCTCCTTTCAAAGCTTCCTAATTGAGCTATAAAAATTCATGCTAGCCTAGAATTAGGCATCCATGCTAAGTGCCTAGAAGTGCCATATTAATACTTTAATCAAGTTTGGGGGCTGGGGATGAGGTGGCAAATTTTCTCTCCCCTACTCCTTAGAAATCAATTTTCTAATTCTTTTTGTAAGAATTCTTATTTCCACATAATTCCTTGCTAATAGTCACAAACTACCATTTAATTTGGGGGCCATATTTAAAAGAACTTGGGGGTGTGGGGAAGGTACTTAGGAGTTGAAGAAATCAAATTCATAATGTCTCCCATCTACCCATAAGCAACTTTTATGGGCAGGTAAACAATGAAGCAAAGATTTACTTTATTACATCAACGAGTATTGTAGGGGACAAGGGCAGACCACCATTCATTAATTTTAAATTACATGAGCAAAATTATTCTGAGTTATAAGCAATCAGAACCTAGCAGATTTAGGAAGAGCTCTTTATGTCCCCAACCCCACTGCCTAAATTTACATTGGAAAGGACAGCCTATACCACAAAGAGAGCTATTAACAGAGTTGCCTTTTTACCTGAGAAAGTTATCTGCATAATAGGGTAATCTTTGTTTTCCAAACATTTCTTCTCACCTTCCTGCTAATGCCTTCTTCCTATTTGTATCCCTAGACCCCTAATCCTCTCCTTAGCTCAGAATATCATATAAGCTTCTTGTTGCCTGTCTTTGGACTTTCACATCTGTGTGGATTCCCCAATGTACAATATTAAATTTGATTTTCTCCTTAATCTCTCTCATGTAAATGTAATACTTTATTGAGCTAGAAGAATCTTGGACAGAAGAAAATTTCCTCCTCCCCAACAGTACAAATTTTGACTCCACTTTAATGCCAGAAATTATCTTCTTATAGAAAAGAAAAACAAAACTTACTACAGAACAATTTATAATTAATGAATTCCTCTATTTCACTAAAATGTAGGGATTGGATTGGATTTTCAGAATCCCTGTCAATAGTGAATGGGTTCTAAACAGATAGGAGGGAATTCAGACTGTCTTTCTGTAGACGGTTTGTGTGGAAACCACAGTTTGAGATTTCACCTCCACCACAGGGAGTAGCAGAGAACTCAGTGTGTTTCAAATAAGATTAGGCCTTTATCTTGCCTCTGCAGAGAAGATGGTCTTCTGACCCCAATAAAGAAAATTCAATAAAATAAACAGCAGTGAAGGTAGATGGCCAAACTCACCTGGGTTAGGAATACAAATCATTGCCTTTACTAACAAACCACAACTTTTATGGACGGTTTATGACAGTGATAAAGGCCCCAGTGATGTGAGTGAGCACATAGCCTTTACTTTTCTAAGCTATTCCATGAAATCTGTTTATTATTCAGAACAGAGACCAAGAAATTTTATGCCAATGATCAGGCTGCATACATGCTTTAATGTACTAGTAAATAATATTTGTTCCTACCCTTGCAACCACTTCTTAGAGAATCTTCTCTGCCCAAACTTCTGGAAATCCTATCACTCATCATCAGCTGATTGAATTAATCAGGAATGGGCACCTTACTAACTTTTGACCAATCAGATTTTCTCTTCCAGGAAACTGGGATTGGGAAACTGCCTGAGACACATTATTATAGGGCTCAAGCCAAAGGGTCAGAAAGACATAGGGCTAAAACTTTCATGTTGGGATAGTTGCATAGGTGCATATGTTCACCTATTGTTAGTATATACCTAGGTATATATATAGGTTAGTATATACCTATATAACAGAAGTGGTGGTTCATGGGCAAATGTGTACATTTCAGCTTTAGTAGATATTGTAAAACCACTATCCAAAGTGGTTATACTAATTTACACATCCATCAGTAGCATTTGAGAGTTCTCACTGCTTCACATCCAAATCTCTATCAATGCTTGGCATTGTATGTATGTATATATGTATGTGTATATATATACATACACACACACACACACACACACATATATATATATACATATATACATACACACACACACACACACACACAGCCATTTAGAAGGAGGCATAGTGTTATCTCACTATGGTTTTATTTCTGACATCAAATGATTTTGAGCAACATTTCAAATATGTATTGGCCATTTGGATATCCTCTTTTGTGAAGAGCTTTTCAATTTCCTTGCCCATTTTTAAATTGAGTTCACTATCTTTTCCTTTTTAATTTGTAGGAATTCTTTATGTATTCCCTATATTAGTCCTTTGTCAGATACATGTTTTGCAAATATCATATTCTGTTAGTGACTTGTCTTTACACTTTACTAATGTTGTTGTTTAATGAACAGGAGTCCTTTATTTTTAATGTAGTGTAATTTATCAAATTTCCTTTTTTGGCTAATGCTTTTTCATGTCCTATTTAGGAAATCATTTTTTTTTTTAGCAATTGATAAATTTATTTTGTTTATTTATTTTTATTTATTTATTTATTTATTTTTTATTAACATATAATGTACTATTTGCTTCAAGGGTACAGGTCTGTGAATCATCAGTCTTACACAACTCACAGCAATCACCATAGCACATACCCTCCCCAATGTTCATAATGCAGCCACCCTATCCTTCCTCACCCCAGCAACCTCAGTTTGTTTCCTGAGATTAAGAGTCTTTTATGGTGTGTCTCCCTCCCAATCCCATCTTGTTTCATTTCCAAAGATACATATATATTTTTTTAAGGTTTTATTTCACCTTTCATTTAAGGTTTATAATCCATCTCAAACTGATTTTGGATAAGAAGGAGGTAGGGGCGATTGTTTTTATCATATGACTATAAATCGAATGAGTGCCATTTATTGAGAAAATAAGTGAAAAATTGAAATATTGAAAAATTCCTCCATTGTGCTATAGTGTCACCTTTGCTTAAGTCAAATGACAATATATAATATACAAAGTTGGGGTCTGTTCACATAGAAGTATCATAAAGCAAATTAAGAAGTCTCAAATCAGTTGCAGGAAAAAATTACTAAAAGCACAAGTGGATTTTAAGGAAACCACCAGACTTGATTGTCCGGAATGTGGGTGTCAAACAATGTGATTCTTGGTTCATGATTTAAATCACTTTAATGGTATGTAGTGCTCTGAAACCATTACATTCAGTCTGTAACAATAAAAGGAACCAAATATTGAAGATATAAACATTTGACCATCTCAGCTGACTGTGGGATTATGGTTAATAACAGACAAAGTGATAAACTTGTTTTTTTAAACTCTGGCTACAAACTAGTCCTGTGTCAATAAACTAAGGCAAACTGAAATAAGACAACTTGGGTACATCTGTGGCATAGTCTTGGCCTAATTGCAGAAGTTAAGAGTAGTGAGGCCATTGTGTGCAATAAAACAAAAATATTAGGTGACTGTCTCCTACCTAACAACTGATAACATTTTCTACCCCTGAACACCTTATTGAAAATGTTTTATTGCTCATATATACATAACTAATCTGCACTATTGGGAAAAAACAAGTCAGCAAGCAAAGTGATTATATATTATGTCTGTCAAAGTGTCTAACAGTGCTGCACAAATAAAACTACATTGTGTACTTCATTTTTCCTTTTGTATTTTGAATGTAACAGTATTATAATTCAACAGTTCTTGAGGAATAAATGCTATTAAAATAAAATGACTATCAACTCGACTAAATTCATCTTGAATATAGGCAACACAGAGCCTTTTAAAATGTACAACACCAATATTTTCTAGGCAATGGAAATTAAACCTATCGTCTTTAATCTAAAATGATGTTTTAGAAATGTCAAAGATATCTCTAAAATTGGAATATTAAAAGGGCAACCTATTGGGCTCGAAAAAAACATGGAAGATAATAGAGAAGCCCTCACTAAAGAAATAAAAAACCTTTCTGGAAAAATAAAAGAACTAAAATCTAACCAAGCTGAAATTAAAAAAGCTATTAATGAGGTGCAATTGAAAATGGAGGCCCTTACTGCTAGGATAAATAAAGCAGAAGACAGAATTAGTGATTTAGAAGACAAAATGTCAGGGAAAAAAGAAGATGAAAAGAGAGACAAACAACTACTGGACCATGAGGAGAGAATTTGAGAGATAAGTGATACCATAAGACGAAACAAGATTAGAATAATTGGGATCCCAGAAGAGGAAGGGGGGGGGCAGAAGGTATACTGGAGCAGATTTTAATACAGAACTTCCCTAATCTGGCAAAGGGAACAAGCATCAAAATCCAGGAGGCACAGAGAACCCCCCCCAATCAATAAAAATAGGTCCACACCCCATCATCTAATAGTAAAACTTACAAGTCTTAGTGACAAAGAGAAAATCCTGAAAGCAGCTCGGGACAAGAGGTCTATAACATACAATGGTAGAAATATTAGATTGTCAGCAGACCTATCCACAGAGACCTGGCAGGCCAGAAAGAGCTGGCATGATGTATTCAGAGCACTAAATGAGAAAAATCTGCAGCCAAGAATACTATATCCAGCTAGGCTCTCACTGAAAATAGAAGGAGAGATAAAAATCTTCCAGGACAAACAAAAACTCAAGGAATTTGCAAACACCAAGCCAGCCCTACAGGAAATATTGAAAGGGGTCCTCTAAGCAAAGAGACCTTAAAGAAACATAGACCAGAAAGGAAGAAACACAATATACAGTAACAGTCACCTTACAGGCAATACAATGGCTCTAAATGTATATCTCTCAATAGTTACTCTGAATGTAAATGGACTAAATGCCCCAACTAAAAGACACAGGGTATCAGAATGGATAAAAAAACAAGACCCATCGATATGCTGTCTACAAGAAACTCATCTTACACGCAAAGACACCTCCAGATTTAAAGTGAGGGGATGGAAAACAATTTACCATGCCAATGGACAGCAAAAGAAAGCTGGAGTGGCAATCCTTATATCAGATAAACTAGACTTTAAGGCAAAGAATATCATAAGAGATGAAGAAGGACACTATATCATACTAAAAGGATCTGTCCAACAAGAAGATCTAACAATCATAAATATCTATGCCCCTAACATGGGAGCAGCCAATTATATAAACCAATTAATAACAAAATCAAAGAAACACATTGACAAGAATACAATATTAGTAGGGGACTTGAACACCCCCCTTACTGAAATGGACAGATCATCAAAGCAAAAGATCAACAAGGAAATAAAGGCTTTAAATGACACCCTGGACCAGTTGGACATCACAGATATATTCAGAACATTCCATCCCAAAACAACAGAATACACATTCTTCTCCAGTGCACATGGAACATTCTCCAGAATAGACCATATTCTGGGTCACAAATCAGGTCTCAACAGGTACCAAAAGATTGGGATCATTCCCTGCATATTTTCAGACCATAATGCTCTGAAACTAGAACTCAACCACAAAAGGAAAGTTGGAAAGACCTCAAATACATGGAGGCTGAAGAACACCCTACTCAAGAATGAATGGGTCAACCAGGAAATTAAAGAAGAATTAAAAAAATTCATGGAAACAAATGAAAATGAAAACACAACTGTTCAAAATCTTTGGGATACAGCAAAAGCAGTCCTAAGAGGAAAGTATATAGCAATACAAGCCTTTCTCAAGAAACAAGAAAGGTCTCAAGTACACAACCTAACTCTACACCTACAAAAGCTAGAGAAAGAACAGCAAAGAAAGGCTACACCCAGCAGGAGAAGAGAAATCATAAAGATCAGAGCAGAAATCAATGAAATAGAAACCAAAAGAACAGTGGAACAAATCAATGAAACTAGGAGCTGGTTCTTTGAAAGAATTAATAAGATTGATAAACCCCTGGCCAGACTTATCCAAAAGAAAAGAGAAAGGACTCAAATTAATAAAATCATGAATGAAAGAGGAGAGATCACAACCAACACCAAAGAAATACAAACAATTCTAAGAACATATTATGAGCAACTCTACACCAGCAAATTTGACAATCTGGAAGAAATGGATGCATTCTTAGAGAAATATAAACTACCAAAACTGAACCAGGAAGAAACTGAAGACCTGAATAGACCCATCACCAGTAAGGAGATTGAAGCAGTCATCAAAAATCTCCCAACGAACAAGAGCCCAGGGCCAGACGGCTTCCCAGGGGAATTCTACCAAACATTTAAAGAAGAATTAATACCTATTCTCCTGAAACTGTTCCAAAAAATAGAATTGGAAGGAAAACTTCCAAACTCCTTTTATGAGGCCAGCATTACCTTGATCCCCAAACCAGGCAAAGACCCCATCAAGAAGGAGAATTACAGACCAATATCTTTGATGAATACGGATGCAAAAATCCTCAACAAAATACTAGCCAATAGGATCCAGCAGCACATAAAAAGGATTATTCACCACGACCAAGTGGGATTTATTCCTGGGATGCAAGGTTGGTTTAACATTCGCAAATCAATCAATGTGATACAAGACATTAATAAAAGAAAGAACAAGAACCATATGATCCTCTCAATAGATGCTGAAAAAGCATTTGACAAAGTACAGCACCCTTTCTTAATCAAAACTCTTCATAGTGTAGGCATAGAGGGTACATACCTCAATATCATCAAAGCCATCTACGAAAAACCCACAGCGAATATCATTCTCAATGGAGAAAAACTGAGAGCTTTTCCCCTAAAGTCAGGAACACGGCAAGGCTGTCCACTATCACCACTGCTATTCAACATAGTACTAGAAGTCCTAGCCTCAGCAATCAGACAACAAAAAGAAATAAAAGGCATCCAAATCGGCAAGGAAGAGGTCAAACTCTCACTCTTTGCAGATGATATGATACTTTATGTGGAAAACCCAAAGGACTCCACTCCAAAACTGCTAGCACTCATACAGGAATTCAGTCAAGTGTCAGGATATAAAATCAATGCACAGAAATCAGTTGCATTTCTATATACCAACAACAAAACAGAAGAAAGAGAAATTAAAGAGTCAATCCCATTTACAATTGCACCCAAAACCATAAGATACCTAGGAATAAACCTAACCAAAGAGGCAAAGAATCTGTATTCAGAAAACTATAAAGTACTCATGAAAGAAATTGAGGAAGACACAAAGAAGTGGAAAAACATTCCATGCTCATGGATGGGTAGAATAAATATTGTGAAAATGTCTATGCTACCTAGAGCAATCTACACATTTAATGCAATCCCCATCAAAATACCAGCAATTTACTTCAAAGAAATGGAACAAATAATCCTAAAATTTATATGGAACCAGAAAAGACCCCGAATAGCCAAAGGAATGTTGAAAAAAAAAAGCAAAGTTGGCGGCATCACAATTCCAGATTTCAAGCTCTATTACAAAGCCGTCATCATCAAGACAGTATGGTACTGGCACAAAAACAGACACATAGACCAGTGGAACAGAATAGAGAACCCAAAAATGGACCCTCAACTCTATGGTCAACTAATCTTCGACAAAGCAGGAAAGAATGTCCAGTGGGAAAAAGACAGTCTCTTCAACAAATGGTGTTGGGAAAACTGGTCAGCCACATGCAGAAAAATGAAACTGGATCATTTCCTGACACCACACACAAAAATAGACTCAAAATGGATAAAAGACCTCAATGTGAGAAAGGAATCCATCAAAATCCTCGAGGAGAACACAGGCAGCAACCTCTTCGACCTCAACCGCAGCAACTTCTTCCTAGGAACCTCACCAAAGGCAAGGGAAGCAAGGGCAAAAATGAACTATTGGGACTTCATCAAGATTAAAAGCTTTTGCACAGCAAAGGAAACAGTCAACAAAACCAAAAGACAACTGACAGAATGGGAGAAGATATTTGCAAATGACATATCAGATAAAGGGCTAGTATCCAAAATCTATAAAGAGCTTCTCAAACTCAACACCCATAAAACAAATAACCCAGTCAAGAAATGGGCAGAAGACATGAACAGACATTTCTCCAAAGAAGACATCCAAATGGCCAACAGACACATGAGAAAGTGCTCAACATCACTCGGCATCAGAGAAATACAAATTAAAACAACAGTGAGATACCACCTTACGCCAGTCAGAATGGCTAAAATCAACAAGTCAGGAAATGACAGATGTTGGCGAGGTTGCGGAGAAAGGGGAACCCTCCTATGCTGTTGGTGGGAATGCAAGCTGGTGCAGCCACTCTGGAAAACAGTATGGAGATTCCTCAAAAAGTTGAAAATGGAGCTACCCTACGACCCAACAATTGCACTACTGGGTATTTACCCTAAAGACACAAAGGTAGTGATCCTCAGGGGCACGTGCACCCGAATGTTTATAGCAGCAATGTCCACAATAGCCAAACTATGCCTGTACATGCCAAGTCACAAGAATTTCACTCATCTATGGCTCATTAACCACTTACTGCAGACAGAAACCAAGTTGGTGGGTGGTTGGGAAGAACTATGCAACTTATGATCTCTTCCCCTCCTCCTTCTTTTTTTTTTTTTCCTTTTTGGTCAGGGCATTACATATATACTCCATTTTCTTGACTCCCAGTGAATTCCATTGCATAGTTATTTCACCTTGATCAATCTCTCCCTGTGGATATATATCCTATGTTTGCTCACTCTCTTCCTTTGTAAATGGAACAATGGAATATGGATATGAGCAAAAGAGGTATGTGCAATATACATATTTATTGTTTCTTACCACCCCATTCACACGTAACATTTGCCATGCCCCATGAACACAGAATTCCAGTAGACCCATAATGCATAGGAGTTCAGAAAACTCCAAGTGAATATAAGATAAGTGTGTCAAGTCTGTGATTGAGTAAGTGTGGGTACTGACAGCCCCAAAGGGCCACATGTTCTTCTTGAACCAGCACTTCTCCTGCAGAGAGGAAAAAATATCCAAGGAACTCTATCATATTCTTCCTAATTTATATGACTTCCTTGTATTAGCCAGTTACACTGAAAATAATAACATGAAAGGAAAGGAAAAGGTAGAGCAACCCATTAATTCCTTTTCTTTTCAGTCCTTCCTAACTCAACAGTAAGCTGAAGGTAATGTGTTGGTAGAGTTATCAAGACAGTTCATATCAAGACAGAGTATAAAAAGAGTTGAGTTAGTTTTGTGCAGTACTTCTACAAAATAGATATTCGTATATGAGCTATGAAATCCGAATTGTGTGATTTTGGTGATTTCACACATGAGCTAAATGCTCTTATGTTTGAATTAAAAACCCTGTCGTTGCACAATAAAGGGTGCAATGTGACAAAAGAGAAAAGCTTTATTTTTTAGTACCTTTAGCTGCACGTTTTTCCTGCTCGTTGAATGAAGGGTACTGCACTTTTGTTTGGCACTGGACCCCACAAGTTATGCAGCTGGCTCTGCTGAAGTTGCAGTTGTGTGCCTCACTTTTACTAATTATGGCTGAGAAGATTACATCATTACTAGCACTGTATTCCTGAGTTATGGAAAGGGAAGATCAATTTGTGGCTCTTTGAAAACTCATTGAAGAGGTTTTGAGTAAAATCAATACCTTCTCAAACACAATAACCAAAATAGTTTTTTTTTTTAAATTCTATTTCTTCTTTAATGATATTGCCTTATTTTATCATGATGATTACAGGTTTTTTTTCCTACTTGTTTTCACTGAAATGTTGTAGTATTTCAGCTGTACTATGGGCTACATAGACTTTGGCCAACAGAGGAGCCATAATAACCACATGTTTTCTAGGGCTGGGTTGTGAACCTTACCATCATTTGTCTCCAGGAGAAATATGTTTTAAGTGCCAAATAACCAACTTACAAACTTTTTCCCCATAGCCTGTTTGCAGATCAAGAGCTATCTCCTTTTGGTTTACATCTTCTTATGGTTCAAATATGATGCTTGATATATATACTAAATTTGCTTAAAGATTGGAAAACTTGTTAATGTTTATTTGAGAGCTTGGAAAGTTATAGTCCTTTGGATTAGCCCTGGTCAGGAAGAGGCAGGACATATGGACAGGAAGCAGAACATGGGGGCGGGGGGAGGGGGGAGTTTAAAATTTTGTACCAAGATTCAGACATTTCCTACTCATTTTCTTGCCTTCTATAGTGACTACCAGGGATACTTATTTTAAGTCATTTTTAATCACTCCTTTCTTTAGTGATTCAGTCATTCAAACCCTCAGAGATTAGGCATTTTATATGAAATTTTCCTTTGAGAATAGAGAAAAATTTCAAAATGCTATTTATCTCCAAGAATTTTATTCATCTTCAACCAGTAAGAAGAGTTAGGCATTTTAACTTGAAAAGAAAAAGGAAATAATAAATATAAATGATAAATGATAAAATAGGAAGAATTTCCTGTAGTCTTTATGTCAGTTGTGGTCACATTTAATAATTATTCTTTCATGTATTAAAATCTGCCTTTTCCAATTCATCTTTTGAATGCCTAATCTTCTCAACTGCTACCATCCTAATTTGAGACTGGCAACAGTAGTCATAAACAACTGCCTGTATTTGGACTTTTAGGTCACGAGCTCAATATAAATCAGTTTTTCCTGTCTTGAGTTCTATTCTTGCTATATTTTATTACTCCGCCACCCCTTTTGAGCTATATTCTGAGATCTCCCCACCATGTAAGGGAAGTAGTTTCTAACAGGACAAGTACACATGTAATTTAAATGGTCTGTTTAGGTAAAATTAACATTATGTTTTTAAAAAGTACATTTATATGAGAAAGCCTTCTTTCAGTAAGATGATTTTTCTGACATGTTTTGTTTATAGAACGTGTATTTTTACAAAAGAAGGGACTGTCACAGATTGTAAATTAAAAAGAGAAGCGTTGTCATCATTTCTCTTATTGAGTCTCTGGTGTTTGTTTGCAAAATGTGTCCCTGATGCAATTTTCATTTAATTCCATAACTTTTAAAGAATGGTGGTTTATTTTATTTTTATGAAGACTGTTCTTCTCTCAAGACGTTCTTGGATTAAGTTTATTTCCCAGGTTAATTACTTTTATTAAAAATTGTCTTCGTGTGCAACCTTAAGACAGACTTATGTGCCACTACTACAGTCAATGTTCATATTGGGAAACTATGAGGGACCACTAAAATTATCAGAGATTGCATGCTCAGAAATCTCTAGTTTGAAGATTATTCAACTGTCATATGGTAGCAATAACAAAACCGCACACACCCAGTGGTTTTTAAACGTCTACTGTGTATCAGATTTAAAAAAAAAAAACAAACCAAACCAAGTTTTTCCTTTACTTTTCACCATAATGCTGTGAGATAAAAATTCTAGGACTAACTCGGATTCCGGTACCACCCCAACCTTACCAAAAGGCTTTTAAACCCTTACACTGGCACATTAACATGTGTAAATAGCATTTCCATATTCTTTGTGTACATTAAAGAGGTCTAAATGGGAGAGAGTTTAGGGTTCCTTCAGTCCTCAACGGCTAACAGCCATGCCTGGAAATCTAGAAACGCAGCCAATCCAGTAACAGGGAACTAATTTTTTTAGTGCCTCCGGAAACCCCTTCTCTTTTATTGACCGCCTCATTCCGGGAAGAAGTCTTAAGCCACAGGACCTGGTTTTCTCTACTGGGGTGACCCAGCACAAATTTGTTACCCTCTTCCTTCCCTTCTGTGGGTCTCAGATTACCTATGTGTGAGGTCAGGAACTTAGATGTAAGTTTTCCTGGACTTTCCCTGAACTGACTCTAGAGATCAGAGGAAGTAAGAGCAGGAATCAGGAAAAATGAGTCAACTATCCTCCTAAGGTCTGAGAAAGGCAGACCTACGGGGTTAAACTCGGGGTGGGGGTGGGGAGGCGACAAGCTGAGAGTAAGGTCCAGGGAGCCTCGTGCCAAGCAGCGGATACTCAAGAGTCGCAAAAGCCGAGTCCGAGCCCCCACAGCGCCAGCCCCTCTCCGGAAGCCCCGCCCGCTCGGGGAGCTTAGTTCACTCCACGCTCCTGCCTCACTACCTGTGTCGATGGTGAACTACATTTCCCAGAATGCCATTCAAGCCTCCTCGCAAGGCAGCAGTAAGTATCTGGGTGACGCCATCAGCCGGCGCGATGTTTAGATCAGTGATGTCGTGGCGCTTTGGGGGAAGAAGCTGGTGTTTCTCTGGGCCCTGGTACTGAAGACGCCGTCCGGGGGACCCCTGGCCCCTTCCTACCCACCCCTCCATCTGCTTTTTTCTTCCCTACTCTGGCAGGATGAGGCGTGCAGGCCTGGGTAAGAAGAGGGCTGAGGTTCGAAGTTCGGGGCCCCAGAACCGGCCGTGCTGGGCGCGGGGACGCGGAAGGAAATGGGATCAGTCTTGTGTCACTGGAATCTGGGCCAGAAAGCAGATGTATGGACGGGTCTTTGGAGGCTGAGCCAAGTAGAAACACACCATTTGTACCAGATCCTAGGGGTTTCCTTTAGTTTGGTTCAGTGCCAAGTTTGAATGGTAGGTTTATAGAGAGTAGTGGAGGAATGGGGGTGGGGTGGGTACAGGTGCCTGCTGAACTGCCAAGTTTTTTAGTGCTATCTACTGTCAGACAGTGATTACGAAACCTGCTGAGTTTCCCCAAGTCTGGCTTCGGTTTCTCGTACTCCACTCGTCCTGGGATGTTAGTTTTTTCAGAGGCGAAATTTGAAGAATGAATGTTGCATGCGAAGCACACTAATAGCAATCATTAATTTGGTGACAGTGAGTTACAAAGGTAATGTGCCTGTCGTTATTGTTAAAGGGCGTAGTATGTAACATCGGGGTCAAAGGCCATTAAACCCAGAACATTTTTTTATCTGGGTCTTGTTCCACTGTGAAAACTTAGGAAACAGGTTCATCAAGCACAAGGACTTTTAAGCGGGCACTGTAACGCACAGCTACTAAAACAGCATTTTCGGGGTTTTGAAGCTCTTTATTAAGAGACTATTTTTTAAAAGGAAAAAAAACCCCTGCTAAATAGCATGCAGCATATCTGAGAAAATAATGTGGAATATTTGAAAAAAGGTAATGTTACCTTTTTCAGTGGTTACAATAAAATGGAAAAAGGAGTAAAAAAGTTTTTCAGAAGTGTCAGGTGTTTAAAGTTGGTGAAAGTTGCCAATAACTTTAGACCTGTTCATTGATTAAAAAATTGTAGTGTGAGAAAGAGCTTTTGAAAAATATAGCTTTTATGAATACTTGGATCATAGAAAGTTGGCCAGGTAAATTGTAGAGAAAAAAAATAATATTGACCAGTTTAGTTTTATATGCCTAAATGTTTTTTTCTTTTTATCATTAATAATGATAACGAACATTTATTGTGTACTTGAGTAAGCTCTAGGTATACAGTTGATTGTGGCCCTGCTTGTGCTCCCACAGCTTCCAGTCTAGTTGGTGAGTAGGAACATGTACGAAGATAAATTATAGTACAAGGTGATAGTTTACATCCAAATAGCAAATAACTTATACAGCAAGTGTCTTAGGGATTTCAGAGATAGAGCACTGCTTACTTGAACCAAAAAGAGACCAAAGAACTTGAACTAGAGCTTGACCAATGGAGGGTGAGAGAGGCACACTGGAAGCAAGACTCCCTTACCCCTCCTCGTACTCCTGAAAAGTTGTGTATTATGCATTATGTATATAAGGGATTATTATTAAGCCAGTGTGACTGAGGTAGGAGACATGGAACCAGAACCCCGTTGAGGAGATAACTTTGAGTGCCAGGCCAAGGAGTTTAGATCTCATCAATAGGTCCTTTGGCTCCCTTGAATGTTTTTGTGCAGTAGTGTGCCATGATAAATTGCAGAAAAGGGAATTGAGAAGCTGTGGTTCTCAGCCCTGACTGTACATTAGAATCACCTGGAGAGCTTTTAAGGCACTGATACCTGGACTGCAGCCCAGACTAATTACATTAGAATCTCTAGGATAGAGCCTTTTTCCATCTCCCCACTCCCTGAAGCTCCCTTGTAATTGAGTGGAAAGATGCTTACTTAAGTGCCTATTGCTGTCATTTACATTGGTATGATGTGATTTTTTTTTTATTCTGGATTTTTTTTTAAGTATCAGATTAAATTGACCTGGAATTTTAGACTTGGGATAAATAGTGAAACTGATAGGTATCCATGTGGCACACTTTTCATGAATCTCTAAATGATTTGGCTCAGTTAGGGTAGAAATTACCCTATAGAAGTAGCATTTGTCTAAATGGACAAAGGCTGCGGATGATCTTTGGCATTCACTAGCTTTCCTACAACTTTTCATACTATATTTTGAGTTTTATGGATAGTATATCAGCAATTGAGGGAAAATTTGAGGAATGCAACTCTTTCTCCCCGCAACATACTTGTTTAACATTTTGTTGTGGTTTTTGTAGTGGTGGAAATTGTGTAAGTGTCTGCTGTATTTAGTCATTAGGTAAAGGGGATATAGAAGAAATATGTCTCTGCCCTCAAAGAAATTTATGATTCCATTCTTGGCAAAGGCAGGCACATTCAACGTTGAATAACAGTGAAGTCAATTCTATTTATTAATTAATGTATAAGTATTTATTGAGTGTGCCTTACTGTGTGTGTGTGTGTGTGTGTGTGTGTGTGTGTGTGTGTGTGTGTGTGTGTGTGTATACTTTGTGGGGGATATACAGCCATGAGTGAAACAGATTTAGTTTCTGCCCTTATACTATCCTCTAGAGGGTGATACTAGTGTTGTGTGTAGTAAGAACTCTAAGAAATCCGAGGGAGTTTTGCCTTTAAGAGAAAGTGAGGTTTGTGCCATATCTTGAAAGAGCTTCCTATTTTACACCTCCACCATCCTTCAGCTACCAGCACTGTTACTTCTTGTTCTTCCATCTTTCACTGTCTCTGTGGCTTCATCTACTCTTTGAGTTTACAGAGACCTAGTCCCTGTATCATCCTTTTCCCTCATTTCTCCATTGAAACTGCTTCTATCCCTGTTCAGTGTAGTCCACACATTCCATATATTCAACTTCTCTTTTAGCAAGCAATCTCAGCCTCTTGGGGCTCTTTTCTTCAACCCTGACACTGTAAACCTCTTGATCAAACTCTTAGATCAATCCAACCATCCAGATTCTCACAGGCTAACTCCGGTTGATGAGCACTTCTTCAGAAAAATCACACATCCAGGAGGATTGACACCACCGCAGTATGTTGCCTCAGCCAGGATCATTTTATCCCCCTAGGACTTGTGTAGTCCTAGTCATTTCCCCCCATTATTCTCTTTACTGATTTTTCCAAATGATACCCTTCCCTAAAGACAGTCTTATCTCTTCCTTTACTGAGGAAATTGATGGTATCAATTGTTTTTTTAAAAAAAAAAGTGGTTAAACAACACCCTGAACTGTGCTTTCCTGTCTCAGTCCTTTAGCACATTTATATACAAATTCACTCTCCAAGGCTCACTCCACCTGTTTGATTGCCTGATGAATACCAAATACTTTATTAGGCAGTAGCTGGGACTGTGTATTCTCAGTGCAGTTTCCTAGAAGATAGGCTCCCAACGGTTTTACCCAGAAAGAAAAGTGGATCTGACACATAGGAGTTTCTGAAATATTTGTTGAATGAATGCATGTCCCTCTTAACTCTCAGCTAATGTTCTTCATAAGTTATTCCAGCTCTATTTAAAAGAAAGAAATGCCAGTAAAGGACCCCCTCTCTGCCATGAGCTCCCTCCTGCTATATTTGTTCTCTTTGTCCCTTTTTCTTCATCGCCAGGCTTCTTCAATGGACAGTTGATGCTACTACTTTTAGATCCTTTTTAAAATTTGTAGTTCTATGGAGCAGAGAATGTATCCTGAATATCCTTGTATATCAGTGCCTATTTTAGCGTCTTGTGGGGAATCAATAAACAATCAATAAATAAGTATAAAAAGGAATTGAACATTCTTTGCTTAAAAAAGGGCATTAGAAATTGTTCTGATCTCTTTGGTTATTAATTTTTAAAATTCCTTTGAAGTGTGAATATTATAGACATACGTGGTCTGCAACGCCCTCCAGGGGTCTTTTTTGGTTCTTTCCTATCAAGGTTTCAAAAGTGGCTTGTTTTGCTACAACTGTACTATGACTCTGATCCTTGCAGGTGAAGGAGTACCTCCTGGCAACTATGGGAACTATGGCTATGCTAACAGTGGCTATAGTGCCTGTGAAGAAGAAAACGAGAGACTCACTGAAAGTCTGAGAAGCAAAGTAACTGCTATAAAATCTGTAAGTACTTAACAGATGTTATATACTTTCAAATTTATGTATTTATGTACGTACATATTATATACTTATAAACTATTGCTACTGGCACCATACTAAGGAATTCATTTACTGAAGTTGTGTATTGTTCAGAAAGGTCAAAATTCACTCAAAATTTAAACATGATTTGAGTAGATTAGAAAATGTGGCCAATCAAAACATATGGTACATTTGTGTTTGTTTGTTTTTTTAATTCCACTTTTTCTGTGGGTGGGCAAATCTACAGTACTGCATGTTGTCTGTAGTAATGTCTCAGAGCAGTCCATCTTCTGCCCCAAGCAGCTCTGTTCCTGACTTTTCTTCTTCTCGTATTCTAAGCTACACATCTCAGTATATCATGTTTCTACCTTTATACCTCATGTCAGTCACTCAGTTTTGTGCTTCTTTCTTTCTGTTTCTACTTTTCTATTTCTGAGACTCTCCCCTGGTTTTCTTAGGTGAACTACTGAGAGAGGCTCTTAAACTGTTTGTTCCTCATTTTTTGCACGTTCTGTTCTGAGCTACATACTGTCACCACAGCCATCTTATCTTATTGGAGTGTTTTTTAAATTGCATCATATGAATACATTATATGTTAATTAAAAAAAATTGCATCGCATGCTCCCAGAAGTCTCCAGTGTCTTCCCATATGTAAGAATGAAATTCACACTATCTTGATCAAATAGGTCCTTTAAAGATTGTCTTTTCAGACCTTATAGCCCGCACTTCTGGAATGTGTGTATGTTTTCCGCAAGACAAATTAGAGTATTCTCTGTGTCGTGTGTATGCCAGCTGTCACTTGCACTCCCATATCTTTGATCCTGCTATTCCCTTGCCTTAGCGGTGTCCCTGTCCCTCCTTATATTCAGTGAAGGCTTGCCCATAGTAAAGGCTCCACTTCACTGCACTCCTTCCCTGAAAGCTTTACCTGATTACCACAGCAAAAGTAACTTTTTTTCCATGTGATCATAAGACCATTTGTACCATTTTCTCTAGCATGTATTGCATAGGGATCTGCATTGGAATTATTTGTATGTAAAATAAATTTATCAGAATGTAGGATTTTTCTGCTGTACTTATTTTTATCTTTTACACAGTACCTAAGCATAATTCCTTATTGGTGGTATTGAGCTTAATATGTATTAAATAAAAGAATTACAAAAAGGTGATTTTAACAGCATATGTGATTGATTAAACATGCTCTACACTAATAGAGCATTCAGTAGAAGCTCATGTTGCCAAAACCTAATTGGTATTTCATTAGTCTTTGGAAGATAGAATTGTATTCAGCCTGGATACTGTTACATCTGAAACGAGTATTGTTTTCAAAGTCATATTAAATCAAAAGGAGTTGATCAATAAACTAAGTAATATTGTATAATGTTACAATTTAGAAAATCAATATTTAGAGGGAATTAAGAATTAAATGTTTTTTGTTTTTTAAACTCCAACATTGATAATTTAGGCTCCTTGTTAGAAAAAAGCTTTTTTCCCCTTGGAAATTTCTTTCCTTGGCATGAATGATAGTTGTAGAAAGTAGTTAGGTGATTTGGGATATTTAGCTTTATAGTTGCTTTATTATCTCTGAATTGCTAAATTTGGGAGAAAGCTCATGTTCTGATCTATAGAATTCTAGTATGGTTTTGTCACCCCATATACTTTCCCCACAAAATGAGTTGAGAATAATATTTGCAGTGGTTTGCCAAGATTTTCATTTGTTGCTTGTCATTTATCCAAATATTTTGGAAATGAAGCCTTTGATGAATTTGTCATATAAAGTGTTAAATAGTTTTTGGCTTTAATAGCAGCTATAACCACATAAATAGTATTTCTTTGAGGCTCAGCCTCTTTCTGCATAGCTCAGAATGGAGGTAACAATAACTTGTCAGTTTTTTCTAATTTATTATATTTTGTTTTATTTTTAAAAATTTTTGAAGATTTGTATTTATTTATTTGACAAAGAGAGCATGACTGCATGCACGCATAAGCAGGGGGAGCCGCAGCTAGAGGGAGAGGGAGAAGCAGGCTCCCCTCTGAGCAGACAGCCTGACAAGGGGCTTCATTCCAGGCCCTTGGATAATGACCTGAGCTTAACCAACTGAGCCACTCAGGCGCCCTTATTATCATATTTTAAAGAAAAATAACCTTTAGAATCTAAATAAATAACCAGTTTAGGTATATATTCAAAGTAACGTCCCATTTCATTAAAAAAATATTAAATACTTCATGTAGATTTGAATTGGTAACATGGGTACTTGTATATATCTTTTAAAACGTAAAGAAGAAAATATACAGATAAATGCTGTTGTTTAAATATAAAGAGAGGAAGAAAAAAGCATGCAAGGCTAAGAGAATCAGAGATGTACCAAAATTAAAAATGGAATTAAGTATTAAGATGAAATCAAAATGAAGAGTAGGGAGACAATACACATAGTTGGGAAGGAGTAGAAATTCTAAATTTATTTTCCTTTAATATCTGGAAAAAAATATCAGAAGAAAGTTAATGTATTTTATATTTTTAGAAGACAGTTTTTTTTTTTTGAGAAAAAGAATCCTTAGAGTGGTATTATTTTTACTTTATAACACTTAAATACCTTTCTACGAGTAATAACATATGTGCTTTTTTTAACTAGCTCTCCATTGAAATAGGCCATGAGGTTAAACATCAAAATAAATTATTAGCTGAAATGGTAAGTGGTTCTGACTTTAAATTGAAATTTGATCTAATATTCTCAATTTTAGTCTGTTAATCAGGAATAATATCATTTTAACTTTTATCCATTTTGAAATTAGAGATCATAAGTCCTAGATTCCTGCCCTTTTGTATCTCATTGCTTTGAAATAACAAGTAAGTTTATTTTCCCATTTTTCATCTTGGCTAACACAAGGATGAGGAGAAGCCACTGTATCTTTCATCTTGTATTTAGAAACACTTAAAGACTCAGGACAAATGACTATTTTGAGTGTTCTTGGAAATCTCAATGAATACAGACTACCAAGTAGTCAAAAACCTCCTCATATTCAACCAGCTGAATGTCTTTGACTTAATGTGAGCCTATTTCTTTTGCTTGGTCTCTTAAGGATCACTTCTGAACAAATCAGTAAGATTTGAACATAGTAAGATCCTAGAACCTTTTATCTCAAGTCTCAGCAAGCTCAGCAACATATACCTTTTCTTGTAGAGTCTCTTTCCATTCTCGAATGTTTATTTTGGATGTCTTTTCTCTGGACATTCCATAGTTTCTCCACTCACTTTTAAAATTGCATTATTAAAAAATGAATATGGCCTTTAAAAAATAAATATAGCATTGAAAGCAATGTTCGTATGGAGGTTCTACATTAGAATCACTGGGGGAACTTTCTGAAAATATTATGCCTGGTTCCCAAAGTATATTTAAATATAAATATACTGATAGAGAATTTCAGGGGGGGGGGGACTTACACATACATATTGTGAAAAAAGAAAGTGTCCCAGGTCATTGTGATACATAACTCCGGTGAAGAACTATAGATCTAAAGTGCTTGAACTCCATAGAACTTGAGCTGTGCAAAGGCTATCATATACCTTTACATCTTAGGATATTGAGATTTCTATGAAAGTGGAGTATTTCTAATCCACACCTAGACCTCTCATCTTTAGAACTTAATATGGTAGTTTCCCCCATCCATATTTGTACTCTTGACCGCATTTTACCACCTCTACGTGATATTCTCTTAACTTTTAATAGAGTCTACTGTACTTCAAGGTCAGCTTTCTAAATAAAAAGATCTTTAAAGTACATTTAACTGCTAACCATATTAACTTTTGGATGAATTATTGTACTGAATTACTGAAAGCTACCAACCATTTGACCTTGGAGAGCAGTGCCCCAACAAAAACAGAAAACACCTGTATGATAATAGACAAACTATGTACCCTTATTGTTAATGGTTTTTTAATTCACATGATTGGGAAAAGACCTAAATAGTTTGGGATTTTGAATTATTCTGGTGCTGAAAGAAATGTTTATTGGATAATGAAAGAGCTTTTTATTCATTGAGAGAATTACTCTGTTTTGCACAGAGTAATCAGACTTGATTACCCAAGTTACAAACAGGCTCCTGAATTGATTAAACACTAAAAATATCATTAAAAATGTATTCTAATAACACTATATTCAATTACTTAAATGTGCATATGTAGAATATTAGAATCTAACTATTTTGTTTTCCTTTCCTCCATACAGGATTCACAATTTGATTCTACAACTGGATTTCTAGGTAAAACTATGGGAAAACTGAAGATTTTATCTAGAGGGAGCCAAACAAAGCTGCTTTGCTATATGATGCTATTTTCATTGTTTGTCTTTTTTGTCATTTATTGGATTATTAAACTGAGGTGATGCAAGTAAGCGTGAATTTGGAATTTGTTCCAGCTTAACTCTTCGGAGTGCCACTTTGGTAAAAAATCAGCATCACAACATTCCTAATTTTCAAATATTATGACTTTTTCCATGGAGGATTACTGAATTTTATTTGTTTTATAAATCACATTAGATAATACAGTGCTCTTTGAATACTGTTGCTTAATGATTCATTTTTTGCCCCTATTTTCAGGGGTACTGAGATGGCCTGAAGTCACTCTGGCCCTAACAATCTTTTTTCCTGTTGTTCACTGTCAGATTAAATAGCCATACAATACTGTGCTGTTAGCATAAATGTACATTTATGTTCCATGTGAAGAAACTTAGTGGGAGAATAACAGAATCCCTGGAGAGGGATGCTGAACTCTTGAGGTAGTGAACAAGTTTGTGAGGGAATGGTATATGTATTTTCCTGAATTGCCAACAACCCTGATAATGTACTGCCCTTTCCTCCTCTATTTGGTTAAAATTGTAGGCTGATTTCCTTTTACCTACAGTTTTCCTCAAAAATTTTGATGACATGACTCCTCTTTCCCCTCTGCCCAATGACCTCATCTTTTAGTAAAGCTTTTTATTTTGGCACATTTCTTATAGGGCCCAAAACAAATGTATACCAATCTAGTTGTTGTTTTATATTAACTTTATACATACCATTGACTTGGCTTATAATAGTTCAATGATCTTAGCTACTTAGGTAGGCCATTTGGTTATCATTTGTGACAGAATAATGTGNGAATATATTGTCTTTGTTGCCTCTTTTTCAAGTCTTTCTTTCTTTTTTTTAAACATAGACTGAGAAATGGTCCTGAAAACTGGTCCCAAACAAAATCCGGAAAAGATAATATATTTGTATTATTTCAGAACTTGCTTCAAACAAATGAGATAAATAATGACTGCAGTTTCAAAAAAAATCTCTTTAATTCTCTATATTTTTAGTTGTAGTCTCTTTGATTTTGCAGAGAGTGCAATCCTTTTTTGCTCATCCCTAATTACCTAGCATTTCGGGTCCTGTCTTTGGCTGTGTTTGTCATCACTTGGGCCTCTATTTGACAGACAGAAACACCAGAACTGAGAAGGGTTAAGTGACTTCACATATAAGAAACAGCCACCGCCCCCCCCCAAAAACCCCAAAGCAATAGGCCCAAGGTCTTGTGATATGATGTGAGAGACTCTGATTTGAGTTGGATGACCTGAGTTCAAATCTCCATTCCTTCCCTTGCTCAATGTTTTTGGGCCTGTTTCTCCATTATCACCTATTTCATAGGATTATTGTCAGAGGTAGGTAATTTATTGAAAATACATGACAGTAATCACTCAATAAATGTTAGTTTTCTCTATCGTTAACATACACATCAGAAAAGGGACTTATTTGAAGAGCAAGAGAGTATGGTGGTTTCAGACTTTGAGGTGATGCTGTGACTTCCAGGCAGAAATGCCTCTCAATTAGAGATTGATTCCATTTTCAAGAATTATTTAACTGTGTATTCTGTGCCAATTATGTGACATCAGAGCTTGGGAAGACTCATTGTCAATAATTAAAATTACAAAAGGAAGAGCAGAAGGCCAAAGAAAAAATGACCGGAAGATGGAAACGGAAGAGAATAAATAATGGAAGTAAGTGAGATCCAAGCCTTGGGAAAACCAGCGATGGCAAGTGAAGGATGGATTTCAAGGTTAAGGTTTGGCTGTTAGATGACAATCTTTGTAAAGTATCAAAACACTGTTTCAGTGTTGGATATTATCAAGGAGGTGGGAATTTCAGGGAAAGGGGTTTGGGGTGATATAAAAGTGATTCTCATCATTGTACTGTCCAGCATTTCTTATATTATGATTCTTTTTTAGAACTGCCTAAGGTTCCTAACCAGCATTTCCTATTACTTCCTCATCACTGCCTTGGCTGAGATTCCTGGCAGGCAGGCTACTCCTCTGGAAGGGCCTGTCCCTGCCCCATCAAAGATTCTGCTGGCGGCACCTTTTCTCCTTCCGCTTGGGGGACCCCTAGCAAAAAGTGCTCCCAGAAACAAAATTTGGGGGAAACATCAAATATGGAAAGGCTAATCCTTTGTAATCCTATACAAACCCATCGCTAACTCTGAAAAGTACGTTATTGCTATAGGTGCCTGGGAAGTTGATTATAATAGTTGAACAGGCAACATACCCACATTATACTTTTTATTCAAACAACAAAAGGCTTGTAGATATTTGGATGATGGGTGATACACTGGTGAAGCAAGTTCAGGAAACAATTTATGAAAATCCCAAATGTCCAAATTTTTCTGCAAAGTATCTGCTCACTTCATTTCACTAGGAGTTGGTCCTTGGAAGTGCTGACACACTTGCAAATGATAGAAAGTGTAACTTTACTTACACCACCTCCTATGGACACAAGGTGTAGGTCTCTACAATGAGCAAAGGGAGAATTATACATATTACTGGTAGAATTTAAATTACATGGAAATTAATTCATGGATACTCCTTCATTAGAGAATAGCTGTTAAACCTAAAACAAATATGCATCATCTTAAACATCAGAATTCTGGAAGAGAAAACCCCAGCACCTGCACCCATAGAGAGCTGCTGGTTCTAGAAAATAAACTAGTTGTCCTAATTTTTCAATGCTCTCAAATTTCAAATTATATGTATTGAATTTGCTTCCTTGTAGAGAAAGTGGGAAAAGTGCTTGATAATTTGGGTATATTCAGTCAGTAAATAACTTCATCAGGCTATACTGATGAATAACCTTTGACTAAGTATTTACTGGAAAGCAGAATAGCATCCTAGCTAAGACTGAAAGGTCACCCTGCCTGAGCATAAATCCTGTCCCCACTCACCCTGTGAGTCTAGGCTAATGGCCTCTCCACCTCACTCTATTTGTAAAACAGCAGTAAAAGTCATGGGTAAGTAGCAGTAACACACAGCATTACCCTGCTACTTGTTTGGCTTTTTATCTTTTTTATTTTTTTATTTGACAGAGAGAGAGAAAGAGAGATTACAAGTAGGCAGAGAGGCAGGCAGAGAGAGAGGAGGAAGCAGGCTCCCCGCTGAGCAGGCAGCCGGACTCTGGTCTCAATCCCAGGACCCCCGAGATCAAGACAGGAGCCGAAAGCAGAGGCTTTAACCCACTGAGCCACCCAGGCACCCCTTACCATGCTACTTGTAAGCGCCATTCCTCGTAAAGAAGTTAGAATGGGTTCCTGGGACGCAGTGGTAGTTCTGGGGTCCACTGGGTGGGACTTAGGAAGCTAACTGGTCCTGCTCTGCCACATGTTGCTGAAATAGTTTTGGCCATTTTCTCCTGCAGCCGGCCCCCACCCCCCCACCACCATCCTGCTAGGGCTGAGGGCAGCTATTTGTCTTCCCTCTGCTAGCCAGAGGTCGCCAGTTTCTGGAATTTAGTTCATTAGGTTTCTTTGCCGCCTCAGCAATCTGATGGTTTTGTTTTGTTTTTTTTTTTCTTCTGAACCTGTGATTTTCCAGTATATCTAGTTTATTTGAGTTCTCAGAATGAGAGCAACAGACATCAACTTTGGAAGCAGAAATCTGAAGAAACTTAGAAAGTTCTCTACCTGTAGAGGTTTGAGAAACAGTTGATAAATATTCTATTTCCTTTTACTTTTTCTACAGTTAAATATTTTTAAATTCTGGTTTGAAACTTACTGAATTACTGGATGAGGTATGAGGCACAAATAATTTTCTTTTTAACTTACAAAGTACCAACCAGTTATTTGCACAGTAAATATTGGATAACACTTTCTTCTTTTTTTATATCATTATAGTATATGATAGGGTCTTTTTTCTGGAGTATGTATTTTGTTCTATCCAATTTTTTATCCTTACATCAGTACCATGCTTTTTAATTATTGGACCTTTATAGTGTTTTAATAGCTAATAGATACCTATTCATTCTTTCTGATGAACTTCATTATACTTCAATAATATTTCAATAAAACATAGTGGATATTGATAAGAACCAAATTAATTTTTTATAATATCCTCTGAAAAAATTCTCGAAAATGTTTCCCTAATTGGAAGGTTGGATTTTGACCCCAAGCAAATTTCTCTTTTCCTTTCATTATATGTTAATGTTTAATGGTATAGTGGTAAACCAGCTTTCTGGGCCTAGGAGTGCAATTTATAGTAATTTCTTTCTCTTTGGTGTTAATATCCCCACCACATTTGATTTCAAGCTACCAATGTGATATCACTGGACACAGAGTTGTGAAAATATACATACAGTTGGCTCTCATGAGCTGATACAAGCTAGCACTAGTATACCACTGGCTATATTGGTGATATATATTCTTTTAAAAGAAGTAGAAGTTTGGGGCACCTGGGCGGCTCAGTCAGTTAAGCATCCAATTCTAGATTTCAGCTCAGATCATGATCTCAAGTTTGTGAAATCGAGCCCCAAATGGGCTCTACACTGGATTCTAAGATTCTCTCCTACTCCCTCTGCCACTCCTCCCTCTCATTTTCTCTCTCTCCCAAGGAAAAAAAAAGGGAAAAGTTATTTTTTTTAAATGAGAATCTCTCTCTTAACTTTTAATGGAAAAAATTAGGCAATATGGAGTAGAATTGGTAAATTAACTTGAGAATAATATTTTTCAATGACAGTGGACTCTTAGAAGATCATTTGTGAATTTTGCATATGCCAGCCTATTTTTCAATCTGTATGAGTAAATTCATGCTAATTTATTGACCTTCCATCTTCTGATAGTTCAAATACTATATATGAATCATATACAAAGAGGGTAGGTAATTATTGTTATTCTCCCTGCTTTTCCCTGCAGTTAGATGTTGAAACAGTGTGCAAGAATCATTCTGTATATTTTATAAAGATTTTCTTTCTTTAGAAATGTATTGGCTTCTAAGGGCGCCTGGGTGGTGCAGGCGGTTAAGGGCCTGACTCTTGGTTTCGACTCAGGTCATGATCTCAGGGTCTTGAGATCGAGGGAGGCCTTTGTCATTCCCCACTCAGTGTGGAGACTGCTTCAGATTTTCTCTTCTTCTCTGTCTCTAAAATAAATAAATCTTCAAAAAAATTAAAAAACAAAAGAAGTATATTGGCTTCTAAAGTTTATCCTGGCTGAGGACTTCAACAGACTTTGCACTTTTTAGAAGAATTTTTCACAAGCCTCTGAAGGACTACCATATAAACTGCAAAGATTTGCAAAGTGCCAAGACCAGGTTTTAAAATAATCTTTCCTTACTCTTCAAAATGAATAGAAAGATAGAAATACCCAATATGTTTTTCACAAAAATATTATCCACACACTACAGGTAAGATTCTAAACTTCACAAATATAACCACATTATCCATTATAAATGTAAGTATTCTACAAAGCTTCCATGATGTTTATAAAGAAAAATGAATGTTTTTTTTTTTTTACTGGTTAAGTCAACTTCACTAACTTCACCTAGGGTCTAATATTAATCCAATTGTATAAAAAATTGTTCCTACTATGCTTTTTCAAAGATCCACAATCACGGTGTGATTAATATGAAACCAGGCAGCTGAATCCGACTTTCCCAGTACTTAACAGCTGTTCTCATGACTACACTGAATTTGGAAATGAGCAAAGAAACCCCAGTATAACTGGAAAAAAAAGTCTGATAAAACAGATTTTAATAAACAGCAAAAAACTTTGTTAGGTCATCAGTTTATATTTTTAAAATATTTATAATTATTCTTATCTCAACTTTACCTTATTAATGAGTAGTCCTAGAAACTGATAATTAAGCTTTCTGCATTATTTAATAACCCATTGGCTTTAAACATATATTCTTTACTTTTAAGGAAACTGGAGTGTAAGTGTTATATGAGATAACCTGTATGCAGAAAAGTTATCGGAATGAAATGCTTTAGTCTGCTTATAGACAGATTTAATGCTCAATGTTTTTAAAATCTTTTAAAAGGAAAGTATTTTAATTTCTGGGGTGCCTGGGTGACTCAGTCAGTTAAGCATCCAATTCTTGATCTCAGCTCAGGTGTTGATCTCAGGATCATGAGTTCAAGCCTTGCACTGGCACCTGGGTGGCTCAGTTGGTTAAGCGTCTGCGTTTGGCTCAGGTCATGATCCCAGAGTCCTGGGATGGAGCCCCATATCAGGCTCACTGCTCAGCAGGAAATCTGCTTCTCCCTCTGCCTCTCCTCCCAGCTCGTGCTCTCACTCTGCTGTCTCAAATAAATAAATAAAATCTTTTAAAAAATTAAATTAAAATTTAAAAAAATTAAAATATTTTAATTTCACATTATGTATACTTATATTTACATTATTTAAACATTTTTAAAAATTTCAAAGGCAAGCCGTTATGTTTGTTAGGTTTGTGCATGCATACATATACCAGTTTTCCATGGAGAACAAATATGGTGATTTTTTTTTAAGGTTTTATTTATTTATTTGAGAGAGAGACAGAGATTGCAAGAGAGCATAAACAGGGAGGAGAGGGAAAAGCTGGCTCCCTGCTGAGCTGGGATAGGGCTCCATCCTAGGACCCTGGGATCATGACTTGAGCTGAATGCAGACACTTAACCGACTGAGCCAGCTATGCGCCCCTGTTATGGTGAGTTTTGTTAAAGATACCCATACTATCAGATTAAAATTCCTTCAATAATTAATGGATTATCTTCTAAGTTATTGGTTGAAAGACAAGAAAATTTCTGAATGGTGGATACTGGTCTGCGCCCTCAGATTCTCTTTACTTTGTCTGCATTTATTTCTCATGGCTAAATAATTTAAATTTAATTTTAAGCTATTTCTAAAATAGTTGCCAGAATTCATACAGAGAGTTTTTTAAGTGAGATAAACGGGAAGAGAGAACATTCTTTTTATTGATTATACACAGTTTCATCTTCAAAACTGCCACAAAATCACCTCTTTTTTGAAGGCTCAGCAGAAACAGCACCAAGGACGTGGCATATTTACGACTCCAGTAGAAAACTAGAAAAGCACGAAAATTGTTTTTGCACTCCCATCCAGAGTCGCATAGGGCAAGTGGCACTGCCAGGTTTCTTACTGTGAACTTCCTCACAGGTGAGATAAGACAAATGCTTAATGCAAACTTGTTCAATGCAAAGTTTAATTCATCTGCTTCTGTACATGTAGCGTATCTCAATCTACCTGTTGGTCATGGTTAGCCACCTGCCTTCAGGATAGCCACTCAGAATTCTCTTTCCAAACTTTTCAAACTTCAATTTATTTTTTAAAAAATGTAGGCTATGAAACCATTTCATAAAACAACACCATTCTCATATTCAAATTAAAGGCTACTACGATTTTAATATACTTGCTGAAGTTCTTTACACCTTCATAGTCCCTAGAATTAATCACCAGGAATTTCTCATGTAATAAGGTTTAATACAAATTAAATATTTGTGAGCAAGTGAGAAGGAAGGAAGAATATTTATTTTCTCTCTTTTTCTATATATATATATCTCTATTATATAAATATAAATTTACTGAAGACTGTTCAATTTTTGTTCTAGTACTTACTTAGAGCTATTATAAATACATTCCTCTTGGTGCTGTACCATCTGGTATTTAAAACCCGTTTCTTCCTTACCAGTGAGAAGCTTTTTTAAAGACTGTTACATCTTCAAAACTAATCTATGTGGCCTCGGATGACCACATATCCCATGTACTCAGTTTTACTACATCTTTAGAGATATGAATTCCTCATAATGAAAGAACATGAAAATTATTCATAGAAAAGAAAATTTTAACTATCAAAAATAAAATATTTTCGTTTCATTCAGGAAAGACTTAGGTATCTACCAGTATAAGAGATCTTATATTAAATGCCTGTGTTTTTCCTAGAGCACTTGGCACAACAGTAAATCCCAAGAAGCATTTGATGAATCAATTAATGTGCCCTACTAGAGATCATATCTTTTTTTTTATCATCTCTCACTAAAATCCCAGTGTTCAGACCATAGAAAATTCTCCATAAAAATGTGTGACTTGATTAATAACATACCAAGTTCAGTTACTAGCTGAGCTACCTTGAATATTGGAGGCACAATACTGTAGCCATTAAGTTAATGAGGGGCTAAAAACGGTTGCTAATTTCAAATTCTTCTCATGGCTTTCCCTTTATCCAGCTGAGGGAAGATGGGTTAGAATCAGATGCTCTGTCTACTGGGTCAAGAACAGATGCCTCTGAAGCAGGCACAAGCAACAGCAGAGTTGAGAAGAGCCATTTCCTATTCCTCCTCCTCTGCCACCATTCACATTGCAAAACATCAGAGGCTTATCAGCATCTTGGACCCAAGGTGATCAGGTAAGCATGCATTTCATTCCAAAAAACCTAGGTTTTTTTTAAAAGTTTGTTTTTTGTTTTGTTTTTTTCCTGTTTCTATTCTTAACTATTTAGACCTGACTCCCATCCTTAGCAAAGAAGTCTGCATTTCACACAAAGTCCTACAGCAAGTTGTGTGGCCCATGTAGTCAGCAACGTAAGTGGTGGCTTCTCACTTACCATGGAGTTTCACTGGCGTACAGACCAAGGACTTACTTGGGTCAAGGAGCAGGGCCTTACGCTTCCACTGTAGTTGGGTAGGCTCACGCAGTCAGCCTAGCATTCCTGGTGGTGCACATGTTGCTGCCACGGAACATACAGTCTTCACCTTTCTTCATAGCTGTTATCTTGATACCTTTTGAAAAGGGGAATCAGAGGAAATAGAAGTTTTATTTTATATTTTTCAGAGAAAGCAGTCCATTCTCCTTCAGGAAAGGCAAGCGATAAAAGCAACTTAGAAACTCAGTTCTTTGGGTCTACCATGGATTTTCAGAGCTAACCAATAGTTCTGGTATGTTCACAGTATTATATAATTTGAATTGAAAATGAGACACTACACACTGTTTTATATAGGCAAGGTTCAGGCCTGCATATTTTCATTGGACAAACTGAGAGAAAACAGAGGATCAAGTGAGTCTGGGTAGAGTAACAATGTCAAACTATTTATCTTGCTGGTCTAGCTGCCTTATTTCTCATTATCAAATTTCTAACCATTAACTTCAGCTTCGCTGATGAAATAGCAGAATTGGTAAGAAAAGAAGACTGGTGTTAGGGGAACAGAAAAAAGAAAAAAAGATAAAATCATTAAATCATTTAAATCCCCACATCACAGGAGGACCACTGTGGTTCACTGCCAACAGCACAATCACCAACTCTAGCATGCTCTTGGTCCTGGGTATATAAGACTGGGAAATCTCCAGATGGCCAAATAGGACTGAACATAATATTTAGAATACAGCAGAGAGAGACAATAAGTCAAAAACTCAAAGTCGAATAAAGATATGTAAAATGAGAACTCCAACATGTCTCTAATAACCCCAAGGGGACAAAATGGAGAAAAAGGAAGCAAGGCAAGTTTTGAAGAGATAATGGATGAAAATTCTCCAGAACTGAAGAAGTACATGAGTTTTCAGATTGATACACCACACTACCTACAGGTATAGTATGATGGAAAGGGAAGGGGAAGGGTGGGGAGAGGGAGGGCAGGGAAGGACAGGAAGAGAAACCCCACAGCTAGGCACATTGTATTAAAAATGCAAAACACTGAAGATGAGAAAAGGCCATCTTAAATCTATTTTTTCAGTACGAGGAAAAATGAACATAGAAGCAAGAAAATGAACATAAGAGCAACACTTAAAGGAAATAAGAGCACCTGACTTATCTGGTCATATTCTTGCAAATGTGAACTGTCCTTTGCCTTATTCTCAGGGCTTGGAGACCAAGAAAAATGGGAGAACAATGGCTTATGAAATAATACCACTCCAGTCTACCCACTTATAACATCAGACCCTGCACCAGGTGCAGTAATGCCCAGAGGAGTGGTGAACCCTCTGGCAACAGAGGGAACAAGGCACTACTGTGTAAGTTTCTCGCTCCCACCCCTGAAGTTGAGGGGTAGAAGGAGCACAGGATTAAAACTGGCCATAATGATCAGCAAAATAAATGATCAGTTCCATAAGACTCAGAGCTGTTTGTTGTCAGCTCTGGTCTGTTCCCAGTGTCCAGGTGCTCAGGAAATATTTGAGTGAATGAATTAAAGTAATCTGAAACACAAAGGAAGGTATAATGTTAATAGGCAACTTAAATCCCTCTGAAATAGGTCATACTCTCTCAAGATAAATTTAAAAAATAATCTAGATACTGATTTTCTGTGCCATCATATTAAAAGAGGAGAAGGTTATAAACATTATAGATAAGGTTAAATTGAGTTTACTAATTTATGACATGACACTTAAGGGAAAATTCTACTGTTTTCAGGCAATGTGAACACATTTGTAAACGAAAATATTTATAAAGCACCTTTCAGTTGGCTGTATATCCTTGCCATTACACAGAAAAGTGACAGAGCAAAGTTTACGTGGTGGATTTGGTTGTTTTTTATGTACCTGGTACCCAGCATCCCCACCTATTATGGGTCATTCTCCGTCTAAGTGTTGCTTCCCCCCTCAGAAGCCAAAGCGGCTGGAGACACTCTCTTCCTGCCCTCTTGGGAGACTGAGTGTAGGCTTACACTCCAGATTTGACCAATTGGGTAATTCCAACCAGGGCTTCAAAAGACACAGGGAGCCGAGAAACTACTAGTGACAAAAGTCAGCAGCAGCATTTACTCAACAGAGATAGATGTGGAGTCCAGTGGCAGCAGCCTTGCATGTCCTGTGCTGAACAGGCTGGCAGAGACAGTACAACCCTAGCCTTGGTGGCCACTAGTGGCAGTGCTGGTGGCAACCATCAAGAGTGCTCAGCAGTCACGACTGGCTGTGCTTCCTGCTCTTCGGCCAACCCCCAGTTGCTCATATCAGTTTTCTCTTCTTGATCCCCCAACTTCCAGAATGATTATGTGGACAACTTTCAAAAAGATTAATTTTCTCGGGGTGCCTGGGTGGCTCAGAGGGTTAAAGCCTCTGCCTTTGGCTCAGGTCATGATCGCAGGGTCCTGGGATTGAGCCTGGCATCGGGATTTCTGCTCAGCAGGGAGCCTGCTTCCCCCCCCCCTTTCTCTACCTGCCTGTCTGCCTACTTATGATCTCTATGTCCAAAAAAAAAAAAAAAAAAAGATTCATTTTCTCTTCAAGTTAGCCAAACCCATTTTCTCTCTATTTTATTTTATTTATTTGAGAGTGAGAAAGAGAGAGCATGCACATGAGCAAAGGAAGGGGCCAGAAAGAGGGGGACAGGGAGAAGCAGGCTCCTTGTTGGCAGGGAGCCGCCTTGGGGCTCAATCCCAGGACCCTGAGATCATGACCTGAACTGAAGGCAGGTGTTTAATGGACTGAGCCATGCAGGCTCTCCACAAAACCATTTTCTTTACATAAAATTCTGACAGGTATACCTTGCCATTTGTGATACAAGTTCATGTGCTATAATAACTTTATTTTATTTATTTATTTACTTATTTACTTGAGAGAGAGAAAGCACATGCATGAGAGAGAACAAGCATGGGGAGGCTTGAGGTGGAAGGAGAAGCAGACTCCCTGCTGACCAGGGAGCCAGATTCGGGGTTTCATCCCAGGACCCCAGGATCATGACCTGAGCTGAAGGCAGACACTTAACCGACTGAGCCACCCAGGGGCCCCACAATAATTTTAATATTACTCAGAGAAAATACACAAAATGGGCACATGATCCCTTAACTTCCACGTTTGCCACTTGAACTTGGAGAAAAAAATTCTACGAATTGTGGGATGGATTAATTAATTTGTTAAGAAGAAGTAATTCTAATTTGTCTTGGCATGATGTAAACTGTTATCTATGTGGACAGCAATGCAGACCATAACAGCCGCAGATGACTCTTTATATTTGGCTCAAAATCCAACTATGCTGCATCATACAGTTTCAGACAATGCCACATCAGACAATGCATCCTTACTATGAAGGCACTTTTCATTTTTAACTAGGTAACTCACCTCTCGGAAGTATGATATTGATGATATTTTTAGTCTATACACTGATGTTACTTTCCTGTGACTCATAAGTAGCAGCTGATCAGAGACATGTTGATGCTAATTCATTATCTGAACATCCTTCTGGGTCATACATAAACATAAAACCCACTGATTTGTACATGCTAAAGTAATTTAAAGGTCTACATCACATCATCATAATTTTAGAGGAAGAAAACTAGATGCTATTCCAAATGGTTTCTCTTTGTTGGGGGAGAGGGGAAAAAAATGATATACATAGATGTATCTATTCTATTGCAGAAAATTTTCTAATTCTACATATACCCATAATTGCACTTAAATTGCCTTTCCCTCATTAATTCAGGGACTTTCTCATGTCAAGAGGAATTTAAACTTTAATAATGAAAAAAAGAATAAAAACATTCCTAACCTTAAATGGCAGGAAGAGACAATAAAAGAAATGTTTATTCTCCAAAGGGTCCAAATGTAAAAATACTGATCATGATTCCTACTGGCAACACAAGAGGATTCTTGTCACTTAGAAGATTTTTTGTACCACACACTATTAAGTCTAATAGTTTATTTTTGAGGGGAGGGAACAAGGGAAGTTGCCATCCCTCAGTTGTCTTCTACAAGCCTGGATCATGTTAAATGATGACTTCTGCTGTTTTTCAAAAAAAAGAAAAAAGTGCTTTATTACTTGTGGATTCTCAGTCCATTTTTATGAATTTGTGATTCTGGGTACTAAAAAAGAAGGGGATATGTCACCTCCTTAATTAAGGAAGAATTAACTGTTCATTGGCCCTAATACTCTCTCTAAAGAACAGATGGGCTCTCTCCTTTGACTTCTCTCTGATTACCATTCAGCGGTTATTACACTTCTGCATGATTCCTAGTCACGTGACCTTATCTACTTATTTGGAACTATTTTAAGTTACTTATGTGTAACTATTTTACCACCACAATTTAAATAAATAATAATTTGCACATAGAAATAACTAGTAAAGATCTATCTTAGAGAGGAGGGAATATAGCTTTTATCAAAATGTTCTGAATGCACAGATGAATGTTTTCAAGTTCAACTGTATCCAGTGAAGCTCATTATCTGGTTAAGTGGCTTCTTAAAAGTTGGGAACTATAAAATATAGAGAAGATTGATATAAGTTCTTAACACATAGGATAAATATTAATAATTAGTAATATTTAATGATTAGAACATCAACATTAAAAATTTGTATGTTTATTACCAAAAATTTGCATAAAAAGATATGACATTAAGAAAAACTAAAGCCACAATAAATTTCTATTCTACAAGAATTAACATAGTTAATTTAAAATTTTTATTTCTTTTTTTTTTTTAAGATTTTATTTATTTATTTCACAGAGGGAGAGAGATCACAAAGAGGCAGAGAGGCAGGCAGAGAGAGAGGTGGGGAAGCAGGCTCCCCGCTGAGCAGGGAGCCCGATGCGGGCCTCGATCCCAGGACCCTGAGATCATGACCTGAGCCGGAAGCAGAGGCTTTAACCCACTGAGCCACCCAGGCGCCCTAAAATTTTTATTTCTGAGGTGCCTGGTCAGCTCAGGTCATGGTCCCAGGGTCCTAGGATTGAGTCACACATCAAGCCCTGCATGGGACTCTCTGCTCAGCGGGGAGCCTGCTTCTCCCTCTCCCTCTCCCCCTTGCTCATGTTCTCTCTCTCTCTCTCTCTCACAAATAAATAAATCTTAAAAAATTTATTATTTCTGACATGTACGTGCTTCTATTATCACAAGAAATAGCAAAATAATAATTAAAAAAACCTAATGGATGTGAAAGAGATTTTTAGGGGCAATGTGATCCATTTAAAAAAGAAAATTTAAATGTGATCATTTAAAAAAATGATAAAACTAAGAAATCAGCATATGACTTGAGCTGCCTAAGATCACAGAAGTAGGTGGGGCAAAGTCGCACTAGGTCTGGTTACCTTTAAATCAAATGCATTTCTTCACATCACTACCTAGACTTCACCCCAGCCATGTTTGTTTCTCAATCACTTATGTCATGAGAATGTTACTGAAAGGAAATAAGAGTTAACAGCACGTTTGTTTTAAAGTATCAAAAGGGACATGGGGCATTTTGTTCCTATTTCACTGCCAAAGCCCATCTCATGGCCACCCAAACTTTAGAAGGCAGGAAGGGAAATCTTCCTGTGTGCCTAGAAGGAAAGAGAGATGTTTGGTGAGCAGCGTTAATGACTATATTATATATATAACAGCTATTCCCTTGAGCATCTCAGGGAAAATAGTCGCTTCATTATATATTCACTGAGTAATGAATATTCATGTATCTGTGAAACTGCTACCAGAAGACAGAAGGCTAATGAAATCTGATATCTGAGTATACCTTCTTGCTTCATGAAATATATTACTAAGCAGATTTTTAAATGGATAACATGCAAAACAAAACAAAACACCCCAGAATTTAAAACCAGATTTTGAAATCCCATATTGATTGGAAGATATAATTTCTTCAAAAATACACTTGCTCATTCATTAAGTAATGCTTGCTTTTCCCCTCAATTCAGCTTTACCCAACTTAGCAATAAAGTCAGTGCAGAAAAACTATGCTATAGGTATTTTTTTTCCTGTTTTACTGAAAACCTATCATGGTTTGAGGGCAGTAACTGAAGAAAGAATGAAATGCCCTACCTGTAGAGAAGCTCTAACCATCTGAATGGGGAATAGCAAGATTGTCACTAAAAACACTAAAACGCTTTTAGGGGAAAAAATGCTAGAAGCCAAATAAATTTTACCTTCATTACTTAGAATGTATGTGCTATGTCAGCTCACTTAAATATTTGTTGCTCTTCAGGTGCTGTGCAGCTTATACAACGTTAATATCTGAGACCAATCGCCTACACAAAGACTAATGATATTATGACAATTTTAAGAATGTAATTTACCCAAGGTCTTAAAAAGCCAACCAACGTAAGTTTTGATGGGGCAAGAAAAGTCTGAGTCAAAAATACTTAGGTTTACATTTGAGCTTTTTCTATTATTAGCTGGGTGGCCAAGTCATGTTATCTCTCTGGCCCCGTTTCCTTTTCTCCATACTGGGGATACTTTTATCCGTATCACAGGACTGTTGAGGGGATCATTCATTCACTCACCAAAAGGGATACTTAATAAGCCTAAAATGTGCCATGCACTTTGCTAGACATGAGGGATATGATGAAGCACAAAGCACAGAAGAGAGAAGCTAAATCCATAGACTCCCCAAAGGAGCCTATTTTGATAAAGAAGTAGAGTAATCAGCGCGAGAGCTACTGAGCAGTCCACTTCAGATGGGATGATCAGAGAAGATCTCTCTAAGAAACTGAGATTGGGAGGATGCAGACGAGCCAAGCCCAGCCAGGAGCTTAGAGGAAAGCCCAGCGGAGCAGAGGAAATAGCAAAAGCACCGGGCGAGAGACTGACTCAGGGAGAAGGCGCAGGATCAGCGCCTGCGCAACAGGCAGCGCTTCCGCTTCACCGCTTGCCCCAGGCCCCGCCCCCGGCCCGCCCCCGCCTACTCAGACTCTTGCAGTCCTTCTGCTTTGCGCACAAACACTTCACTGGACATGTGCTAACAGCTGTAATGAGTTTCAATGGCAGCAAATCCAGTGAGTAAAATAGCAACCAATAAGAGCCTTTGGGGAAATTCATTGTTAGTGTTAATAATCATTTAAGCCTAAGTGCCCGAGACGTTTTCAAAGAGAAAAAAAGTCATCTTGAATACAGTTACCTAGAAATACATAATCTTGGAACAGGTCATCAGTTCTAAAACAGTCACATAAAAAGGAGTCTGGCACTTGTCTCTCTACAATTTAATTAGTAGGTTAATTGTCTGGATTAACTTTCCACTTTAGAAAGAAACATTCTAACAATAATATTTCTTTTAGTCAAAATAACATTCAAGTTCAGTTACTGAATCTCAGAGAGGAGTAGCTAAGGCAGCTAAATTATCCAGTATGAGCCGAACAAATACCTGGCTTATGAAAGTTTGCAGCTTAATGCCCCTTCAGGTGCTTATGTATTTTACATGTCTTGTTAACTTCACTGAAAAATTACTTTGAGGAAAATAGACAATCACAGACCATCCAAATAAAATCATCTTTAAGAGGTGCAATAACAAAGCTCCATCACTATGCTCCATGCACCATTTTTATCAAGTATTCCTGTCAGGAGCTAGGCAATAGTCTTCTGATTCAACATACATAAAATTCAAATGTACGAAGACAAGCATGTATTCAAAACCAGAAATACCCCAAGTACCATCCCAGTTTGCAAGTAAGAGCAGATTCTAAGTCACTGTCAAGGAAAAATGCTTCATCATGTTCGAGGCTGAAAACTCTGAACAGACCTGTAACCCGTGTTATGACCCTTCAACGAAGATCTATAGGACACCAGACTGAAGTATCCAAGTGTTTGTCATTAAATCATGACACTTTTATTAACTACAAATGATTGAGATGAGATAAAATATGAAACAAAAAGCATTGTAATGCTAAGCTAATTCCTATTGTTTCAAATACAATAAAAATTAAAAGTTTCTTTTACAGTTCCCCTGAAAACCATTGTTCAGAGATCGTGCCTGTATTCGGCTTGACCAGCGAATAAATAAAACTGACAGCATTGAAACATTCTCATGTTTGGATTGTTATTCCACCACTTAAAGTGAATATTATATGTCATATATATACACACACATATATATACATATATATGTATATATACATATATCTCCATATACCATTGAGTAGACACCTTTCAATGTATCCTGCTTAGTAAAGCTCTCAAAATAATCTTTGATACATTCTTTGCTCCACTTTTGAAAGTGAAAGCTTAACATCCTTTCTTTGCAATGTGGAAAATGATTCTGGATGTGAGGGGGATGGGGAGGAGCAAGGATAAAATAATTATTTAGGTTTTCTATCATATAAGCTTTCCATTAATTCATTAATTATCTGCTCAGTTTTTCTGCAGCTCTACTGAAACTATGTCTTCCTTCATCTTTAAACAAATTTTTTTGAATAGCTTAGAAACTACGATATGGCTTTTCCCACAGTGGATCCTTCAGGTTCCAAGGACTGATACCAGTGGAAGCCTGTTTCTGCTCATTTCAGCTGTTCCTTGGCATTTGTCCAGAAGCCTAAAAAGAAACAGGCTTCCTTTCAGTTCCATCTATCACAGCCACAGAATTATATAATAACATGTCAAAATAATGACTCGGAGGCACTGTGAAATCCTGCAATGCCTTCCAAATCTTCCAAGAAAGATGTAAGTTCTTTTTTTTTTAACAAGTGTATTTTGTAGACATGTAATACTTTAAAGATTGAAAATCAATATATGGTGTTATGGTTGAACATAATATTAAAAGATAGTATCAGGACATTCTTCAACTATTCAAAAGAAAGTGGCATTTTCCACACTTGCTCATTCTATCTGGGATCATTTCAGCTTTGGAAAATGGTAAGAGCCTGCTTGTGATCAGAACAAAAGGATGACTGAATGACAATTTAAGTATCTATACAGAAACAGCATTAACTGGCATGGAATTTCTCCTGTCAAAAGCTGAATCCTCTTTGCTCTTAAAGCTTTCGGATGCTTTCTAACACGTGATATAAAAATTTTTGCATTCCCTATTTTTAAAATAAAAATGTGTTAATTTTTTCACAACCAAACCCACACATAGAGAATTTCCTGACCGAACATTAAAATGATAACATGTCTTTTCTGAATATACATGCTTATTGTGTAGAGATTTCAGAAGACAGAAAAGTATGAAGGAGAATATGAAAATCTATACATTCACCTTCCAAAGATAACTGCTCTTAATATTCGGGTACATTTTGTTTGAAAGTTTTAAAGTTTTTGTTTTGAAAGAGTTTTAGACTTACGGAAAAGTTGCAAAAATAGCATGGAGGGCTACCTTATATGTTTCACACAGCTCTCCTTAATGTTAATACCTTGCTATGAATATGGGTAATAAACACATTACAATTACCAAAACTAAGAGATCAACATTGGTACAATACTATTACCTAAACTACAGACTGTATTCAAATTTTTCCAGTTCTTCTATTAATGTCCTTCTGTTCCAGGATCCTCCAGGAGGCCTTCTGAAATGGCATGCTCTGGGACAGTCACAAGACTGGGGCATCTTTAAGGACCTTGTGGTCTCTTGTCCCCTAGGATAGACAATCTTTCATCTCACATGTGAAGAAGTTTGGACATCTGTGGCAACCGTGACTGCAAGGAGCCCAAGCCTTTTTTGATGTCTGTGAACTCGCCTTCAAATTTCTCTACAACCAAATGGTTCGTTGATCCTCGAGCGTTAAATGAAAAGAATCTCAAATTTTCCTGCTCTTCTTTGGATTCCTGATACTCTTTAATTTTGGAGCCAACTTTTCAGTTTTGAAGTTGAAAAGACTGAAGAACATAGCCAGTTTACAGCTTCAAAAAAATAAATGAAATGGAGAAGATAAGGCTGTCTCAAGGCAGTGCAGTGAGAGAGAGTCTTCCCACTGAAATGTACAATTCCCTTTAAAAAATTGTTAAGGGCAGATGGGAGAAGAAAAAAAAGATAAGGATGATGCCATCTGCCCACTTTTTTTTTTTCCTAAGGCGAGGGTTGAAGATTTCTCAAGTAAAGTAAGAATATTCCATTTTACCTCCATGCAGGGATTCTTATTTCAGTCCAGTAGGAAGTGGTTTTCTACCCACGTGAAAACGCTCTTCTCAGCCAGAGATCAAAGATAGGAGCTAGAGATGGAAGCAAGGGTGGGGCAGAAAGAGCATGCAAGCTGAATCAATCAGCCAGGATCTGAATCAGCCTTCCCTCAATTACCAGCTAAGTGACTTTAAGGAAGTCACCTAATCTTGCCAGCTCTCTATTTTCCTACCTGTAAAGTAACACAGACCTCACAGGTTGTTATGAAGTTCAAATAAAACATTTGTGCCTTGTTCTAGGTTTCCTAGAAATGTTAACTGAACCGGAAAATCACCAGTTATACGTGCTTCAACATCCTTTGCCTTTAAGGCAACGCCCGGGATCGCCCTTCATGCATGTTGGTTTTGTTCCCTGGCTACTTGGCACTAAGGGGACATCATAACTCAGGAGAAACGAAATTTGTCTCCTGTGGATGGCAACTCATGCCCTAGAGCTGACGCTTTACAGCCAATCGCATATGAATGGGAAGATACACTAAAGTCTATAGCAGAATTACCGCCAAAGAGAGCATGTAGAGAATATCATTCTCTGGGTGGGAAAGAATACAACCTTAGCCTGTTGCTTCAGATAAAACTCTATTTAAAAAACAAAACAAAACAAAACAAAACAAAACCAAAAACCAAAAACACCACACAAAACCGAGCCCTGGGTGCTATATACAGTTGATGAATCCCTGAACTCTACCTCTGAAACTAACAATACCCTGTTTGTTAGTTAATTGAAGTTAAATTTAAAACATGTGACAAAAAAAAACTAAACACTAAAATAAAGTAAATGAAAAACCAAAGTCTCTTTCAGGAACTTTTTCAAGACTACTTTTTTTTTTTTTAATCACAACTGGACTTTTAAAAAAATTGCAGCTGCTGAAAAGAGCTGCAAAATATAAAAAATAATTTTGTTTAATAGAGCATTTTCCTGCCCCTTTAAAAGTTAGCTGACTTCATGGAAACTTACTGTTTAATTAAAATTTTCTTAGTTAAATCTCGTTAGCAACAAACCTGTATCATTAATAAAATTTCCTCTTTGTTATATAGAGTTACTATATAATTTATTATCCAAACTGAAGTGCTTTGGGGAGGAAAAGTGGGCTTCATTAATAATTATGCTGGGACCGTAAAACATATTTAGAGATGGTTTTGGGAAAACCTGGATAGAAGACTACTCTAACTTTCTTTTTTTCTTTTTTTTAAAAGATTATTTATTTATTTATTTGACAGAGAGAGATGGAGAGATCACAAGTAGGCAGAGAGGCAGGCAGAGAGAGGAGGAAGCAGGCTCCTCACTGAGCAGAGAGCCCGATGCGGGCCTCCATCCCAGGACCCTGAGATCATGACCTGAGCCAAAGGCAGAGGCTTTAACCCACTGAGCCACCCAGGCGCCCCTACGCTAACTTTCCAGAAAGGTCAACTCGCCTGATCCCTAGTGTCTGAAAGGATTGCACAAGTGTGCTGTGAGAGAAAGTGGGGCTGTTTAGAAACACACTGTGAATCTTTTTCTCCTTGAATTGGAAGATTTGCATGGAGTTTTCATTTTAGCATTAACTATTATTCTAAGAAGAACTCTACAGACCGAAACTGTCCTGATTTCAAAGCAGGAGTAGATTTTTCATATTGATGGCCCACACTTTGATTTACTGTTTGCTAATGCATTAGAGACAGCCTGCCAATTCTGTGGTGATTAGATTTGAACCTCATCATACAGCACCCTCATCCCTGGGAAGGGACACATTATTTTCAAAAGATCTGAGAATACATGGTTAAAAGACAAATGTGGGCTTTCAGATCATGTGTGAAAGGAAACAGAGTGCCTATGTATATATTATATTGTATAGATATTTCTGTTTAAATATTACAGTGTATACAGTATATATTTGAGTCTGTTAGATTTATTGATTAGGTATGGTGGGACTTGTCTTGATATTGTGCAGTATTCCTTTTGTCAAATAATTTGCTTAATAACATAATAACATAAATATCCTCAGTAATTGTTATTATATGTAACTCCCAGTTATTTAAAATGTTCTGCTAATGGCCCCTTTCCCAGGATTCAGACAGGGCCTATTTATTCCATCTCTGCCCTGTCTTTTTAAAGCTTCCTATGTTCACTTTGAAAATTCACCACTTAGCTATACCTTCTAATTAGTTATATTACTGGAGATGCTAAAAGATTAAAAAAAAAAAAAGGAATGATTGCATTTTAAAACCCTTGATTTATAAGTTTTTTTGTCCAAAGCTAGATGCTATATAATATTTAACATGTTTATCCCCAGTTGTACTTCTAAATTCCATTTTCCCTTCTTTTTTTTATAAGATTCATTCATTTTATAATCCAAGTAATATTTTTGAACTCTCTTCTATGTGCTGAGCATGATTCTCGGGGGGAGATGACAAAGGAAATAAGATATGGGTCCTGTGTCAAGGGGCTCACTACCTCATTTCTGTTCTTTAGAATACGGTAACAGGGTAAGGAATATGACTATTTCATATGTGCTCAGAGTTCAGAAAAAAAAAGTGCAAAATATGCAAATTCTAAGCTTCTTTTGAAGTCTAGCTATTTAAAAGGTCAAAAAAAGTGTTTTCCCTTCCAGAGCTAACAGAGATGGAGGGATATCTGCCAAGCAAAGAGGTTCAATTTGGCCATGTACTCATTAGCTTCTCCATATCCTGCCACTCTACTTAGACAAGAGGAGCTACTTACTGAATGTTCTGGGGGCGGTCAGGCTGAATGAGTACATTTCCCAAAGGAGAAATCCCATTTTCCACTGATATTTAATTATTTCTTTTATTTTTTTTCTCTGTTAAACAAAGGTCTTGATAAATGCTCTTTGAAAAACCCACCTATTTACCTCCTTCATGAATGTTAGATTATACAAAATTTCATTTCAGAGTAAAATGTCTTTAATGCAAATGCTCTTATATAATACCAATTTTGTATAAGAGATGGATTGTGAATTTAGATATTTCATTAACAAAGAACCACTGACTGAGCATAATTAGTAATTTGTACTCTTCCTGTGAAGACAAAAAGTCTTACCGAAATTCATCCAATTAATAAATATTTGGGTAATTATGACTTACCCAAGGTTGATTTAAAATACTATATATTAAATTTCCTGCAGTTCAATGTCGAAATTCAAAGCTAAACTCTGAGAAGCTGACCAGAACATTTAACAACAAACTGACATTTCCAAAATTATAAAGAGGCAAGGTCAGAAAGAAACAATATGAAAAATAAGCACATAAATAATTTAAATACCCCCAAAACTAAAATATAGAAAGATAGGTCATATGAGATTTCAGTAACTGATATAAACTGACAGAAATAGGAAAATATCTCCATGAAGAGAGCATACCCTTTGGAGATTGTCTTGAGTGTTATGACTTGGGTTTTTTCTGCTTCCCAGACAAATGCAGGTCATAAACTCACCTTTATCCAAGGGGCAAAGTGGCCCAGCATCCATGTCTCCTTCCTGGCCATTCATATCTATCAACATTACACCAGACAAATTTATGTGCTGACTCGTTATATTGACAGTCGGAGAGTGACTACCAAGTTATGGTAATTTACAAGAGAGGGGGCATTCTTCAGTGGAGCTAGGACTTTCTCCAGGGAAGACAGAGCCTTCCTAAAGCTGTTCGATGTTGGAGTCCCTTGTTACCAAATAATCACACACTTCTCCTGTCTGAGTTCTGAACAAATTGAGAAGTGGGCTCGAGAGTCAGATAGTGATCAAACTATCTACTGAAATTTCATTAAAGCTGGATTAGAGCATTCCCTTGGACCCAAGAACAAAAATATGCCTCTAATTCTTTCTCCTCTGCACACCCAGCTATTCACCCAGTCAGGGGCAAAGAAACTGGGTAGGAGAGCTGGCTTTCTTCTCACCAGTAAAAAGGGACATGCAAGGCTCCTAAAGTGAGCCAAAGAGGAGAAGAGAAGGACAAAAGGACAGAAAGATAAGTGACATGTGAGCTGGGTATTTTGCACCTTAATTTTGCCTAACATGACCCACTGGTTAGATAAATCTCCTTTAGAGAAAGACAGCTGTTCCTATCTCAACCTTCACAGATGGCTGAAGTCACTGTCAATGGGTGGGGGAGAATGTGAGAAGGAAAGATCTAGACTTTATAGAGGTTGAGGGAAAAAATGCAGATCCTCTAAACCAAATACAACAAGAGACGAAAACCTCTTCAACAGGTTGTACCTTCTCTATCTATATATACTCTGACTACACACACACACACACACACACACACACACACACACACACACACTGAATTCTGGTATGAAATCATATTTGGCTTCTCATTATTACTTAAATGTTTCACATGTGTGTCTTCCTTTCTCTATAGATTGTAAATATATATATATTTCTATAAGGAAGGACAGTACAGTGCAGCAAAAGCATCTGGGCTTCAGGTTCCCAGAGAACTGGGTGCGCATTCCAGTTCTGCAATTTGCCAGATGTGTGAACTTGGATGAGTTATTTAACTCTGCAGAGGCAAAATCTCGTCTATTAAATGGGTTAACTTGTAGGATTATTGTGGGACATACAAACAATAATGCATGTAAAACATCTACTGAATGTGTATTAGTCATACTGACACTCGTATTTCTCCCCCACAGAAGGCGTTTGCTATCTCTCTTGAAATCTGTGCATTGTCAAAAGTGTCAAATGATTTAATGAATAGTAAACTCCCTTGTAGCACCTGGGAGCCACTGCTGAGGGATATTACTTTTGTATGTATGGCTTTGGAATGCTTGTATATCTTTAGTGTTTGAATATTCTAGTCTGGTCAATTAGAAATAATCTGCTTTTCAAGTTAGATATATTTTGTAAAACTATATCAGCACATTTGCAGTTAATTGTTTCTAAGAACAACTGGAGGCTTATTACAAGGGTACAGAAGTTTCAGTTATACAAGATGACTACATTCAAGAGATCTAATAATGTACAACCTGGTGACTATGGTTAACAATATTGTACTGTACACTTGAAATTTGCCAAGAGGGTAGATCCTAAGTGCTCTCCTGGTAGCTATGGCTACATTAGCTTCTTTGTGGTGGTCATTTCACAATGTGTATACTTATCAAAATATGAAACTGTACACATTCAACATATGAAATTTTTGAGTTATTTCTCAATAAAGCTAAAAATTATAGTTGTTTGATTCCATTGGCCAATATCTATAGATCTGATGAAGCACCAAGAGAGGGATTATGCTAAACTTGAAGTGGAGGTGGTGGGAGTAGTATGGAGGAAATAGATTTTGACTAAACTGAAATGGGTACAAATTGAATGTATCCATTATTATGTTAAGAAAATAGAAAAATCAAAGAAAATGCCATCTTACTGTCTCATGTGTCAGATGAGTTTCTCCCGGGAGTAAATTTTGTTGTCCTTCATGAGCAAAGGAATTCTCAGTGGAAATGCTCCTCAGTAGCGGTTGTTTTTCAAATACTCATGCAATACTGGGATAATTTTGCAGAGGTTTTACAAGTAGAACTAAATATGTGATGAATTCTGTGGAATGAATATATTAAACTAAAAAATGCAGCTCTTAATCATCTATGAATAAGAACATTTTTGGTCCTCTAATGTGACAGAATTCATTGGAGATTATTAAACATTTGTAAAGAAACAAAAATTTTGAATTATGAATAGACTTTTTAAAAAACATGTATTTATTTATGTGATGCAGAGAGAGAGTATGAGCAGTGGGGGCAGAGGCCGCACAAGAGGGAGAGAGAGAATCTCAAGCAGACTCCATGCCCAGCACAGAGCCCAACACAGGGCTGGATCTCAGGACCCTGAGAGTATGACCTGAGAGGAAACCAAGAGTCAGATGCTCAACCGACTGAGCCACCCAGGCGCCCCGAGTTATGAATAGACCTTCTCATGCAAAATTCAATTCAGCTTTTAAAAATAGAGATAAAATGTAGTTTCAGTTTCTCCTAAATAAATGGTTTTCAAACAAACAAAACTTCTCTTGCCATCACTACTGGTATTACTACTGTTACTTTTACACACACATGTTTTAAATGTAAACGAAGCCCGGCGAAGGTGAAAGTCAGCAGCAGATGGAATGGAAAGAGTGACATAAAAGGTAAACTTGCACACCTGTGATTGCCCCCTAACTCGCTCTCCTTTTCACTTCTGCATCAGGTGCAAGAAGCCGCAAACTTCTGGAGGACCTACTCTGCCTTCCGTTTCACATCCAGAGAGCGTAAATAAAATTAGGTATCTGTCTACATTTACTACATCTGTCATTTTTCAAGTGAGATTTTCTTTACTTTTGAGCAAACTTACAGCTTTTTCCTAGGGTGAGTCCTGACTTGATTTATGAAATATATTAATTTTTTAAATAGAGAAATTGTATGTACTGAACTACCTAAGGGATGTTAAGATATATTTATTCTTAATTATCTTAGAGAAACTTTGAGAGAATTAACATCGACAAAGAAGATACAGAGCCGGTTTCCAGAGCGACCACCTTTGGTGGCTCAGATTCATGTTCCTCCCCATTCATTTAGTGGCATGCAACCTGGCCGCCATGTTGGTCTTGAGGCTGTCTCGAAGACCAGGACTAGAGTTAATCAATTGGATTGTGCTAAAATTAGGGCAGGCTCTCCTTCTCTCTCCCTCGCTCACCCTCCCACCCTCCTTCTTCACCTCTCCCCTAACACACACACACAGAGTTTTCCTCTAGCTGGAATGTGATCCATGGGACAGTTTCCATCACTTAGGTAGAAAAGTAGAAAAGCAGCGGGGAACACTTGCATGCAAGGGCGGGTAGGAAGGGGGACAAACAACTTAACAGCAGAATGGGGGAAAATGTGGAAGAGACTGTCTGGGGCCCATTTTAGTTCTCAGTTTTAGTCCTGATGTGCCTTTGGCATTCTGAGGACATTTCTGTTTAATGATTTTCTTTTTAGCTCAAACTTTTTCAAGTTTCTTTCTCTCACTTGTAATTAAAACAGCCCCTACTAGTATAATCTCCCAGTCATACCCACTGGCACAAGATAACATGGATTGGTTGCCAGTATTTTGCTCCTACTCAGAGACTGGTATACATAACTGTAGTTTCCTCTAGAGAGCCCCAGATTATATCTCTGTGAGTAAATGAACAACATGGGGGCTCTGTCATTTGTAGAAGGCTTCAGCTTTCTTAGGAGTCACTGTAGCAATACTAGATCCTCTGGGCCTGCTCTGTTCTGCAGTCAACTCAGGCTTGGCTCATTTATCAAAACTGTCTGGTTTTCTGTTTGCTGCCTGGCCAAAGTTATTTTTGCTACTTTGGCTAGAGGAAGGTGGAAAGGAGCTAATGGGCAGAAAATTAGGAGAAGTTGAAAAGTGTGGAGAATGAGAGATGTAAGGAAAACAAATGATAAAAGGGAAGGAATGCCAAAACCAGAGACAGTGGGCTTGGTTAGAAGTAACAGAAAACAGGTGGACATAATAAGAAAGGGAAGTAAAATAAATAAGGGGAGAGAGTAATGCAAAAGACTGTATCTACCAGATAGAGAGTAAATTGCATTTTCATTGTTCTTTCTCTTCCAGTTCCACTGTTTCCTGATTTTCAGTGAAAAGATGTTATTCCTTAATGACTCTTTAATCTCAGCAGGTCTTCAAACCTTCTCTACCTCCCGTATATATGGCCACCCTAGACCTTCTCTCTAGTCCATGGTTCCCAACCCTGGTTGAACATTAGAATCACCTGGGAAATATTTAAAAATACTGATACCTGGGCTCCACATCAGACCACATATATCAGAATCTCTGGAAATGTAACCCAGCATTGGTACTATAAAGAGCGGCCCAGACTGCTCACTTCCTACTTCCTGTGATCAGAACCATATGATAAAAATTCTCTTATTACTGTTGTTGTTGTTGTTGTGCCTCAAATTTCTTCAGCTATCGTCACTGAGACATCCTTTCTTCTCTGAGATCTTATAGGAAACTTATCCCATGTCCTTTCCAAGACCATGCCTCTCTGTGTACTCCCAATTCCACCATCTATCTACTCTCTGTTACACTAACTTGCTTTATTGTTACTTCGCTTTCTCATTTCAACTTCTATTTTTTCTGAACCTAAAAAAACTGCCTCAAACACCTTCTCATTAAGGAGTTTTCTCTTTACCTTACTACCTCAGTTCATTCTCTTCACCATCTTTCCAGATGTTTCAGTTAGGTTTCCTGTTCAACTCCGGGGGCACTGTTCAAAGGCCGCAGTGACTCCCTGGTGCCCAAATCCCATGCCTTCCCTCAGTCCTCATTCTGCCCCAGCTTCTTACCATTTGAAGTGCTGGTTCATTTAGTCCTCTTGATCCTCTGCTCTATCTCTCTTGCCTTTGGTTAACATGTTCTGTCTGCCTTCCCGTATCAGTCCCCCATCTTTAACCCTCATCTCAAACTTTCCCCATCCATAAACCTTTTATGTCATTGAATTCTTACGTCATAGAATTATCCTCTACCACTGTTAACAGAAATCCCCATCCCTTTATAATGAATCATTTTAGGCATTTTTAAATGCTATTAGCAAAACGTATCTTTTTTTTGCAATAAAACTTTAAAAAATTTCATAAAGAAAAATCAACAGGTCTAGGGGGGACTATTTGGATGTGAGGAGTAAAGAAGGCGTTAGGGTCAAAGCTGGTTTCCAAGTATCTGGGTTGAGCAAATGACCTTTGACAAGGAGCATGTTAAAAGAGTGAGAGACAAAAATTATTACATTTTAGAGCGCGTTGCATGCAAGATACCTGTGGGCCATTGGTACAGACTCATAAGCAAGACAAAGACATACATTTTGGTTAGAGTTGGGCCCATGGAAGTAAATCTGTTTCTCTGTTAAAAGCATTTAAGTGAAAAGAGGTGAAGGACAGAAGCCTGAAGATACTAATATTTGAGAATCAAACAAAGGAAGAGATTCAAGTTTCCTATTTAGATAAATTGCACAGAATGGATAAAATTAAATACCATGAATTCTTTGATACCATGTAGACATATTGCAACTTTCCTCATATTCATCTTGTACCCAAAACAAGGTAATAAAAGGAAATTATATCAATCTAGCAGAAGCTGTGTCTTCATGAACTCACTCTAGTTTTTAATCACCCCCTCCAACCCTTCTGCCACCACCAAATCTTTGCTTGTGGCTCTGCCTGTGGCACTTGAAGTTCTCAATGTCTTCCAACAGAAGCCAGCATTTCCAAAGTATATGGTCCTGTCTTTTAGAAAAGTCATTGTCCCTACAGACACCTAGGGATGACAAGCAAACCCTAAAGTACCTGCTGAAATGTGGTTCTGTGTTTGCTAGAGAGTTTTTGCAAACTAACAACCACAGCAACTGCTACAGAAAAACATGGAAGAAGACACCACATGGAGCATAAAATAACCCATCTGAGCAAGTATGATTGCATCTTTTTTGTCAAGTATGATTGTATCTTCTTTGTTTTAAATCTTTCTCTGATATTTCATTACCATTCATCCTCTTCCTCCTCCCCAATATTTTGGAACATCACGTGTACAAAGTGCCTTTTCTCTTTATAACAACTCAATTATGATCATCTTAAAAAGCAGAAACAGTGGTTTAGAACAAATTGCCCGAGGTCACGTAATTAATTATTAAATGCAACGATCATCATCCCAGGTTGATGTAACGCAAGGTCTCCACCACCACGACCATAGGAACATCCCCTCTTTGGGGCTACCGCCAGAACCAGAGACTTACTAAGAGCTCTCTTAATCAACCTCCACTAAACAAGTGGACCAATGTTCTCTATTTCCTCAACAGCACAAGCTAACTGATACTAAAGCACGCTGCACCATGTGGTCAGGACGTCCCTGCGCTTCAGCTCCCACAGACTGAAGCTGTAGGCTCACCAGCGGTCAGTTTGTGGGTCTTCCCCAGGCTGTTTATGCCATCTGTACATCATTTTAATGACACGACTTAAGTAAACATGACGTAAATCAAGGGTATAGAAAGGTTAAAGAAAGGAGGTTGTTGTTTAATGAAAACAAAATTGAAAACATTTACAAATAATTTTGAAGAAGATGAATTGTTTCATACTGCTATTAAATTAGGGATGGGTAAGACATTAATAAAATTTCTAAAATTTCATTCAGCATTCAAATTGCTTTTCTAGTCTCTAAACTCTTGTTTCATTTTTCTTAAAAGCTAGAATGGGCCACTAGGCATTGTATATGGTTGTTGTTTATAAGAGAGAGAAAAAAAAAGTAGGCACTGCAGTCAGCAGAAATTCACCCAAACATCAAGTGAACATATCTTTGTAAGGTTCAAATTTAAATATTTACAGAGTATATGTATCAGTTTTATGACTCATAGCTTTAAACAACTTTTTTGATTACCTGACCAATTGCTGGTCCCATTTGCATCAGATAGCAGGGTTTCTACCAAGTATCTAATACCACACTTTTCACAATGTATTGTTTGCTAACACGTTTGTCTTCTTACTAGTTTGTAAACTCCCTGATTGTAGCATTAGTGATCTCCCAATTGTTATATATGACTTTGATATATATCTCTGTACTTAATATTTTAATAAAAACTAAGTCTGATAATCTGATAACTTGCAACAGCACAAAGATAAAATCAAGCCATTTTAATCTTGAACCCAAGGAAACTTAGGCATTCATGTCAAGAACTGTTATAAATATTACCTAAAACACAGCTGCCCTTCTGTTTTTAAATAATATTTTTCACCTATCTTGAAATGGTAAATAATTGGTTCAATCTAATACCTCACCCCCATTTAAAATCCTTCTTAGGTGATACAGGGAAGGGATCTGGTATTTATTATACACCTATGACGTGGTAAAAATGGGTTAGGTACTTTACATGACATTTAATTGTTATAGCAACCCTGCGTGGTAGAAATTATTACTCTCATTTTACGGATGAGAAAATTAAAACTCCAAGGAGAGAAGTATTGTTCAGTGTCACACAGGAAATAAGGATCCAACCTTAGTTTGCCTAATTCCGGATTCTATAATCATTCTGATGCACCATGGTATTTGTGTCACTAAAGAATAATTACATAATGTCGGTAAATAGCAATAAGAATTTGAAGGGACTAGAGTTCTGTATAACCTGCTTGCTATTTGTTTGTTTGTCACTTAAAGACCTCATGCTGTTTTTTAAATAGGCCTCTAAAGGCTACTGCTTTAAAGAGGAATGACTTACTTATTCTGAGACTAGAAGTACCTTCATCCATAATTGCTATGATTGTGAAATCCTTATCTAAAAAAAGAGACAGATTAGGTAGATAGAGGGAGAGAAGAAAGGGAGGAGGGAAGGAAGGAATATGCAGGCCATTAATAATGGATATATAATATACACACAAACATATATATATGTATGTATATACACACACATAAATATATACTAATCAACTTATGTTGCCATTTTTCCAGACCAAATAATTTGAGCAAGGGAATGTGTATAGATATTTAGATATTAGCACCTGTATGTCTCTATAAATTCTCCACCTGTGACTCTTTTTAAGTATTTGCTACAATGTGTTACATAAAATACGTAAACCTTCCTGCAGCTATACCTCTGTGATTCCCACCAGCCTAGCATGCCAGGAACTGCTTCCTTCCTCTGAGTCCCACTGGAAGCACTCAATTTTGTTTTCAGCAGAAGTGCCATGTCCTCTTCATGCCATGCTGACTGTCCATAAAATAACTTGTGTTGATGAGTAGCCCATGTTTTAACATCTCGGCAGCTCTCTTTTTGCTTTATGTAACTCTGTGGAACCATCGTGAAAACAGCCGAGAGCAGGCTCCTAGTTACACATCTGTACGTGTGTAAGAAGGAGCAAATGTTCAGGCTCAGCATCAGCTCTGCCCTGCTCCTTCAAACCAACGACTGGTATGGCGCATTAGACGACCATCACTGTTTCTTCGACAAGGAGAGGGGGAATGTCTTCCTCTCCATTGTAGAAGTTCCAGTCATTGAAGTTCTCCTTTGAGAGTCGGTCTAAATATTAGGGATATCTGTTTTTGCCCTGCTTCAATATGCATATTCTATTAGTAACTGAATAACAAAAACATAGTTTAGAAGGGTAAAGTTACAAACCCTTCGGGAGGAAAATGACTTGTATAATGAAAATGCTACCAGGCACTTAACTAAAGCAGCTCTGGCAGGGACAATTATAATATAATTCGTCACCAGAAAGCACACTTAGATGCAGAATACATAATCATCTTATCAGTAATCTAAGAGCGATGGCAAAACTCATTTGAATTAAGAACCAAAAATGTAAATCTCAAGGAAATTATAAGGTGTCAAGCAATCAGCAAAATTGAGATGAACGCTAACAGTCTTTCAAGAGGTATATTTAATTTAGGGGGGAACTGAAGTTTCTAACTATACAAAGGGTTAAAAATGTACTGTAAGTTTAGGAGTAAGAAAGGCTTAGTAGGGATGTACTTGAAACAGAAAAAAGTTTTTTTCTTTTTAAGAGAACAATATACTTAAGTATTATAACTATGAAAATAAAAATTTTTTCTTGTGTGTCGACTATGCTCAAATAAAAGAATTTAAAAAAATAAAATTATTTCCATTACCAAGAGCCTAAAAGTACATCACCCAGAGTCTAAACTGCATTAAATGCACAGCATTTAGGTTTTCTCTGCTATCGTCCCAATTTTGTGTTGTTTTTAGGGGACTCTGTGTTATGTATAAACCACCATTATGTTCTTTTAGACTCAATCTACCCACAGTCAACTGCACTGAAAATGTCACATCTGGCACACTTAAATAGTAGTGCTTTGTCCTTTTCAACCATTTTCACCTGTGTTTTTGCAAGAAAATTGCCCTGGGTAGGTGAGAAAAGAACAGTCTTTTTTGTCCCATCCATTTTCCAGGGAGAACTTAATAATAAACGCCCCAGCCCTGGGGGTCTTCCCACCTCTGCTTGGATGCAGCCTTGGGAACCAGGGGTCCCTGTGGGCACAACACGGACAAGTCTGCTCCTTTTCCTTTTTCTCTTCAATGCAGTCAAGCCAGGATGTAATTTCCAAAAGGAACTACTCTAAGAAACGACATGAAAGTAAACAAAGGAAATGCAAAAACATGAAAATAAAATGCATTATAAAGTGGCAGTGTCCAATCTAGGCTATCTAAAGACTACAAAGAAGCTGTGGCGGCAAAGGAGAAAAGACATGAGACGCGAGCTTAACTTGTCTTGATTTAAAGTCTCCCGTTTGCCTTGCCTTGTACTGGGTATGTGTGCTTGGCTATAGCGTGTAGTCTGTGTGCCCTCGATCTCTGCTTCAGTTTATTTGTTTCAGTGTGTAAAAGGTGCTCAGTAACTCCTACTTTACAGCCAGTTATATAGAATTAAGGTTCTGGACACTAACTTTTCTGGAAACTCCTACGCGGGATTAAACAGTAAGGCATTTGTTACCCTCTTGAAGCAGTTTTGATCAGGAAAACCTGGTCATGCACTGTTAGGGTGGGCACTGCCCTTTAGGGATACAGAGCTTCCTTATTGTTCTTTTAAAACTCTTAAGTAGATTGAATCATAGTACTCTCTGTGACCTCTCGTGAACCAGGCCATGACCCATAGTGTTAAATTAAAAAACAAAAAATTTTACTAGGTCCAGCAACCCTGTACCTTCTAAAGGCACACTCCACCCCAAGAATTTGCCCTCCCCTCTCTATCCAATTTCCAATTTTTCTCCTAGGGGAGATCCAGAGTTTCCTTCATCTGGAGAGTCCTGATGTCAGGCTCACACATAACCCACTGAAGTCACTCCCTCCCTAGATTAACTTTTTCAATTTTATACACATCTGAAAATCTCTTCCTCTTTCCCTCTCCCATGCTTCCTGTAAGGGGGTGTTCTTCTCAACTGGGGGCTGTTTCCCAACATTGTAATAACAAGCATTTAAAAAGAATCCTGGGCATATATTCACTCCTTTGTATTGCCTCAGATTCTTCCTGTGAAAAAAGCTCTGCTCATTACTCGTCACACAAATCATGTCCATGGCCAACTCAAGGCAACATTCAGGACATAAAGAACTGCTGAGAGAGATACCCTCGCCCTCACCACGGGAAGCTGGCAATTTACCTACAACTGAAGCAGAGCAGGTGAACCAAGAAAAAACTTTCTGTAGGCCCGGCCTTTTTTTTTTTTTTTAAGATGTTATTTATTTATTTGTCAGAGAGAGACACAGTGAAAGAGGGAACATAAGCAGGGGGAGTGGGAGACAGAGAAGCAGGCTTCCCACTGAGCAGGGAGCCTGATGCAGGGCTCCATCCCACGACCATGGGATCACGACCTGACCCGAAGGCAGATGCCCAACTGAGCCACCCAGGCGCTCCTGTAGGCCTGGTCTTGCTCCACGTACAGGGCAGTGGTGATCTACCTCACAGGGAGGAGCAGCCATGCAGAGAGGGGCTCCCATGAGGTGCAAAAAGCAAAGGCCCTTTTGTGTCTGGGGATGGAGGAGAACCTACGAGGACTCTTCAGCCCTCCCTACCTTCTGCTAAGTATGCCTTTTTACACACAATGACCAGCATTCAATTTAAAAAGTTCAATATATATGAAAAAACAAGAAAATACATCATCAGGAATGAAGAGTCAATAATCGAGAACCCAGGCATGGCACAGATGTAAAAATGATCAGACCGAGACTAAAATTACTCTCACTGTAAACAGGCAGCAGAACATCAATAGCTCTCGAGCTATGCCAGAAGTGCTTCTCAAAGTGTGTACCTGGAAGACCACCACCAGGGGCATCTTCTTGGAGCTTATTGGAAATGCAGATTTGGGACCTCACACCATATCTTCAGAATCCTGGAAGGGGGCCCAGCGGTTTGTGTTTTAATAAGTTCGCCAGGTGACTGTTATGCCTTCTAAAACTTATGAACCACTCTACTAAAGAAATTGAATTCACTACCATCAATAGACACAAGACTCAAAATAGCAATGCAACACAAATGTTTTCAGGACATAAAGGAAAGCGGAAAAGTTTTGAACTCATTTCAGGAAGCCAGCATAACCCTGATACCAACCTGATGAAGACATTACAGGGAAAGAAAACTAGAGACCAATATCCCTAATGAACTCATATATTAAATATTTCTTAAAACTCTTAGATAAATTAACCTAATAATATATAAAATGATAGCACATCATGACCAATGAAATTTATTCCAGAAATACCAAGTTGGGTTGACAAAAGAAAATCAACCATGCAATTCATACTAACAAAATGAAAGAGAAGTATCATATGGCCCATTTAATAGATGCAGACAAAGCATTTGACAAAACTCAACCCCCATTAATGTTAAGAATTTCCCAGGGCGCCTGGGTGATTCAGTTGGTTAAGCCTCTGCCTTCTGGCTCAGGTCATGATCTCAGAGTCCTGGGATGGAGCCCTGCATTGGGCTCTCTGCTCAGCAGGGAGCCTGCTTCCCCCTCTCTCTCTTCCTGCCTCTCTGCCTACTTGTGATCTCTTTCTCTGTCAAATAAATAAAATCTTTAAAAAAAAAAAGAATTTCCCACCAAAGTAGGAGTAGAAGAAAAAGTCCTAAATCTAACCAAAGGACAGCTAACTTCCTACTTACATGTGAAACACTATGCATTAAAGCTTTCAGAATAGTGCCTGGTACAAAAGTAAACACTAAAAGGGATTTGCAAAAACAGAAAAAAAAATTACACAGATTTTTAATCTGTCTTTTCAGAAATGCTACAAGTAACTACATGTTGTGAAAATTTATGATGCAATATTAACTTTTATTCTGACAGAAAGTAGATGGTCAACAGATGTTCTTTTATATTTTCCCTTGGATCTCTACATTTTTTTAGAAATTGTGTTTATATTTTAGTTTTGAAATTTAATGATCTTATGAATACTTCAGTATAGGAAAAGAGAGATGTTGAGTCATAAAATTAATTTTAAATACTTTTACTATTTTCTTCTTCTCCAAAGAACGAGTAATGCCTTTGGATTTTCATAGACTGAAAGCTTTGCAGCAAAAATACAAATTTCTCATAGTGTGTGTGTATGTGCGAAAGAGAGTTTCTGAGAGAATTCGAGTGTATGTATCTGTCCTGTCTCTTCATCAGATCCCCTTTTTTAATAGAGGTTTTATTTATTTGTTTGTTTGTTTATTTATTGGTTGGCTTATTTTTAAGATTTTATTTATTCATTTGAGACACCGAGATACAGAGAAAGAGAACACGAGCAGGGGGAGAGGGAGAAGTAGACTCCCTGCTAACCCAGGAGCCTGACGTGGATCTCGATCCCAGGACCCTGGGATCAGGATCTGAGCCGGAGGCAGAGGCTTAACCATCTGAGCCACCCAGGTGCCCCCTTGGGTCCCTTCTTATCTCCATTATATGTCCATCTGCATGAGGCCTGGACTCTGCTTTCAGCATCACACATCACCAAAGCACATACATTTAGGTGTGGTTCAGTGGTTCCAACTGGACCTCTGTGTCCCAGGAATGTTTCCCAATACGGACCTTAAAAATCAAAAACCCATTTACAGAAGCGCAGTATTGCTCTACTTCTCTTTAGGTTTCTGAAGGATAAGAGGTTTTCTTCCTTAAAAAGCTGCCTTCAGAGATATGAACTACTCCTAGCTCCTTATTTCAAGCTCTCTGAATTTCCATTCTCTCCTCAGAAAAAAAATAGCCCCACCTTCCCATAAAAACTCATATCCTCACTGCAGTCCCATGATATGGCATTCATATTATCCTCATTTTATAGATAAGGACACTGAGTCAAAGGGAGATTTGACAATTTAAAGTGCTCTGACTAGTAAGGGGCAGAGTTAAGCTTTGAACCCAGGTAGACTGGCTCTGGACTTCCAGCTCTTAATGCATATACTGCCACTCATATTAGCCATTTGCTTCAAGCCATCATTAAACTGTAGAATTCATAAAGCCACAACTAGTTACCTTGCTCGCGGGGCTTTGCACATAGTAAATATCTAAGAAATAGATAGATGTTAAATGAACGAACCTGTCGGGTAGTTATTCTTACCCCTGATCTACAGACGAAGAAATACAGATGAAAGAAACCAAAGTAATCTACACAGAATCAAATGAGTAGACAGTACATCCAAAATTGAACCCGGACCACTGACTCTGAATCTTTTTCTCATTCCTCTTAAAGCACGCCATTCTAACTCTTCTTAAGATATCTGGACATCTCCAGCAAATTAATAGACAGCAAAACAGCACTGGACAGAATTTGGCTCTTTGAGGAATTGTATATGAAATCGCTTTGGGCATGAGGCCTTTATAAAAGGAGGTACTCAACATCACCTTCTGGTGATGACAATGGCCTTGAGGTACCTGATGATGATGACAATGATGATGAATTAGAAAAAAAAAAGGCCAATGTTCTACTTCTAAAACATAATATTGTTTACCTCACGCAGCCATCAGGCATCAGGTATGCAAACTTTGATGTGTTCTGTCAGATAGATCTGTTATTTAATGGTCAAGACATTATCTGGGTAAGTAAAAAATTCACACAATTCAGTAATAAAACATCAGATATCGAATCAATACTGTCGCTAAGATAACACTGCACAATCCAGTTCATGGTTGTTTATGTAAAAAATTGTTTTAAGCTTTTTACTTTTTAAAAAATATTTTTATTTATTTATTTGACAGTGAGAGAGATCACATGTCGGCAGAGAGGCAGACGGCGGGGTGGGGGTGGGGGCGGGAAGCAGGCCCTTCGCTGAGCAGGGAGCCCGATGCGGGGCTCCATCCCAGGACCCTGAGATCATGACCTGAGCCGAAGGCAGAGGCTTAACCCACTGAGCCACCCAGGTGTCCCAGCTTTTTACTTTTTAACTGCATCTTTGACACTATATAAAATGTGTTTAAAAAGGAAAATGGTAAAATGAATGTAAGTGAAGTAAGACAGACTGGACTGAAAGATAGCAATACAATTGTAATAAAAAACATAAAGGAAGTAAATCAGACTTGCTTGTATTCTCTACAGATTCAGAGGTGAAAATGGAAAAATTCACATTTTAGCAGATAACTAATTATTAGTTTTAATAGGAGCAGACTTCTTGTCCATAGTAACAAAGTCAGAAAGCCATTATCTTAACAGTGATGTTCAGTGTAGTTCTATCTTGTTACATCCAATTGTTTTCTTAAAGAAGGAAACTAAAAAGGAATTGGAAAAGCAGCAGTTTGCTACCATTCAGGGTCAGCTGCAGGCAGAGCCATGGGGTCTGTCCACGTAAATAATGGTCTGTTGCTGTCCAGACAAGCTGGTGAGTCATTCCCAGACTTGCCCTCTGGATAGAATCGCAATTACTGGAAAATTTCACAATTTTCTGCCTCATGATGTGAATAATAAGAAAGCACAAGTGTATGTTTAATGAACAAATAAAACATTTGTTTTGTTGGTTTGAGTGACCTAATCTAATGCTTCAATCTTTTGATCAATAAAAGACTAAAATACCTTCCACTAGCTCTGAAAGTAGCCAGAAAAGGAAAAGGCATCAGTAAGACATGGGTTGACAACAACCTGTGAGTAAAAAACAAACTGAAGTATATTGTCCTTACTTTTATGCCCTTTTCCTTCCTCACTTCACTTATTCACTCAGCCATTCAACAAACACGTTTGGAGCACCTATCATGAGCAACACTAAGAGCAGGGATATGCAGCCAGCACACTTGAGAAAGTAGGATACTACATCGAAATATGGCAGCATATGGTGGATCACATTAGAAGGAGTGATGAGTGGGTCTCCTGGGTGGCTCAGTTGGTTAAGTATATGCCTTTGGCTCAGGTCATGATCCCAGGGTCCTGGGATTGAGCCCGGCATCAGGCTCCTCCTTACTCAGTGTGGAGTCTGCTTCTTTCTCTCCCTCCGTCTATGCTCCTCATGCTCCCCCTGCTTGTGCTCTCTCTGTCAAATAAATAAATAAAAATCTTGAAGAAGAAGAAGAAGA